>JASANG010002985.1:15000-328258 GCA_030248215.1 Enoplolaimus lenunculus
TAAAAGTTGCCGAACAAAGTGTGCAACCGTACGGAGCAACACGCGACTGATCAATTGACGCTGTTGTTGACATCTGTTCTTTGATACAATTTTTCGTGTGATATTTCTAAAACAAAGCAAATTAACATTTTCGTGTGAATACCAATAATACACAGTGTTGTATTTAACGTTTTTGAAAAAAATACGGTTGCTTCTACGAGAAACTACTAAACATAATTTTTCATGTGCAATTTTTAAAAACAACACAGGCTTTAAGTAATAAAATTCTAGGTTAATGCAGTACCACATAGAGTTTTTCTGTCGAATATGGTGTACGCATTGCAGGCAGGGTGGCAACAGAGGCTCTGATACGGATTACGGAAGAATTTGCAGTTCGGAGTCAGATTCGGTTGTGAAAAAACCGATTCCAAAAGCCGGATCTAACAGTATTCCGATTATGTTTTTTCTGTTTTAAACAATAAAAATTTTAAATAACTTGTAATATAAATCAATTGTTTTGTTTCAGGTTAAGGTCGGGCACGGAAACTAATTATATATAACTGAAATTTGCAACATGCAAGATTCGGACTCGGTGCCACCCTGATTGCAGGCCAGACACTTTAACCACTGTTTGCTGCAAATTTGGCTGGTACAACATAAAACACTTACACGAGATATAAATTTGACAGCGTTATTTAGTCTCACAATATACTATTGATTGCGAACGGCGCAGGAAATTTCCAACCAAAATATCATTTATCAGTAAATTAAAATGTCGACTAACCTTAATGTGATCAAAATGGTCGCTTAGCGATGCCGACAGTGTTCCTTTGCCTATACACAGCGTACATTTATACATCTTTTCCAGTTGTATTCCGTGTGTTCGTGCTTCGTGTAGCTTCACAGAATGCCATAACAGCGTAAATCCGAAACCACACCGAGGTATTGAGCATCTGAAATAAAACATTTGCCATTACCATCATCAGTTTAAAATGTGAGCGAGAAAATCTAAAATAATTATCATCATTCATCGTTGAAATACGCATTTTTTCTGCAACAAAATTTTAAAATAAATCAAATTTAGCAACTACTAACACCGCAAGATTAGCTATCTCCGCTGGTTTGTTACATCCAAACCTGCGCTAATGCTTAATAGAGTTTTTGCATTAAATAATGTAAAAAGTTCTGGTACTTACTTAGTTTTCCCACTCACTAAATGTTAGTGTAATTTTTGATAGAAGGTAACATGTTCCCACAACTATTATGTAGGTTAAGTATACGTTACATAACTAATCCCACATCAAAATCACCTTTGCACTATAATACAAGTATAATACAAGACCGTCGTAGACTGGGAGAAGGAAGGGGTTTAGAGGTCAAAACTCCCGGCCCCCTTTGTGGTTTTCTGCGGTGAGTTTTTAGTTTTTAGCAACTTTTCCAGTTTGTAACAGAGATATTCGCCTTCAAAATTTGAACACAACGTAACTCCCGTTTCATAATCGTGGCTACGGCCATATCCTAGTGGAAAGCATACGCAACAAGCTGCTACAAACAAAGGTACATCAACCAAATTTTGCACCATAGCCAGAGTAAGGCAGAGAAGTACCAGCCGCCTGCAGAAAAGAGTCAACCTCGAGTCATGCGAAATCATTGCATACCGCTCCTGAAAAATTTCAAGCTCCGTAGCACATTGAGCTAGTCACATCCCTGGACATGACAAGTTCCAAATCATACCGATACAGGCATTTTCGTTTGTTTGGCGATTGTTCAGACGGCACCGATGTTTCTGCGAGACAAACTTCTTCAATCGTAGGTGACAGCGTGCGTTTACGTTGTTTTTGCATATACTCCGACCGCATTCCAGCATCAGAAAGAGATGGCAAATTATGAGCGGCTTCATATTTACTAAAATGCATACATAAGTGAATTTTTTATAGTAGTATAACTAGGCTAAGAAACAAAGTTCTAACAGTTTCAATGTCAGTTAAATTTACGGCAAAATTTCTGTTCCGATTTTCATTTCGACGCTCACTTTGGTCGTGAACCTGGACTGATAATGGTAAATTTTTACCGGAATCTAATGTTAACCGGATATAGCATCTAAATCTGTGCATTGTTGGTAGTTTGAGTCGAGCAAAAGTATGTTTGCTGATTTAAAAAAATGTGTCTTAGCAGTAATTATTTATTTCACGTCAATGTCAAAAACTCGACTTTCTTTACTTCGCCGGAAAAACAAACGCGGCAAAATGTCTCATGTTTCCATCACGTTAAAAGCAGTAGTACGATATTCGAAACCAGATGCGCAAAACGCAAGAACCGTGTCGGTTTTTTGCCCGATATTACACCGGAACAGGATATCCGGCCAATTCTTGATACAAACAGTATACATAATTTTGTAAATGAACAAACAGAACAACGCAACAGCAAAATTCAAAAACGTACTCTGCAGCGTCATTTCGCCTTTTCAACACTCGTGACAACGCAATCGTATTGACAGTGATAATATTATAGCGTTCGATGCCGCCAGCATTGTGCGAATCGCTCAAATTCGATAGCAATGATTGTCTGGCAGGGGACAAGTCCACATTCAGTCGTTCGGATGCCCTGCTTTTTGACGGTGGAGTATCATGAATATTGCGATGCTCGTTACGGCTGTCCAGCCGAATAAGCACAGGACGCTGGCCGGAGTTTGTCGCAGCGTTAGCAGTAGTATCTGTTTCACTAAAATAGCAAATATTTCGAAACCGTTTTTCTAAGTCTAGCCGAATAAGCACAGGACGCTGGCCGGAGTTTGTCGCAGCGTTAGCAGTAGTATCTGTTTCACTAAAATAGCAAATATTTCGAAACCGTTTTTCTAAGTCTACCTATGGCGTAAGATAATATAGTACTACGTTGCAACAGCATACACAGACGTAAGGTCATGTTTTTCAGCAAATGTTAAAACACTTCTTTGACCTGAAAATGCATCTTAACGGCACACACCAATCTGTTTTTTCTACCAGGATTTAACTGCACTTTTAAACCTTACCCTCTCGTGCATAAATGTTTTCTATTGGACTAGACACCTATTTGCAAGCTCGGATTCGAACCCGAGTTTGTCGGATTGGAAGCGTTTACCAACTTCACACAGCTATGATACGAACCTAACCCTCCAGCCCAAAGAGCTCTTTGTATTTTGTGAAAAATTCGTACTACACATACATGTATTGGTTTTTAAACCCTCGGTATTGCCTATTAATTGCATATGCAGCGTGCAATTATTTGCTCATAATGCACTCTACATATCGATCATCAAGTTTTTTTACTTATTTGCAAAAAATCACTACTTACTTTACAGTATTATTTTGCACTCCTGATTGCATTTGTTGCAGTCGTGTTTGTTGCAGTTGTATTTGTTGTTGTTGTTGCCGTAGTAATTGTTGTTGTTGGTGCAGCTGTTGATGAATCGCTGCATACCTTATCTCGTCATGACTGAACCCAGGTTGAATGGGAAACTCAACAACGGTGGGTACATTAGATGGATTCTGACCAAGAATCACAGTAGTATTGGAATAATGGGGATGCTGAATTTGTGGTGCGGCTACCCCCGGATACATCGGATGAGTAGTCACACCTGGAATTTGAGGTAATGATCCACAGGGAGTTACAAGACCAGAAAGCGGTTGAGGTACAAAACGGGGCGGCGGAACTGTAGTATTAAAAATAACCACAGGAGGCAATGTTGACTGTAAGACAGGTATATTGCCGCCCTGAAATGCGAATGGAGCACTAGTAAGGGGGAGTACCGGCTGTTGATTATAAGGCACAATTGAGTTGAGCTGGCCAGGGAGGACACATGGTACACGACGAGCACACGCAATCGAATCTGATAATTGAGCAGCAGTTTGTCCAACAGTTTGAACTGAAACCAATCCGTCGTAAACTTTATAACAAAACAATATCGACAAAAAAGATAATAATAATAATAATAATAATAATAATAATAATAATAATAATAATAATAACAACAATAATAATACGTAATAATAATAATAATAATAATAATACAAAAAACAATGGCCCACATCCTTGTTATTGAAAGTGACACGTTTTCCAGCAGCTAAACAATAGTTAAGTTTAGGCTTAATGTTACTGCTATTTTGTAACCCGAAGCTTAAGTCAGCGTAAAATTAAAAATTGGCTTTACGACAGTTTCAGCGCTACGCAGACACAACAATTTCTTTAAACCCGAAGCCTCCATTATCCACAAAAATATTAATAACGCAAAATAGAGAGTCAAAAAATTTATAACTCCTACTTTATATTATGCTTTGGTAGCTGTCAAACCACAAAAATATGTACACAGAAAATATTACCTTGTTCATTAACCCCAATCAAAGTTACAAAAACGCCCAAAAGTTAGTTGATAATAAAGAAAATTAAATGCAGATGTTGATTTCGCTATTATGATCAGGTTTGTACACCAGGGGCACAGCAAGCATTTCAATATGCGATTATATAAACTTGTGTAAAATATTTTTTTGTCTCCAACATCTGAAATGTTATTCTAAAGCATGTTAAAAGTGCTTTGATGTTGTCCTTTTATGAATTTCAGAAGCAGATAATATATCCCTTCTATGCCCTCGCCTGCACCGTGCAGAGCGGAACTGGATTATACCAGAATTGAAATTGTAATTGGAACACCAAATTTATACCGGAATTGTAAACGGAATCGGAACTAGAAATTTTGCAACTGTCCGGATAATTTGTATTAACAAATATAATATTGATTTAGGGTGTATGTTGGCTGGTAACAATTTTTAAAAAGGTGTCATGAACAAATTGGTGATGATTTTTGTTTCTGTAATACTGAACTACAATCAATTATTGATAAGTTAACTATCGAAAGCAATTTAATAGATAAATAATACAGAATTTTTACGCAACGTATCGCAGAAGTAGGATTAAAATTTCAAAATTTCGATTGCGATTGATAGTGCATTAGGAATCTGAACTCGTTTTTGAAACGGAATTCAAATCGGAATCGGAATTTCGATTACACGCTGCTCACTTTGTATAGGCCCCTGACGTAAATGCTAGTAGTTTTGTTCAGGGAACATCAAAACTGTTATCCAATTGGGTACATCGGTCCATATTAACTATGAGGGCCTGCCCACTTAGCCTAAATATAAACCTAACCTAAACATAAACCTAACCTAAACATAAGCTTAAGGCTGTCAGTTTCCAAGTGTCCAAGTTTCCAAGCGGGCAAGGCCTTATAATTAACACGCGCCGGTAAGCCTATAACTGTACAACTGCATTACTTACCTTGACCAAAAGCCACCGTAACCGTAGACTGATTCGCCGTTGATAAATTCACAGCCTGCGGTATAGCACCCGCTTTTCCACCGACAAAATGAGCCAGAATTTCAACTTCTTCAGGCTCCAACGTATTGCGAGTTTCCGCAAAATTCTGCGTATGAATGACCCCGTCGATTTTTTCACCGCGACTCCTGTAATTATCAGATTTGAATCCGCTGTACAAATCCGACCCAGTTGTCGACTCACAATCTTCTCTGGTTTCCGACTCCTTACCAGCATACTTCTCATTAATAAACGTACCGCCATTACCACTTTTCGCATCAACCCCAGTTGGTTTTCCTCTCATACTTCGTTGATCTACATCGCTCGCCCTTAAAGCGTCTGTATACAAGCCATTCTCGTCATCAGAGCTGCCACGCGTTCCGTTTGGCAATGGCGCTATTCGTTGCTTTGTCAGTTGTTGTGTTGTCGGTGTTGCCGTTGCTTCGTTTTCCTGTGCATCATGTTCTTTTCTCTGTTTTTCTTTTCTCTCGTCTTCCCTCGCCTGTTGTTTCAATACGTCAACAAACGCTTGAATCAGTGTGTAGTTGTCAGCAGATTCTTTTTCTTTCCCATCATCCGAAAGCATCGCAGCCAACTGATTACAGACCGAGTCCAATGAGCCCACCCGCATATCACCGGTCGCACTTTTCGTTCCCACCTTAACCGGTGATCCCGGGTCAAAACATTCTTCGTACGCACAGGCAGGTGTCACCTTAGCCGTTCCAGCTGCTACCCTTATCGCTTCAAAGTCGCTGTCAAACCGTGCGCGTTTACCTGATTTCCTGTCATCACCATGAGAACCGTTCGCACATCTCATCTTGGTGCCTTCAGATTCCATCACCCTGAGATCGGAGTCTGTCAAAATATGACGTTTTCGCGACTTGGTCTTTTCGGGTGGCGAGTTAACGGGCGACAAATGATCGCTATCATCAGACGAAACGTCAGCACTGAGAAGGGCAAGACTCGCTTTCGCTATCGCAAACGCATCCGGAATTCGTTTCAAAGGGCCGCCTGCCTGGGCAGACATTAAAGCTTGCTTCTGAACGGGAACATCCCTACGCTTTTCATCAATTCTTTCGCCAGCTGGGCTGCTACTCTGGTCTATGCCTGGCTTCGCACCTCTAGGCTTTTTGGATATATTGACAACTTCAACAATTTTTGCATCCTTCAGTTGAGTGCCATCATTCAAAACGCCTGGTTTTCCTTCTTTTTCACAAGTCTCTGCGGTTCTCTCGCCATTTTTCAATAAACAGTGGGCTATAGTCCCTGAAACCAGACCGTTATCTCGACTATGAAGCGTTACCTTATCACCAATTGTAACAGCATTTTGTCGTATACGATCATACAAAGTTTGCACTACAACACCCTGATTCGATTTTTTCATATTTGTTGTTCCTTCAGGCTTACCCACGGAATTTCCAGTTTCAATTTCCTTCCGACTACCTTGCTCCTGGGCGCCCTTCGCTCCTGTGGATTTGCTTTTTGTTTGTTCAAACGACTGTATCACCGCCCGGTCACTAATAGTAGTCGGCATCGGTTTAGATGACTTAATCGAAAACGACCGAAACTTCACCACCTTCAGGCCGCTGCTACCCTCACTATGGGTAACCGTACCCACAACAGACTCAACCAAATCCTTCTTACCCAGTTCCACACTTAAATTGGCTTGTTGGACACCACTATCTTGTTTCTTACCATGTGCCCTTGCTGCAGCCAGCAAGCCCCTAACAGCAAGGTCAATCTTTCGAGACGCTATAGTTTTTCCAATCTCACTTTCGCCAGCTTCAACCACTTTTCCTTCCACACCGCCCTCGTTTGCTTTGCTAACGTCAGTGGCACTAGCTTCACTCGCCGACTGGGTATTTGTTGCTTCAGCTAAGTTGTTGCAGCCGTCTTCCTGATTTGGTTCAATATCTGGCTCTGTCCGACGAGGGGTATCTTCCGCTGGACATCCATTTGCTGACCCATAAAAACGTTCGTTATTACCCGACTCGGTTTGTACCCCATCTTTCGAAGTTCTGGCTATTTTGCTGGCCGTCACACCGCTATTAGTTTCCTCAACATTTTTTCTCTTCAAAACCGACAAATCTTCTACTTGATCACTTGATCCATCCAAATTAGTCAAATGCTGGCCCGTACCCAACTGCGCTGATTTTCTTACTTTTTTAGACGCCAGAGCAACCAACGTTCGCTCTCCATTATTAGCTGCTTTATGCTTCCCACTTGCTTCTTGTGCGTCCCCAGAACTACTTTTATCACCATTTTCAGCCTGAACGGATTTGCTGCAGGCCCCGTCCATCTCAGCAGCCTTAGCGGAGTCTTTCAAAGGGGCAGGGGGCGGTGGAGGGGGCTGTGTCACGTTATACATCAACGGAGTCGATTCGTAAGATACCTGGTTAGTTTCCAGTGAATCCGTAGCTGCTGAACCTGGCTGGGTTCTAGGCACAGACATTGGAAAATATCCTGAAAACGGCGCAGGGCGCGGAAAAAACGGTACCATTGACCACGGTGGGGGCAAAGCCGCTCTGTATGCTAACGGTGGACGCCTGCGCCGAAAATTCCCATAACAACCATATCCACTTCCTGCAGCACTAGTATAACCATAAGTCCAATTATAATTTTGACGATCGCCGCTATACCCATTGTATTTTTCACAGGTGCCACCAGAAGCATAACCCTCATAATTCAGACCGCCGCCATAATAATCTTTGCTATAACCTGAACCGTTAGCCTCCCACCCATTCCCCCAGTAATCATAGGTACCTGTTTGATTGTTATTGTCTTCATAACCATGTGTTACCTCACTCACGTAATTACTGTCATTTTCCCAATCCCAATTATATGAGTCGTTTCCGTCCACATCCCAAGTAACTCGTACCAACAACGCATCCAAAATATACGCTGCTATATTTTCCTCGTGGTCGTCAGTTAAATTTTTGGCGTCCGAATTCAAAGTAATATCTGAAAAAGCACTGTGTAACGACGTATAACCTAATTAATATAATCAAAAATCAACATGTTACTATTAATATAGCTTAAAACTATACAATTTTGTTGATTGCAAACCTCTATTTTCGTTAGTAGTTATAATATATCTTAGTTTATCATAATATTAATAAAATTATGTTACCAGCAGTAATAACCCCGCCATGATGCGGCCCGGTGTAAAAGCTGTCCCAACCAAGATTTCGAGAGCTTAAAAATTTAAATTTTCATTTTAAAAATTAGCTGATATCAGTGCAATATGGTAACAGCAGAATTTGTTTAGAGTTCCAATTCAGAAGAAAAGCAAGAAGCTAATGTAGTTGTTTGAAATGTTTTAGTATCAAATAGTTACCATTCCATTTTTAAATCAGGAGCTCGGCATATGCCAAAACTAACTTTCCTGCAGGTTCAATACAGACCTCGCGAAAAAAGCAATTAATAAAATCTAGGTTTTTCTTGCATGTTCAAAACAAACTGCGCAATAATAATGGCGGAGAGTAAAGTAAGTTTAAATTCCTTCTTTCATTGATGTAAAGGGGTATCCTTCATGAATGAAAGCGAAAGAATTTAAGTCGAAACGCATAGCTTGAATGAGGCGACGCATCTGAAAGTTGCTAAGCAGGGAACAGCGAAAAGGGGTTACTCAAAACATTGTTTGAAATTTTTAGTAACGCCAAAAAACCTGGGTTGGGACAGCTTTTACACTGGGTCCCACAGCGGGGTTATTACTGTTACCACGAGCAAAGCGCAGATTTTCAAAAAAATTAGCTGAGTTTTTGCTGCGTTTTTAAGTTATAACGCGTACTTCTATCCCATTGTGTTTTAACTATTTCGCCGGATTAGACACCTTACACTCGCTCTTTCAGGGTACATCTGGACATCAATTTCATCGGGTATTTGATAGTGAATTTTTTATCAAACCCGGAACCGGGTGTTAACCGGATATGGCAATTTCTCAATAATTAAATGCTGTACAAATGTACAGTGTTCGAAGCTTTCGTGCCTTATTTCCCAGATTGCCGAACGCCAGGTACATAGTATCAGCAGTTTGAGAAAGCTCAAAAATAATCAGAAATATATTAATCGGTTGTATATTTT
This sequence comes from Enoplolaimus lenunculus, assembly GCA_030248215.1. Lineage (NCBI taxonomy): Eukaryota > Metazoa > Nematoda > Enoplea > Enoplida > Thoracostomopsidae > Enoplolaimus > Enoplolaimus lenunculus. Next base: position 24,406 of record JASANG010002985.1, read on the forward strand.
TAAATGCAAGCAAAGAAAACGGTAAAAATATATCGAAGTCACCAAAATTAGCAACGAAGGCACAAACTTATGAACGAATCTGTTAAAGGGACGTAAGCTCTGTAGCCCTCAAGTCACCTTGGAAGTGTATTTTTAACAAATCAGACTACCCGTAGATTTACAAGCTTAGATATCCGGTAACATATGCGAACACAGGCTTACTCTGCAAAACGTTCAAACCCGGTTTTAAAAAATCTTGATAATCTGACTTTGCTTTTGACACTTGGTTATAACAGTTTTCCTCTCATATTAAAATTGAAAATTTAATATAATCAACACAACGTAAGGGAATACAAATCTTATAACGATATTAAAGTTACCTAAGAATTAGAAATTTAGTACACCCAAATCCACAAAAATACCAGAATCCAATAGCTTTGTATTAGTTAATAGTATAAAAATTGGTCGTAATTAGCCAGACCTTAACCAATGTCGTTTCCCTACAGTGGAATAATTCCCTCTCAACAAGTGACCCATGTACAGCTGAGGGCCGTAACAGCAGTATAAGCGTATTCCTAAGCCTAGGCATATGTCTAAACAAAACTATTCCACTGTGGGCACTACAAAACTGCCCCTTGACTTACCCCATCGCAAATTCAAAGGTCGTCTGCTATCGTTGCGCGGCCGAGGTTTTCTTTTCCAACCTTCTCGCATGTATTCATCCCAAAAACTTTCACTATTCGTAGATTCGTTTCGTTCGCCATCGTAATATGACACTTTCCGTTGCTCGTTGCTTTGATTACCATCAATGCTATTTGGCTTGCTGTTGTCCAAGTTGCTACTTTCTGTATTGTTCTTGTTGTTTCCATTATTGTTATTTTTGTTATTATTATTATTATTATTATTGTCATCATTAATATTAACAATGTTTTTGTTGTTGATGTCACTGTTGTTGCCGTTGTTATTGTTGTTGTCAAGGTTAGTGTTATTGTTCCTAATGTTATCACTGTTGGTGTTATTGCTGTTATTGTTATCCTTGCCGATATCCTTACCTCCATCAGCACTCAACAACTGTCTACAGCTATTACCATCACGATTACTTCCCCCACGGTCTGTATTATCGCCAATCGTGGTATTAACTACATTGTTACTGCTATTTTGACCAGTTTGATTTTGAGCATTTACGCGACTGTCAACCCTGGTTTGATTCCTTTCATCGAGAATCGAATCTTGACAAGGGCTCTCAGCACCAACCGTTGTGGCGTTCGTTCCTATAAACCAAAAAATCACAGCAAGAGCTTACCCGAGTACAAATTAAAACAGTAATTAAACAATTGAAAAAAGCGACTTAAAACATCCTGTTTTGGAGCACAAAAAACTATTGGAATATGTTTCGTGCAATTTTTGCACAATAATGTTTTTAATCATCTGAAACAAATTAACGAAACCGAGACATTCACATTGCGTATGTGAAAAAATGGTCTCATTCAAAATTTTCGCCAACGAGGATTATTAGTACGGAGAACAAGAATGCTCTTGTAAACCCCACGCATGCTTCGCGAAAATATTGCGAATCTTGTAGAAAGGCTCCGTCAGTGGGCTGTGTACGGACACCATTTTACAGTTGTTTTACCAAGTACCTTTTGTAAAACCCCAGTTTCTGTTTAATATCCGGCAAAAAACGAATATCTGCAACCGACGTCGGGCCATATTTCCCCCTCTCCTAGTGCTCGCCTCCTTATCCATTATTTTCCAATGCCATATTTCCTCCTACGGGACACCGGAACCAAAGCCGGATAATGAACCTTGTAGTGCAGTAGAGTTGAGATTCCGGATACGTGATATTTACGATAATTTGTGCCGAACATCTTAATGTCTAAAAGCTCAAAAGGTTCCCCGTAAAGCACGGTGCAATTAGAATTTCAATTCTGATGCAAATCTACTTCCGGTTCCCAATGTAATTATACGCAAAATTTGCCAGCAATTCTGTAAGTTTCATAACAACCGGTGCTTATATCAGTTCTCAGCTAACATTTCTTATATGTGGCATGGAAATGATCATAGAAACACGAATAGCATACACTCTGAAACAGATATTGAGTTAGCGCATTTTAATTACAAGGAAGACTCGGTACGTAAAACGTGTATGCTGCGAACATTTACAGTTGTTCCAATTCCGTGTCAAAAATTAATTATTCGACTTCGATTACAGCATCAGATAAATTAATATCCGGTCGCACTGTGGCATTCCGGCTACCTCCAAGACGCTGTTAAACAACTAAACATACCTTCACCATTCAGTTCCTGCTCATAACGTAAATCCCTCTCTGTTGCACGTTGTTCGTCTAATGTACTGCAATCAGGCAACGTTGGAACAGTTTCTTGGTCGTAATCGATGTCAGATATACCATTTCCTGATTCGAAATCATCTGAAAAACAATATTATCACCAAATTTTCAAAAAAAACTGCTTAATACAGATTCGTTTTCTAAAATAATGACTATTTGCACAAGAAACTACAACTTACGTACCGCCACGTCCATCATCTTAGATTTTGGCTACACAATTTCGGCAAGTAGAGACCAAATGCTGGTTAAGGCAAATAACTTAATAAGTTTAATAAAACAGAATAAACCATGCTATTAAGCATTCTAAATACATTTACCGTGCAAAAGGAACGAGAATTCGTGCGACTTGTGGGGGTAAACGTACGCAAAATGTTCCCAGTTCCATACTATTAAGCGTAGAATTTCGTAAACATGCAGACTTAATGCAAACTTTGTCAAATAGAGCGTGCTCTCAAAGTTCACCACAGTTCTTAGACTTACGAGTCTAAAAGCACCTGCTTGTCACTAAGTTCACATCTCCATACAGTTTTGAGTTAAACTTTCACCAGTAGAAATTTTTTGAGATTCTAACAATATTTATTATGGTTTAAAATGAATAACTTTATCCCACGACAAGATCATCGCCTTCTCGGTCCTACGTTACTTTTAGAGCCGTCGTCATCCCGTTTTCTGGTGAGCCTCCGTAAAAAACGGCTTCTATCCTATATTATATTTTTCTTTAGACTTAGTCTTAGGATTACACTTTTTTTCAACGTCCAGATTTATGCTTACAGCCTTACGCTTTGACCAGTTTTTAAATAAAATTGAGCACTGGCATGGCACTAAACACTCAGTTCTGATACATTCCCAAACTTTAGTTTCGCAGACCATGAGCTTGCAACATGCAATTAATACACATGCAAAGTAAGAAAACAGAAAAATACGAGGACACCGTTTGTATGTATGTACTATAATTACTAACGTTTGAACTTGAAAAACATCAACATAATCGCATTATGTTTAGCTTGAAAGTCTCTGCTCCAGCCTTTGCTTACAGTTTTAGTACGTTTACATGCAGCTTACAAAGCATGCAAACATAATATATAGCATGATTTACCTAACATCAAAATAAAACGGAATTAGTAATAAGCCTTGTGACGTTGGAACCACTGACCATATTGTGCCTACTAAACTTGTCAACACTTTTTCATACAGAATCGTTCTACTGCAGTGTGACTCTTTACTTACAAACGTCGCAAATTGACCCCCCTCGTAGGTGGTGTTATAATAACCATTTTGAAACTACGCATATGTCCAAATTCACTACGCCGTGCGTTGTCAAAACCTTGACACGACAACGATTTTTTCTAGGGATGTTCAATAGGGGCGGAATTTATGGGTATTAGCACCACCCCTAGGTTTTTCTAGGTGTGTCGGCTGACACCCCTAACACCCTGTTTCTGCTTACCTTGGCCCAAAACCGCTTCCTGTGTACAAATCTTATGAATCTTGTCACATACCAAAACAGTCGTCATCCACATCGCTAGAGAAACCGCTGCCTGCCTCGCTTGCTGGGCATCTTCCACTGTTTACTTGACGTTTTGCCGTTAAACACAATAACTTTTCTAATCTACCACTTTTACTACTGGTCGCTTGCTTATTATTCGACACATTTTGGCTGCCTGAAACACAATCTGAGGTCCATCATCACGCTTATATAACGGCACTATAGTCACACTAAAGAAACCAAACAAATACGTAACAGGAGATTTAACTAAATAAAGCATGCAGAGGCGTAAAAGTGGTGTTGCACTTTTTGACAATTTAGTGTCATCAGGCGCGTTGCAGTCAGTCGTCATGCGTCAAACGACGGGGCTCTACATGAAATGCAGTAATTGCCGTTCGGTGTCCGGCGGTCCCGGACACAAGTATTACCGGCACCTTAGCTGTTTTAATTGCAAATTTTAAAAATGATTAATACGCATATGTAGAAAAATTTTAAAAATATGAAAGAAAGCTGTCTAAGTGTTTATGCACTCCTAGGCCTAGCGATAGGACAATAGCCACCGCCAGGATGTGGATACGCTGAAAAACGCTGAATGTAAATGACAAATAAATTTTGTTTCTCAAAATTCGAGTTTTTGAAACACATATCTACTATACTTCTGTTGTAAACACACGTACTAGCTTGCGTGCGTAGAAATTGCACTTCACTGCAATCTGCAATTAATTGCACATCGTCGTCACTTTCACTCCAACGGTCCGAATCAAGATCAACTACAATAGCGTGTTGGTTAGGAATGTGTCCTTTTCGGATCGGATAGCCTACGGATAGATGATCCAAAATGTGCAATACTTGCATACAGAATTTGTAAACATTGCAAAAAACAAGACAACATTATAGAAGCACCAAGTGACAGACTCTATAGCATACAACATCGCACGTATTTCATCACAGCTCAAACAATCATGATAGTATTATATCCCCTGCTTACGCCAGTTTGTTGTACCAAGAGTGAATAATGACAAGAGTGTGCAACTTGTGGTCCCGCAAGGTACAAAATGTACCACCGGGCGTTGCGTTTTTGGCCGACCCCCCCTTGTTTAGAGAGGGGTCGCTATCACATGAATACTCCTAAATTAAAACTATAAGCGAAGCATGTTTTAAGCTGCTTACAAAAACTGTTATGGTTCGCACCGGTTGTACCTCCCTCTAAATAAAGGGAGGTTGGCCAAAGCGATTATCCACTCTTGGTTGTTCCCATTAACTATTACATGACATTATTTGAGCACAGAACGCCATGAAGCATGGTCCACAAGACAACGTAAATTATATCTAAAGTATAACATGCCGTCGCTAATTTCTCAAAACCCCAACGATTGCGATGGCATATCCCCTGTATATCTGCTCTTAACGCTAACATTGGCTTAAACGTAAAGTAATTAAAAACTACTTACAGAAAGGTAGAAGCAGTTTAATTCTGATGCATGTTAAACTGCAAAACTTCCTAATACGTCAAGAATTTCCGGAAATGGTGGAAGTACATCCCATGACTACACCATTGTATAAAATCGTCTACGCGTTAACAATGAACAATGCTATACACCGAATTGCATGCAAAGGCGTAGCTAAATAATCATGCACACGAGAAGTCACACAATAAACATGCGACACATCAGAAATACGAATTTATTGAAACGAAAGCATTGCGTCAAACGGAACTAGACTGTATCAGAATCGGAACTTGTGTACGACCGGAATTCCAATCACAATCGGATTTGCGTTTCCATCCAGTGGTACTGGCGGCAATCACACTGATTCGGTTACATGCCAACAGAAGCTAGGTTTCCAGCAGAGCTTATCGTGCACTATAACGTACTTTCCTGCCCTAAATGTAGAAGGATAGAACTCAAACGCAATGCGCGCTGGTACATTTTAGAGCGCGCAAAATTTGGTGTGTCTTGCTTGCGCTTTTTGCCTCAGCGCCCCAATGATTCCGTGACCGATCATGCCAAACCTTACATATAACATCTACATGCATTGTTACCTGTAATTATTTGGCTTTCGACATTTTCACAATTGGTCGGAACTGCACTAACAGGCGGCTCTGGTTCCACTGTTGGTTCCGCTTCTATCAAAGGGACCGTTTGCTCCGTCGTAGGTTTGTCCACAGAAACAACAAAATCACGATGATCAATTTGAGTTTGAGGTAACGTATCTGTGGACACCACAACGCACGAATTGCCTTCTCCTAAAAAGAAAGCTTTCAGGCATCAAAAAATTTAGCATAATTTCGAAGTTACAGATGTTATTGTAACAGTTTACACTAGACGAATTAATAATTACCACCAAATTAGGTTTTCAACAGCCCATAAAATTTGTGCGACGTTCAAGTAACAAAAATATCTCAGTCTCGGCAGGAGCATGAGTCAATGAAATAATCCACAGTGAGTATGCCAGTGGTATAAAATTTGTGCAATGCTCAAGTAACAAAATTATCTTAGCCTAGGCCAGAACACGCAGTTTTCAAGTTTTGTAGGCGATTGCTTCAGATTCCTCGCACCCAAAACTCTTTAGTAACCCTTGGAGCAACTATATGCGAACCAACTGCCAATCAGGGAAGACAAAAAGAAGGATATTTATTAGACTAATGTCGCCTGGAGCTATTCCTCGTGTTTGTCGTGGTTTTTATGATTACTTGCCGACTGAAAACAGTTTGTCTACTACTTTAACAATGGAGTACAACAAGAACATAGATTGACTTGGCGTGGTGCTCAGAAAAAGCAACTAATAATTACTGATTTGTAACATACAATAATTTCGTTTCCTAAAGGTACAAACGAATTTGAGAGACAGAATATCGTGTGTTATAATTTGATATATTTCAGTCTGGTGCTGCGCAAATGTAACAAACAGGTTTTTTCATGTGAAAACGTTTAAAGTCACCAAAACTTTAGTTGATTGTCGAAAAATACAATAATGTCTTCGCTCAAAAGCAAGCTTTTCTGTTTTCTCAAAACAGCCTTTTGTAACATACGATAATCTTGCACTCAAGGGACGATATGCAAAATTAGCTATTAGCTAACTATTCAATTATCGGCTTTGAAGGTTTTTAGACATTTCATTGGGATTCCTCGCACCCAAAAACCTTTTACTGGTGAACTTAGATTGCTTGTAACCATAAAAATTAGTGTAATATTGCAAAAAATACTAATTTAGGCTATACTAATATATGCAAATTAGCACGTAGCTAATAAATGGTTTAAAAATTTTAAAACCACAATGCGAGATGAACACCACAGGATCATTGGCTATCAAATAGAAAATGTTAATCAAAATGGGTTCAGCGGTTCCTGAGATACTTTTCAGACGGACATCCCCCTTTCGACCCCCGACCACAAAAATAAAACGCTTCGCGTTTCGCTTCGCTGAGTAACCGGATGCTTACAAAAAAATTCCCAAACAAAATTGACGTAAAAATATCGGTTTTTCTACCGTAACCGAATTGCGATATCACAGCTTACCTAAAAATTACTTTACCTAGCATAATTTGTCCTGCACCGATTATACCCGAGAATGAAGACCGAGCCTGAGAACAGCAAACGAAGACTATCAAGTGTTGGCATCATTCGTGCAAAAATGCCTGCTGATTAGGGTGCGATTTTAACTCCAGTTCCGATTGAGAAATCAGGCAGCTGCAGACATTTTCACTATCCAGTACCGATATTAAACTTCGTATTTTCCACCGAATTTTGCAGTATGTTTATCTTTCTTCAAATTGTTCATTATTTAAAAAACATAAAATTGAAATTTGTCTGTGTCGTTTCCGGTTTTTTATCATAGACGGTTGCACCCTGCTGCAAACAGTAACACAAAACTCTGACATCCGGGCTGCGTACCTGTTCCAGCAAAGTCAATCGGAATTAACGGAATCAAAACTGGTGCTGCGAATCGTTTCCACGGATAGTTAACTGTTCCCGGAGCGTAACAGCTTCCTTCAGCGTTATTTCTGACGTCTAATTCGATTAAACGCCACTTTTCGCTTGGCATTGTATCGATGTCCGCTAATTGGATGTTATGTTCGACTAAAACCAATCAGAATTAATGCCCATATAACTTTACTAAAATACTGATTTCCTTGCAGATATTCTCGGAATCGAAACAGCAAATTTATACCGAAATTGTAATCAGAATCGGAACTAGAAATTTTGTGACCGTACGGATAATTGGAATTGACAAAATATAACATTGATTAAGAGGTCTGTTGGTTGACACCAATTTCCAAAAAGGTCGCATGACCACAATGGCGATGATTTTTGGTTCTATAGAGCTAAACTATAATTTATTATTGATAAGTTAACTCATCGAAAGCAATTTAATAGATAAATAATACAAAATTTTTACGCAATGGATCACAAGAAGTAGGATTAAAATTAAATTTAAAAATTCAGATTCCGATCGATTTTGCAACCCGAATCGGAACTCGTTTTGAATCGGAATTCTAATCGGAATCAGAATTCCGGTTACACCCTGCTCAGTAAATACGTATCTATTACAGAAGCAAAACTTCCTGTAGCGATTACATTTGAGGAAAATCAAATGTAAGGACCCGATTCCCTTTAAAACGGTGTTATATCCAATCAGAGTCTGGCTATATGATTTTGCTAAACTTGATTTTCTTATCAGTAAACAATCGTGTGCTATACGTTTTGACATAGTTTGGTACCATCCGAAGTCGTGCGTTAACATAGTACAGACCCCCCCCCCCCCAGCGCCCGACGGCACCAAACCTCTAATTAATAAAAAGCATAGAACAAAGAACACTAAAATTCTGCAATGACTAATTTTTTCTGATTAATGGTCTGCTCAGAAATTTTTTTAACATGAAATCACTTTCTTTGAAGTATTTCCAGGTCCCGAGAAACCCGGCACATAACAATAATGTAAATCATTAGCAGTCGCGTATCAAATGCAAACGGCCTTACAAACACTGACTTTTGCAAACGGAATTACGATTATGGCGGGAATTGCGATTCAGATAAAGTACCGATTCCGTTTTCAGTGAGTGCAGCAACATAACCGGGCAACCCTGATGATTCTGCGTTATTTTAAGTTACGATTCCGGCAAAGCTTCCTGTTTCCGAAATCATGAGAACACTTTGGTTTATTGTCATTCTGACAAAATTGATTTCTAATTTCGGTTCGTGTTCCGTCAAAAATTTAACCTTTTGTTCTGGTTGGATTTTCGGCACACAAAAACTGGTCAACAACGAACGTCGATAAGATCAACTGTCGATATGATCCAACCCCTACGTCACACTGCTTTCTAGAGGGTATTACAAGTAGTGCCACCTTACACTTTAAGCAGGAATTCAAAAAAGTTCTGATTCGGCCTAGAAATCGGAAAAAACTAGATGTTCGAGATTTGAATTGCAAGGCTTCGTATTACCACTCTGCACGTTTGAAGTCGATCTGGCCGCAAGCCGGACCAAAATCAAATGAAAGCGTCAGTTTCGGAACTCGTCATTCGCTGGTCGTAACTTTACTGACGTTCTGCAACCATCTGGTGATAGGTGCTACACGCATGCAAGAATATGAACTATAACGGCTCACAACTCGCTTGAAAACTAACCTTCACTGACTTCAGACGTGCTCTCCAGCTCCACTACGCAATCAGCCACTTTTTCTGTCAACGGCGGCTCCAACAATCCTTGTTCTTCCATTGAATCGACATCAGTCACATCACAAATAGTCAGCTGGTGACGGTCATTGAATTCAACTATGCCAGACTGAGCAAACTCTGAGCTTTCACCGAGCAAAGTACCTCGCGAGCAGATCGGAGAGTTCAATACCTCTGACTGTGGTGAGGATATTTGCGGACACGTTTCTTGACTGTATTCTTCCGAATAGCTCGTTTGTTCTACAATAAATGGCGACGCAACCGGCTGATAGTTCTCGTTCAAAAATTGCGACAGTACTTCCAAGCGTGACGCCCGCTGTTCAGACAGCTTCAACGAATTTTGAGATAAAGCGCTTTTGCTCCTAGGCGGAGCAACAAATTGCCGTGTATTTCGAGATAGTGGTAAATCAAATTCGCATCCAAAACTAGCCGGTCCCACAGATACCGATGGCTGTGCTGTAATGCGTGAAGCTTCCCCTGCAAACGGATCGCAATATAGCTGCCGAGGTAGGCTTTCTTCCCTTAAAACAACTGCTAAATTCTGTGCACCACGACAAACTTCGCTATTGTCGTCCCTTGGCTGACGCAACTCACTGCAGATACCGCTGCTAGTACTAGTTATGTCTTTTAGCTTACTATTAGTCCCCATTATACGGTTTGAATTAGGCGCAAGCACACTGGCAATTTGCGCCAATTTACGTTTCAATTCAAAGTCGTCCCCAAACAAAATAGATTCTTCGCTCATCGCTACATCTCGTTTCGAAAGGTCGAAGCTACTGCACTCAAAATCCCCCCTCTCTTGCGGCCACTCTGCTAAGTCGCAGTTCCGCTGCCTCGTACCTAACCGTGAATTTTGACCCATACTTTCGGTATCAGTCAATTCACGTGATGGCGTACTAGTCGAAACCACATCTCTGCTCAAAAACTCTCGGCCACTTCTACATTTCGGATCTAAATTTTCTTCGCTATCACAAATTTTTCTACCAGTCCCTTCCTTTTCGAGCAACAAACCCCCAATTGTTCCCAGTATTCCATCGTACAATGGTGATACTGTCCCTGTTTCAGCAGTTAACTCTTCTATCGGCGTCGATCGACCTTCTAATCGCGGGCTTTCAGGCTCATCAATGAACGGTTCTTCCTTAGAATAATACGCACGACTGTGTTTGCCATGGTATTCCATCTGATCTGGAGGCGTTGACCGATTCGGCGACGACGACAAATGACTCGAACAGGTATGAGCCGAGGGTGGTCTTTCGCTCGATCGACGGCTTAGTGGCATTCTTTGCCCATGATCGATTTCACACGAGTCGCCTTCGTTGCCACCCACATCGTCCAATCCGTGATCACCACGATCGCTCATTGCGTCATCTTCGTCGCCTTCGTTGTCGCAAGTCAACTGGCGATGACGTTGCGACGTCTGAACAAAGAAGTCCCCGCTGTCAGATAACTGGTCGTTATTGCGAGACATTCGACGACGTTGCCACGATTCAAGACATCGCGACATCTCAGCATCATCGTCGTCGTCGTTGTTGCTCGGATCAGGAGTCGACGACAAAATATTGGCTAACGTTCGTTTGAGTTCAGCAACATTGAGTTGAGCAACACGATGACGAGTCAACGACAATGACGACGACGACGGCTGCGGTTGTGGTGACGCTGGCGAAACCGATCCATTACGCGTCTGGCGGTGCGGCGACAGCGACGACTTTGGTGATCTTAAATACGATGGTTGCAGCTCTTGTGACATCGAGTGAGATGGCGATGGCGTTGAACCACCTGGAATGCTAGCAGTCATCGATAACTCTTGATCAAAGAGCGTTGGATCGTCGCTACCTGCCAGACTAGCTGGTCGCGAGGGCATGTTATCACAGTGGTTCGAACTTTCGACGTCTTCCACAATGCTCAATTCTGGGCTGTAACCGTCAGTTTCATTTTGCGGGTTCTCGCTATGTGGCAATAAATCATATGACAACAATTGTTGATCAGTGGGCGATCGACTGCTTGATGCTTCAGTGTTCTGAAAATACACACAATCTGCAGCGTCTGCTACTGCAGACACTAGGCACCCAAACACCAAAAATAGCGCATACAAAAGTAATTGAATGTTAGAAATGCCAAATTAACTATTCAGAAAACAATTCGAATGCGAATACTGTCCTGTCTGGTTGCATGATAATTCAAAGTGTCACCCAAAAAACATTACAATCACAGGCAGCACAAACTATCCAAAGAGCTGTAAGAATAACTTAAACTGACCAAAAAACGCAACCACATTTTGACTGAAAAAATAGAAGACTATCCCGCGGTTCCACTGTACTGTTCCTGCGCCTATAATGACAGTAGCATAATGCCTACCCCGCAACTTTTCCTGATCGATGAAATTGCTTCACGCTGAAGTTCAGTGGGTTCATTTTCACCAGAGTTTGTTCTTCCATGATAAAATATGTCTCGGCAATTTTCAAAACGACACCGAACACCAGAATAATAATCTCTACACGGAAAATCGTAATGCATATAACCGCACCTGAAATATCACGCCATGCATTGGAGTTTAAGGATTGTGCTTTAGCTATACTACAAGCCCCATTCACAAGTAGTGCAAATCGCTGCAGCAAAAACGTTTAACCAGAACTTTAAGCTGCTGCAAGTTCTGTAATGAAGTTTAAAACAAAACATCGAGCTGCAAGTTTGATCGCTGCTGTGCGTCATTGCACGTTGATGTACAGCGCCGCGCGTGAAAAATGTCTTTGCAGTAAACTTTTGCATGAAACTATATGCTTTCAGACTATCATCTAAAATCAAGAATTTCCGAATTTGAGCAGCTGGAACTGTAATTCCTTCAGCGATACTCAGGTTATCGAACACGATACCTCAAGGTGACAGACTACACCGGATGGCATTAAAGTTTTTAAAAAGTTACAGTACAGCTCTACCCTACCCTAAGTACATTATTCAAACAAAATCGAGACTTACGAATCATAATTGAAACAGCGCGCCTGACCTAAACGATCCTTTGCGTGATATCTGCACAATTCAGCGACTTTTTTAATTGGTTTTCGATTTTGAATCATCTAAATTATTGAATTTAAATATTATTTAAATACTCAACTCTTATTCGCAATAAAAAACAAAATTTTGTACACAAACACACCATCATAACCTGGGACATTCGCTGGGCGGCGGCGGAGCGGGGAGCATCAACGGTGGGGGGCCCGGTTCGCAACCGGCGGAATATTTTTGTGTGAGGGAGGTTGCAGAATTTTCAATAAAGCGTCAGTTGCACTAACCAGTGTTTAGTTATGCCTACAAATATGCACATAGTCAAAAATTACCATATAAATAATGAACACAGATCAAAGTATAAGACATTATAATTGAGAGGAGACTGTATGTTTAATTCATAATGATGGCGCAAAAATAACCGGGGGAATTCTTGAGTGAAGGGCTGAACCGGGGAAAAAATCTTAAGTGCGGGGTCGCTTTTGGTAAGTGGGGGACCACCCCCATTAGCGCATCCCCTGTAATAATTAGTGAAATATTGCAAAAACCCCTAATTTAGGCTTATCAATTATACCTCAATCGCCTCTGGTTTCCACCGGGTTCAATCTGGGGAAAGTCATCCATACAAAACAATGGGGAGAGGCTAACCAACAGCGTTTAACAGTGTACACCAGGGATGGGCAGTCTCGGTGTAAAAAGCGAGACTGAGACCGAGACCCAACCTACCGAGACCGGACTTTTGGTCTCGGTCTCGGTCAACTTTTAACCGTTACCGAAAATAAAATATGATTTTCTAACAAAAGTTTTGAATATTTTTATCTGCTCTGAAATACCGTTTCATACAATTAAACTAATAAATCGCCACCAAACTTTATTTTTATTTTAAATTGCACATGGTTACTGTCACCATACCCTTCGAAAAAGCTCGGAACAACTCCACTGTCTTCAAAACACCCTCAGTACAATCCTAATTTAAAGTTATAGTGTTGTTTTTGGTCCCGGGAAAACTGAATAGACTGGAGAATTTTGTAATATAGCGCATACGTTATAAATGCAGAAGACCCAGACTCATAATATTTTACACGACGCCTTAAATGTTTTAAACGCGAAAATTCAACCATTTGTGCTTTGTCATAATGAAATTAAAGTGTTTGGGTTTCCTTTTAAAAAGTAGAATTTTGGGTAACCGGAGGGGACATTCTGTTTCTCATATCGCTGCATAACAAGGTAGCGGTGCTCCACAACCGTTCGCTGTGTGCGCAGGTAGGCGAAATGCGCAAGTACTTTCGGGCTAAAGCTGCGACCCAAGGAAATTTTTTGTGACTGCTTGGAAATATTTTGTGAATGCTTATCGCTTTTTCACCCTTTTGGTCTCGATTTGCAAACCACCGAGAGTGAAAAAAGCGAAACCGAGACCGAGACCACCCAAATCCCAAGACTTGCCTAGACCGAGATCGCCCATCCCTGGGTACAGAACTTACCCGGTTAAGAGTTCGAATCACCTTTCTTTGCATTGAAGTCAAAACTAGGCGGTGATCAAATAAACATTCTCTGGCTGTATAATTGCACCCAACGCGAGAATTATTCATCAAACACGGAAAATTACGATGCATAAATTGTTCGGCACATCTAAAAACAATATATTAGCATATACCTACAGTCAGACATAGCTATAAACGTTAAGACTCGAAGCCAACAATCATAAACAACTATAACTCCATAAGAGCTTCACATTTCATTTACTCAACTTTTCTTAACCACAACGGCAACAGACATCAAAGTTTCATGAACAGCCGCACTCAATACATGCAGCATGGGAAATTGACAGTATTCCAATTCACTGCTTAGTACAAAAGTAAAGGCAATTTCTTGCAGTGCGAATTGCCGAACGATACTCGCTTAAAACGCTGATTATCGCCGATGCCGATCAATCCGAACATCTCTAATAGAATATAATGCCAAGCAACCGCAACTGCACCTACGGCGTACGCATCCGCAATAACTTTTATATTCGCGTTAATCGCGGCTGTACTCGCGATTATGATCACTGTAAACGTGAACACTTCAAATCGCGTTGAGGCATTTCTCGTAAAGTAATGAAACAAAATACAGAGAACATAGAAATTTTTAAACATACCCGTCGACAATTCTGCATAGACCGTTTCGTTTGTAATACACACACAAGCCAATCTTTTTGTATTCTATATACATCGGCTCTATACCGCAAAATTCCTGCAACGCAATCAAAATAATAAAATTCAAACACTCAAAAGCTAACTACCAATTTCACACCTTATTCATTAACAAGAAGAGTAAAAATTGAAACAAAAAAAACTGCTTCGGAATTTGGTAACTGATGTTACCAATAACAGGCTAATATACAAAAAACAACAGTAGACGTTCTTAGGGCATACAGTAGCCGTTTTAGGGCTTACTGCGATTAATATGTGAGTAGCATCTAGTGCCAGTTAGTAATGTTTTCAAACAAGCTAATATTTATCAACCGCAGTGGATTTTAAATTCAACTCCCAAACTGCGCCATTCAAATACAAAACTGTATATGTACGAGATAAACTAGGGCGCAGCTACAAGCGTTAAGGTTTCAAATCCCTTTGAGATTTTTGTACAACGGTTATAGGCACGGTTTCAGTTTGCAACACCAGAAACCCGCAAGAAATTTTGATGGAATGTAATTTAACCTTCCCAAAATCCTGGCTGCGACCATACAGATTACAAACCGAAACATTCGCTGATTTTATATTTGTGAGCTCAATCATAAGCTGGACATAGCTGCTACACACATTTAGGAATATGGAAAAAGCTTAAAAACTAACCTCTTGAGTATCGTCTGAACGAAACGAATAACCATGAAAATCGCTCGGATGTGAATACGCACGCCAATGCTGACTAGATTTATTGTTGCATTTGGGACCGTAAACGCACGACGACAATCTGTGTGAATCCTAAAATGGAAAATACGAAAACACACCAACAAATGCGAAAATAATGTAATTAAAATGCCACTTAACAATTGTATATACAACGTTGGAGCGTTCCAATACAAAACACTTCTTCAGAATCGGAGTCTGAATTCTATTTTCTCGTCGTAGCCGGAATCTCAATATTTACAAATTCGAATTAATCGTCTATTTTAAACATTCTTAGATGTCGACCAAAGCCGACAATAACAAAACCCTTAAACATTGTTCACGCTTACTTGAAACCAATAGTTACACTCGTACTCGAGCGAGTTGTTCGCCACTTTTCGCGCTGATGCCATCACACTTGTAGCGACGGCGATGTCGAGTCGTCTTTGCGATAATGGCTCTCGTGGCGGAGACGGGGATCGCGACGACAAAGAGTTAGACCGTAACGGCGAAAACGGCACAACCTCAGTTTGCGATCGAGAAGGGAATCGTATGAATTCGCTGAGCAGCGGCTTTGGCTGCAATGCACCGAGATTGTTGCGTTGTTGCTCAACACCAGACGAACGTGACGTATCGCGATTCGACTGTCGCCTGAAGGTGTCAATGCCAAATTTGGACGATTCATTGCTTTGACGATAGTCATATCGCACTGAGTCATCGTTTCGTCGACGGCTAATGTCATCGTCGATAATGTCATGCATGGAAGCACGGGACGATGACTTACGCGAATGACTATACTCAAATCGTGATAAGTCATCGTCTCGATCACTACGCCAGTGTACTTCATTATCGATGACGTCACCCATAGTATCGCGAGATGACGACTCACACGAACGACTACAGTCAAATCGAGTTGAGTGATCGTCTATACGGCGCTCATCGTCATGAATGACGTCACTCGTGACCGCATGAGACGATGACTCACGCGAATAACAATTGTAGTCAAACCGTGATGATTCGTCAACGTCATCATAGATAACATCGCGTTTGGCGTCACGAACCGATGACTCACGCGACTGACTGCAATCAAGCCAACCGTCTCGTCCGCGACGCCATCGCTGTCCGTCATCATCCGTGCCATCACACAAAATCGCCTGAAACGATGACGCACGCGACGGCCATCTGCCGTAAGACGTCGATGGCATCATCACTTCTGACGCGGCGATAGGCGACGAACACTGCGATAAATGTCGGTTGAACATACCATGGTTACGATAGCTCGATGGTCCAGACAGCATAGACGTTGATGCAGATGATAGCAAGGCGGATGTCGCGACCTCCAGTCGTGATAATCTAAACAAAAACATGCTATACATATAATATGTACTTGCTTGGTATTCGCCAGTCCGCCATAGAAATTTCTATGAATTAATAACTTAGCATAACTTTTACCACTCAACCTCTAAGGCGCTATACTTGTCGTGCGGTGAACGTTTCGTTTACATATGGATATGATGTCCCATACGGCAATAAACGTGCGTTGTAGTATGGCGCTGAGCGGCACCGGACGTCATCAAAAGGTATAGCGCCACCCTTAAAATACGCAATTTTTAAAACTGTTCCTGTTCCAAATCCTAATCCAAAATCACAAATTCTCAGATGCTGACTACGAAAAAATATAATTTTATGCGTTTGAGCGAAAAAAGTCAATTACGCTTTCGCAGTTTTTATAAAATAAGTAATGTTACGGCTCCTGTGCAATCACTCAGCGCGTGCATCCAGACAATTTATTGAGTTTCGCTTAGAAAAAAAACGTGAGTCTGAGCTCGCTCGACATTTTCAAAACCCAGAATCTCCACACATGACTACAATTTCAGTTTCTAATATAGATACATACATGCGAGACATACGAGCTTATCGAACAATTTTTGACCTATTCTGTTAGAAAACAAACTCGATGATAAACCGGAAGTGGTCAGCTGTTCGGATCAAAAAGCATAGCTTTGCAGAGAAGTTGTAGCCTAGAACGACACGGCAGTTACATTGGGTTAAAAAATACCTTTTGTGGGCAAATGCCCCCGGTTTTGCCTAAAGCCAATTTCCGGTCACCCTTAGACAAAACCTTCCTAGCTTCACACTAAAAAGTCCACTACTCGGCTCCGGTTCCGGTTAAATAAACATCCGGTCACGACCTGCTTCACATGTGTAATTTATAGCACTAATATTACCACAATGTTGTTGTTATTGTAAATTTATTCTCAAACTTGAGGCTTCACAAATTTAGTTCACGTTAAAGTAGTATTAACAAAAACTTGTGGTGAAGATATATGCGTATTCACCACTGGCAGGGTGTTGGGGGCTAATTTACCACAACTGGAACCGGAAGGTCAAAAATTGCCGGAACCGGAATTCCGGTTGCATCATTTGAAGTTGCTAAATTTCCCAATCACCATCCCACATATGGTGCAACCAAGTCCCCCGTGAACAATTAAAATGTACTCTGTGATGCCAGAAATTCGCAAGAAAAAAACAGAAACAAACTTAACTTTAAACACTTTTACGCAAACGTAAAACCTAAGAAGTCGGTATATGATCAGGCAAAATATGAACGAACTTACGGTTTTTATGATAATATATAAATAAATAACTTTCTAACGTATATATAAGAATAATTCAAAATATTGAAAACAATATAAGCAAGCAATCACAAGTACTGATAGCATTAAATAATTAATTAGTTTAAAATCAACAAGAGCGAAATAATTTCCTACGTTCAGAATTGAAAGAATGAAACATGGGTGACATCAGATTTTTGGATTTATTACGATTCAAAAAGCGGAATCTAACGTGGTACCAAGTTCGAGAATAGCTGTTTGTTTTTGAAATAATGCGTTCATTATTTCGAAAAAGTCATTTAGTTCACGTGTGTGAATAACCATGCAAGTTCACTGAATTTATATCAGCCGCTTTCTCATTGGCTGATGAAAAAATGCAAGTTCTGCATGCAATTTGCTGCTGTAAATTCTCGCAGCAAAAACCTGCACGTGTGAATAGTACTTTAACCTATACGTATCATTTTTCAGCCAACAAGAAGGAATTAACCTTTTAATCGTTCACACAGTACATACTGCTAAACATTCCCACATTACGTAAACTCAAAGCAATTTAAATTCATTTATACGACACTTATTATTGCACCATGGTGTCATTCCCCGTTTTATTAAACCACTACTTTATAAATTTCAAACTTAAAAACCGGCACACTTCTTACCGCTCCTTATTTACTGTGCTAAACAGATATTATAAAATTTTAGACACGACTTTGAAACTGCAACCCCATACGCAACCTGTAAATACTACGAAACCGATTCAGTTTTTGACCCGTATTCTCAAATGTGTATAGCACCGTGATCGATCACCAGTTTTGACGATACGTCGTGTTAATGTCGAACCAACAGTCGAAAACTTCGAAATTAACACATTATTTTAGATCACTAAAACTTGCGAACCGAGTTTGACATTTGTAGCAGTCGTAGTTCGTTTGTTGCTACAGAACATATCGCTAACTTGCTATATGTGCTACACACGTTTTAGAATACTTGTCTTTGATTGCTGTACCTATTGCTTATAAAACATCCTAGTGAGCCGACTTTGCGAAATGCGCAAAAAGCGATCCTACAGTAATCTGCATGCAAATTTTCTTTCCACAGAACAATCCAATTTCTGCTCTGCTCTGAGAAAATATTCCAAACCAAAGTAGTGTTGGAAAGTTGCCCAAAATACGTGTGTGGCGCTTTCCAGCTTTAATAATATAGATTGTGTTGAGTTTAGATTTTCCAAATACCACCATTTCAGCCAGATACCGCTTTCCTGCAGCCACTAATATCAGCTTTAAATCAATGACGTGCACCCGAGACATTAAGCAAACATATTTGTGAATCACATGGTATTTATTTATTTAATAATGCAAGCATACATGTGCATACCAATCACCGCTTTACTCTTACGTGTCTATATTAGCTTTTGAGATGGCAGGATTCCAGAAAACAGTACCATACTTGTCTATATCAGATAACTTTGCGTGCTCACTTGAAAGTCTGTTTGAAAGAAATTGGGCAATATTATAACAATATGTATATATGTCGTGTTAAAAACAACAATTGCTGTGGGTCTCCCAAAGTTTAGGAGTCCTTGTTGTTCTTAAATTTGAACCAAATGCTCCGGCACACGACAAACTAACTGAAGACTAACCCATTTACTGCATGTTTAACAGATGGAAATTCGCTAAAGAACCCGTAAACACAATGTCGTGCGCCAGCCTGTTATTCAGGGCAAGCAATGATTGGTCTATGCCAATTTGCTATTAGGACCAAATCATCAAATAGCTAACGCCGATAGGACAATTCGGTCAATAACAGTTTAGCCCAGGACAAACTGCTATTACAAAAATAGTCCAGGCATAGCCCAATTAGTAATTGACCTGAAAAGCAGGTAAGCATACGACATATATTCAATTCTATTTTTACCTTGAAATACTTGTGGTGGTAGTTTTTTCCTTTCGATAAGCATTCACGCACACATCACCCTAAACCAATAATCATGACAACGTAAAATGGTAATGCAGAGAATACTTATACTTAAAGCATTATTTAAAGCACTTGGAATCAGGGCGGCAACAAAAGTTCGTAATCAGTTTCAGATTGCGCAAAAATGGAAGGTTCAGAATCGGACTCAGTATTGAGCAAATCCAATTCTGCAAGATTCGGAAACACCTGTTTACGACTTTAATTGCATGCCACGTTCAAGTATTCATTTTCTGTATTAAACTAATCAGGCACTTAGCGACAAATCTTATTGACAAACCATTGTTGCAACTAAAGTTCTCTAAAATCAAAAATTTTCGGAAACTATATATTAAACCAATACGGAATAATATTCAACATTACATTCAGCCTTTACAAACAATAAACCAATATTAAAACTACAAAACCTAATCACCTGGCTTTACTACGACAACCGAATCAAACAACACCAGTCTGTCTTCAATTTCAGGGTAACGGGCATACAAAACATTGTGCAAAAAACGTTTTTTCGAAAAACTTCAGTTGTGGTTCGAATCTCAATTCATCTTTCTCAACATTATTTCTGGTTTCGATATTTCAAAATTCAATATGCTTCTATTGTCTGCACAAGATCAGGTTTGCTAAGCTTTTACATGTCAAAAGGCTATCATATTTCAGTTGCAAATCGATGGTTCGTGCAACCCTGGTCAATTAGGATGTTATCATACCTTAGCGGCTCGGACTACATCAAACTGTAGTATATCATCAACGCACAAATCTTCAACTGTTCCGAATCTGTAATACGAGCCATGCATATACAGCTGTATCCCATTGTCCAACCTGAAAACACATACTACGCCTATGGATTCCGCAACAATGGCTGGGTTTCTAAAATCTTACTAAAGAATTTACTTAAGTTGTGCTTAAATATACTTAAGACGCCGACTTATTTTATTATATAAACTTTTTTAAAATCAAATACTTGTAAATTTGAGCGTTTCCGATAATTTAAAAATATTACTTTTGTCTAGAAATAGAATACTTATTTTAAGTAATAAGGTGATACGTACTTAAGTATAGGTCTCAGAAACTTAGACCATTTTTCAATTACTTTGTCGATCCAAATGAAAACTCTTTAGTCCCAATTTCGAATATGCAACATGGCTTTTTATCTTTAGCGAGTTAAGAGATACACTAAGAAAACGAAGCACTAAAATTTAGCTGTGCGCGTATCTCAAAATGTATGTTTTAGACATATGCCCTTTGCTCAGATCGGGGACGAAAATAATACATATATTATTACCAGGGTGCAACCGGAATTCCGGTTCCGGCATTTTTACCGGATTTAAAAATTCCGGTGTTATAATTTGGCCGTTTTCTTAACTTTGCTAATTTTTAAGAATCTCTTTTGAAAGCCACTTGTACTCAGAATATATGCCGTTGATGGTGGATTTCACTTCAGTCGACGACGAAAATCTAAAATACAACAAATAAAATAAATACCTATGTTCGACTAAGGTTGTTTCACAAATAATAGAGCAAAAAATGCGATTAAAACGAAATTTTTGGTGAAATGCATTTTTCATTTTCCGGTTCCGGTTCCGGTAAAATTTTCAAATTCCGGTTCCGGTAAATTGTAATTCCGGTTGCACCCTGATTATTACCAATTTAATTTCTATTTCAAATTACGATTGTTATGGTAGTTTCTTAATTCCTACATAATACTAAAGTTTCGATGCGCGCCCACTACCCACGTACTTAAGGTACACTTAGCTACCTCGTATCATGTTAAAAACATTCTTTACGATATGCGCAAAAATCTAAGTTTATACTTACCTTCTCACAAACGCAAAATTTCTTGTCGCATTAATCAGTGCTACGCGTCCCAGAACATTGCGATCTATAATGTGAAATTTGTTTTATTCCTTACAATAATCAACTGTGATCCAGTGGGCCTATGTATTCAAACGGATATAGCGAACTTTGTTGGATTCGGCTTTTGGATTCGGCTTTTCCACAACCGAATCCGAATCCGAACCTCAAATTTTTGCCGAATCCGAATTAGAGCCTTTGTTGCCACCCTGGCACATACCAGGGATTGGTAGTCTCAGCGAAATACCGACACCGATACTGAAAGCCGAGGCCAAGACTCAAACGTCTCAGTCTCTGTTATTTTCGAACGTTTTCCTTATCGAGAGTGACTTTCCGAATTCGCCAAAAACAAATAAATCAGATGCTGCATAATGCTGTCGAATTTTCTGAGCGTTTTTGTGTAACGCGATAATTTTCGCTTTGTAAAAAGATGTTTTTCTAACCAAATTTAATTTGGCTTCGGCCCTAAAGAAAGATTTGTCGCCAGGTTTCAGTTGTAAACGAATGTTTAAACATGCGAAAAACCATCATTTTTAAAACTTAGCTTGAGTCATTTTGGTTTGAAGTTTTGATCTCGGTTGTTTGAAAATACTTCTTGAGACCGAAACAGAACTGAGACCAGCTGCAACCGGCTATACCATCATACATACACAGTTCCAGCGAAAAAGGAACGTGTGTGCGATAAACATTTGAGAGCTAAAAACGTCGCATTACGTTAGGTTGACCGGAAAAATGGACCCCAAAACACAAAAAAGTGTCGAAAACGCAAGGAGAAAACATATAAAACATACACTGCGAAAACTGTCTGTACCCGACGTTCGGCGTTCCTGGGCAGTGAAGCACATACCCCTAGCCATAAGCCTAACGCAATGGAGTAGTCGGGGGTGTTTTGGGGTCAAGACCCGTGTAAAAATTATTGGACTGGGGCTTTGATACAAGGCTTCAGTTTGCAACACAACAAATACTCCTAAAATTGCTTATGAAACGTAACTCCTTTTTGCCAAAACCCTGGCTATACGCAATCGCATGAGAAAAACACAGGTTTTAGTCGAATTTTAACTTTCTACCAATAGCAACAGACTTACCGGTGTAATTTCGATCGTGGGGCATGTTTGATTGTCAAACTATCGCACCAACATTCAGTATAACGTCACTTCCCATACGCAATGCATTGCTTTTGACCATCGCAACATTACGTACACAATAAGCTAATTTTTACATAACACACCGTACGTCAACTATTCGCCAACGCTAACGCTTAAATCAATAATTATATACTTATGAACCTTTAACAATCTGGGCATTAACAAGACATACGTTTGAGAGGCGAGGGTATGTTTAATTCATACTGATGACGTTTTCCCCCAAAAAATAAACAACATAAAATCAACCGGGGGAAAAATCATGAGTGGGGGGTGAACCGGGGTGACTCTTAAGTGGGAGTGGCTAAGTACCCCTCCCCAAGTAGCGAACACCGAGACAAGTAGGGTGGCACTAAACCTTTTCAACAAGTTTAATATCGTTCGGCGCCAGGGTATAACCGGATATCCATTTCCTGTAAAAATCGACGTCCGTTTCCAATATAGAAGCACCGGAAATTCCGCTATTTTTATCCTTAAAATTATACGTATAGTTATAAATAAAGTGTATACGTATATAATCACAGCTTCCATTATAGATATGCTGCAATTGTTCGACATGAAATCACGAAATTCATTCAAAATCATAAAAACTTTTAAAGCATCCGCTATTTTTTCTTTAAAATTTTTGGAAAGGCAAAGTAATACTTGCTGCAGCACGCTTCAGTTAAAAAAATAAAACATTTTTGAAACTTTTATACTTCAATATCCGTTTTTTCTGTTTCCATTATTTTGATCATTATCCATTTCCGTGTTTATTACTACAAAGAGTGGATGATCACTCTTTATAACAAGAATGTGCAACTGGGTACATTCTGTGTCCAGAAAATTTCTTGTTCCCCTCTGCCAACAACTTCTGGTTACGGGGCAGAAAAAATAAGGAAAGCAACATATTTTGTTTCGCAATTGTCCCAGTTGGCTGTATGCCGTTATATTTGAAGCGCGGTACCTGTCTGTCACCTCGAGGCTTTTGTATGCTAGCATTTCACGTACGATGCCGAACGGTTACATACGGTGACGGACGGTGGCTCACGGTAATGGATGGCACCTGATAGGGTGTAAATGGATAGTAGTAACAAGAGTGGATGATCACTCTTTATAACAAGAGTGTGCAACTGGGTACATTCTGTGTATTAAAGAATGTACCAGCACGCGTTGCATTTTTGTTCGACCCCCCTCAATCAGGGGGGGTTTAAGCAAGAGATTAACAGTATGCTTCAGTACACCTACCCCCCCCCCTTAAACAAGGGGAGGGTTACAATTTGCTCCTACCATTACTACGATATAAAACTGCATACAGACCCCCCTAAACAAGGGGGGTAGGCCAAAAACGCAACGCGTGCCGCGTACATTCTTTAATACACAGAATGTACCCAGTTGCACACTCTTGTTATAAAGAGTGATCATCCACTCTTGTTACTACTATCCATTTACACCCTATCACGTGCCATCCATTACCGTGAGCCACTGTCCGTCACCGTATGTAACCGTTCGGCATCGTACGTGAAATGCTAGCATACAAAAGCCTCGAGGTGACAGACAGGTACCGCGCTTCAAATATAACGGCATACAGCCAACTGGGACAATTGTGAAACAAAATATGTTGCTTTCCTTATTTTTTCTGCCCCGTAACCAGAAGTTGTTGGCAGAGGGGAACAAGAAATTTTCTGGAGGAGGCAGGGAAAACATTTAAGGCCGTTGGGTCGGGTATGCTCGTAAGGGGAGCGGTGCCTTTGGTGGCTGTATGCATGCGGCTTTTGTTATACAAAAAGTTTGTATTCAAGCCTATGTTGCTTTCCTTATTATTCGATAAACAAAGTTGTCTTTGAAATTGAAAATAAAAATTGAAAATACTGCGTGATTTCCATGTCCCAGTGCCTCCAAATTGAACGCCATAATTTGACTCACTAATCACAATACAAACATTTTGTATAACAAAAGCCGCATGCATACAGCCACCAAAGGCACCGCCCGCCCCCTACGAGCATCACCGACCCAACAGCCTTAACTGTTTTCCCTGCCTCCTCCAGAAAATTTCTTGTTCCCCTCTGCCAACAACTTCTGGTTACCGGGCAGAAAACATATTCGTACGCTGTTACATCCGAAACAATTCGAAGTTTAACAACAATACGTAACATTAACTTAGAGATATGTACATAATAACGTATTATAAACGTATATATAACATATCTAAACACAGATAGGTCGAATAATAAAGCAATATAAACGCAGTTTTCGTCATTTTGTCGATATCGGCAATCGAAAGTCAGAGAAATGATAACAATTAATTCGTCGAACTTTGTTCAAATCAAATTGAACAACATAAACGAGTGTAATTGGGGAGCAGGAGCATAGATTCGGAATCAAATATGTGCATAACCGATAGTGATTTTATTGAGCGAAGCGAAGCTCGGAGTTTCGCGAAGCGTTTTATGTTTTGTACTCTGGGGTCGAAAGGTGGATGTCCATCCGTCCGTCCGAAAAGAATCTCAGGAAAGGCTGAACGGATTTTGATAAACATTTTTTGTTTGAAAGCCAATTATCCTGGAGTGTTAACCTCGCATTAGGGTTTTAAAATTTTAAGCCGTTTATTAGCTACAGGCTAATTTGCATAATTATTGGTAGACCTAAACAATTGAGACTTTTTAAGATATTTCACTAATTATTACGGTTACAAGGAATGTAACTTCAGTACTGAAGGGTTTTTAGACGCGAGAAACTGAGTAAATTGTATACAATTAGCTAATAGATAATTTGCATATCAGCATAGTTTATAAGCCTAAATTAGGACTTTTTACAATATTTAACTAATAATTAAGGCTAAAAGCAATATAATTTCAGCACTAAAGGGTTTTAGGTGCGAAGCATTTGAATCAATTGTTTACAAACCTCCAAAACCGATAACTGAATAATTAGCTAATAGCTAATTTGCATATTGTCTTAATTGATAATACAAAACTAGGACTTTTTGAAAAAATAAGCACAATTGATAAGCCTAAATTAGGCGTTTTTGCAATATTTCACTAATATTAGGGTTACAAACAATCTAATTTCAGCAATAGTTAGCTAATCGCTAATTTGCACATTTGCTTAATTGATAAACCTAAATAATGGCTTTTTAAAATAATTGTCAAATTATTTGGTGACTGAAGGGTTTTTGCTTGCGAGAAATCCGAATAAATTGTTTAGAAACCTCCAAAAACCGATAAATCAATAGTCAGCTAATAACTAATTTGCATATTATCTGAACTGCTTACGTGTGTTCGAGCTTCGCTCAATACATGTAGTCCCACCACGACTGGTAAATAATTTGTTCTCATAGTCTCAAATCTGCGTAACATGAATGGCAGTCTTAGTCCAAAGTCTCGATAATTTCTCTGAACTCGAATACTCTCAGGCTCAGATTTTGAAAAGTCTCAGGTTTAGAAACTCAGACTAACTATGTTATATGCGTTTCGCCGAAGTAAATTAGCAGTTTCTAATTTTAGAGCATACCAAATTTTAATTTATCTGAGCACTGAACAGAATCCTTAATAACGCGATATGAAAACTTATTAAGTATTGAGTTGAACAACGCGAATTCTTTAAGACTGAGAATTGAAACTTTTTTGAGATTTTCAAAAAAATTTCACCAATACCGAAGCATTTAAGAAAACGTTTAAATCACGAATATTGAAGGTCCTATTCTGCTTAAAAACAATAATAATATAGGATTGAAAAAGAAAACAACGTAAATGCGGTATAATATGTATATATATACGGTGCAACCGGAATTCCGATTCGAGTTCCTACTGAAAACGAGTTCCGATTCCGATTGCATTATCAATCGGAATCGGAATTTTGACATTTTAATTTTTGACTTACTTGTTGTGATATGTTGCATAAAAATTCTGTATCATTCGTCTTAAATTATTTCCGATGAATTAACTTATCAATAATGATACTAGCTTAACTTTACAGAACCAAAAAATGATTGCCAATTTTGTTCATGTGCCATTTTTGAGAATTGTTGCCTGTCAACAGATATCCTAAATCTATATTATACTTGTTAAATAGAAATCATTTGTATACTTGAAAAAATTGTAGCTCCGATTCCGCTTCCGTTTTCGGTATAAAGTTGTTGTTCCAATTCCGATTCTGGTATTAATATATATAAACCAGTTCCGTTCTGCACCCTGACATATATTTGAATGAACACATGAACCGCTCTAGACATATGCGTATGTAAACGAAGCAATTGTACATAACTTGCAGGCAGAATTATGATTCATTTGGTCTTTAGTTTAGAACATTTGACCTCCGGAAACGCCGGATCGACAAAAACGCAATTCGTGGTGGGTATTCCTTTCCACACAAAATGTACAAGATGCATTAGCGACGAGCTTGTTTGCGAATTTCATAACGTAACGAATACGAAGGTAAGTTAAGAATACGGCTACTAAGTTCACCCTGCCTCACTGTCTGTTCTTGTGGAGGCAGACATTTTAATCATATTCTTTTACTTTTACTGTTCTAAAATTTGAAAATCCTGTCAACACTTAGAAAATACGTAAAAACACAAAGCGCCGCACCGTAAATTGCGTACACTGTTCCACGCCGCCAGCGGTATATAGTAGACAATTATAAAAACAGATATTACAGACTCCACGTTCCTGGTGTATTACTTAGCTGCTGGCAAATGGGAAGAGACAAACCATCTCCAACTAACAGGTTTAGACGCTTGAGGGAGGCAAAATGTAGGAACAGGAGAAGTAAATTTTATGTTCGTCAAATTAAACTTCACAAGATTGTTATTCAAGTCTTCAAGGCGGCGGACGCATCGCGCCAGTTAAGGATTGCACCTATAATTTATTCTATTTAAACCACGGCAAATACTAAAAATTGCATATAAAATTTGGTACCGGTTAAACCCGGATAAACTAACAAGTTGGAATTGGCCGCATGCCCGCTGCACTGCATCTCTAATCGTTGCGATGAGATGCGCGAAAACTCGACATTTTGACTACCCCCGGAACTTTTGATCTTAATGGGAGGACCAAATCAGACGATGCTTGTCTCATTAGCGCTGTGTCTTTTTCTAAAATATCATTTTTTTTCAAAAAATTGAATGCGGTTTACGCGGCATACTTACTTAACCACAGACTCGTTAACGACGCGTAATGCCTTAAAATGGTTGGGTTTCAGAAACCCAACTTAAGTACCAGTTCATACTTAAGTATGTGCTAAGCATTTACTTAGAAAATTTACCGTTTCTATAAACGTACTTAGGTTAAGTAAACACTTAATTCACTGATCAATTTTAATGTGTTAAACAATGGCTTTGTTTCTGAAATTTTACTTAAGTATTTACTTAAGTTATACTTAAGTAATTACTTAGGTCGCCGATTTAAGTAAATACTTAAATTTTCGAGCAAAAACAAAGAAATAAAAATGTCAAGCATGTCGTAACAAGAGATGAATAGTTTTAGCGCGTAATTAAGTACTAAGACGTACTTAAGTAGGGTTTCAGATACTCAGTGACAATCAGTTTAAACTGAGATTGCAGACCGATCGTGCCTTTGACACAACAGCATCAAAAAATTTGGGGTTTAATTTACTTTATATAATGAAAATGGCAAAAAATTATCATGCCCGTATTTCCGTCGAATATATGTAGAGTTCTAAAAATAACGTCCTTTAAAAGTTTGGCCGCAAGTGTTAAAACACAACAAGAAGCTGTTGGAAAGAAAAACAACTACACTAAACATCTTTAACCTCAACCAAGGGCGTCGCTGATCAATAGTTTGGGGAAAACTCCATCCTGGATTCTTGTGCCACCGTGCTTCTCATTAAACAATCGAAAAAGATACGTACGTTTTTATATAAATAATATGGCGTATACGTAATATCTTCGTCTATCTCGCAAATTGGTTGTTGAGAATTTCATTGGTAATCATGTTGTGAATGTATAAAACAGCTTACCAACCAAATTGCGGTCTCAAATAGTTTATTACGTAGCATTCAAACAAAAATTAAATGAGTCACCAAGTATTTTGGATGGTTTTTTGCACGGCGGGAGAACAGATATCTATAAGATTTTTGCCCGCGGGTTAACCAGCCGGAGAATTTACGTTTTCCACATAAATTTCTTTCCTTTCATATATTCCCACTGTTCCATAACTAACACATACTGCTGTATAAGTATTGTTTCACTGCAGTGGTAGAGGCCGTCGATTGAATTCCGGTCGTGGTCCTAAACTCTCGGCAAAAAGCTTCTAACATAGATAGTGCACCCACACACTTTATACGGAACAGCAAGTCCGCGCACCATGAATATATAAATCATTTTTTTCCTAGAGACGGTATTTCTTGCATTAAGTTTTGATACACTGACATGTAATCAATCAAGTATTTTTCATACTCAAACTATTTGTTAAACGAAATCAAAATATAACGTCTGATCAACTCACACTGCAGCTTAGAGGGCGGGTTTTTAAAAACCAATAAATGTGGTCTTACCCCAACTTTTTGTTTGATTCTTAAACCATCAATAAACCCTAACGATATTAATTTCACCACCATGACTAAAAACAAGAGCAAGACCAAACCGCCGGTCGTTCAAATATCCTAGCTAAGAAGTTTTCAAAACCTAAACAGGATGGTCAACGGCTGTGGTTTACTTTGCACAAAGTTGAGTTGGCAAAAATGGCCCATGTGAACTATAGGGACCCGCCAACTAAACATAAGCCTAAATATAAGCCCAAATATAAGCCTATGCCTAAGTATAAAGCCTAATCCTTGAGTATAAATATAAGCACACGGGCATCCTGCATTCCAGCAAGCAGGCTTTATGCTACCTACCTGGCAATGATGACGTTATGGTGAAGATTTTGACTCATTTAATTGTATCATTGATTGAAAATGAATATTTTGACTCATTTCATTGTATCAGATGATACCTGCCTGGTAATGATGACCATAGGGTAAAGATTTTGACTCATTAAATTGTATCATTGATTGAAGATGAATATTTTGACTAATTTCATTGTAACAGTGAATGGATTGCTTATTTGACCAGCTATCTCCTATATGCCGCGATTTGCTTTTCATGGTAGCTACTTCTCTGATGACGATTTCGTTATAGATACGACCTTGTTTATGCATTTTATGCGGGGTTCACGTTATAACCGTGGCAGCGTGGGATACGTTTTGTCCCTATTAGAGTATTGTGCTTACCCTACCAGCAGTGAAAACAAAACACTTCTCAATAGCAAGACTCAACTGCCATTCATCAGCCCATTTTTTCACACTATCAACGTTAGTCTGTAAAACACGAACATCATGCTCCGTTTTTATCGGTTTATAAAGTTTAACATCATCAGCATATAGCTTTAAAGAAACATCAACAACATTAGAAGGTAAATCATTGATATTGATTAAAAATTACAATGGACCCAACACTGAACCCTGAGGATCTCCGGAACTAATGATTATGAAATCACTGTAGCACTGTTCTATTTTCACTGTTTCCTATTCAATAAAAAGTCTGATAACCAATTTAATAACATTCCTTGAATACCATAACATTGCATTTTAAAAAGAAATTTCTCATGAGAAACAGTGTCAAAGGTTTTCGAGAAATCAAAATATATAACTTTAGTAGAACTTCCAGTATTAACATAACGATAAACATCATTAAACGTTTCAAGTAATTGTGTTTGCGTGGATTTCTTTTGCATAAAACCATGCTGACATACCGAAATTTTATTTTGAGATAATAAAAATCAACAACGTGTTTTTTATAATTTTCTCTATTGTTCTACAGGCTATTAGTTAACGCAATTGGTCCATAGTTAGATGATTTTGTTGGGTCTCCTTTCTTGAAAATAGGCTTAATATCTGATATTTTCCAAGTCTCTGGTAATTTTCCAGAATGAAAAGATGATTTAAAAATTATACTAAGAGGGTAAAGCAAGACTATTAAGATTACGCAATGTTGACATTATATCGCACAAATTGAAATTTAAATTCATGATAAAATTACTCGTATATTCAGCGAACAATTGGGTAATATCCCGTTATCTTGTGTAAAAACACTCTTGAATTGTTCATTAAAAATTTGACATTTTGAGACTTTATCACACTGCAAAAAATGATGAGTCAAATTGACTCTCTCCGAAATAGGCTCTACGGGACTACACAAACTGAGTCAAATTCGACTCCGCCAGAGTCAAACGTGCAACTCAGCGAGAAGAATTTGACTCTGTCGGAATCAAATTTGACTCAGTTTGTGTAGTCCCGTAGAGCCTATTTCGGAGAGAGTCAATTTGACTCATCATTTTTTGCAGTGCAGTGATCAAGTTGTTAGAAAAATCATAAAGAGGGCCCATTTCATCATTTTTAAAACATTTGCGACATATGTGATTAAATACGTTGCTCACGTTATTGCTCATTAAAACCTTGTTTTCTCGCGATAGCTCTAATTCAGTTAACAACTTTTGACATTTAAGACTTTGTAAATTATAACGACTAACACCACCAACTCATCTTCGTTTATACCAAAGACGACGTTTTAAATTTAGGGTTTGTTTTATTTTTCGGGATATGTTACTCGCTTTTTTGCACCAAGACTAAATAAAGACACAAAACACGTTAACCCATTATAAATTATTGACAAAAAAGTGTTCCAAATATCATCCACATCTTTTCGAAAAAAATTCGCTCCAATTTTTTAATAGTAAATATTTTGAAAAGGCGATACAATTCATTTTTTTTAAAGTTAAACTGCCGTTTGATTGGCAGTAGTACTGTGGAGCTGCCTATGATTTGGAATGTAACAGAACAATGATCGCTTGTAGAAAACGGTTCAGCCACTAAAATATTACACACATTCGCTGGACTAGAACATAAAATTAAATCTAAAATATTATTTCCTCTTGTTTTAGTATTTACTAATTGGTAGAATCCAGTAGAAACACAAAATTCTAAGAAGTCAGTTCCTGCTGAATTGGTAGATAAATTGTACTGCCAGTCTATTTGAGGATAATTAAAATCACCAACGATTGTATTAACTGGAAATGCGACATCACTGACATTTCGGATATATTCAATCAATTGCAACGACATGTTATATATGACAAATTAGGTTGGCGGTAAACGCATACTAAGCGATGAGCATGAGGGATATGCAAATCAACAGAGACGATTTCAAAGTCGTCAGAACGCTGACAATGAACATCCGTGAACTTGATTGTGTTAGAAATAAGAAACGCGCTACCTCAACCTCTTCGGTTACGTCTGTCACATCGAACGAGTTTATAATTATCACCACTGACTAGAGTATCGGGAATTAACTCATGTAACCAAGTTTCTGATATACAATAAATATCAAAAATGTCTTCATTGAGTTTAAATTGTAACTCAGTTAACTTATTCAACAGACTGCGGGCGTTTACAACAATAAAACGGATGTTTTGATTTATCAAATTAGCATTAATTTCATTGCACTTGTTACGTAAGCAACGCATCACAGCCAATCGTTGAGGAGGGAGCGATCTGCGAATGTAAACACCTTTCCATCTGTCATTGTTTCTAGGTTGCGTGCTTCACGCAAAATAGATTGTAAACAAAAAAAAATGAAGCAAAATGAACCTTTAAGAAACGTGGCTTGGCATTTGGCTCACTGGACTTACGTCCCATTCGAGAAACTTCCTTTACGACAACACACTGGTCTAAAAAAGCGCACAGTTCGTTGACGGTACCAAGATCATCTGATGTCTCAGGAAGACCCATAATAACAGCACTACGTGGTTTTATTAACGTAGCTAGTTTGGTATAATTGCGGCAAGAAATGCATAATAGTTTTTAGCCGTATTTGCACGTGCAAATTTTTGCTGCAAAAACTCGCACCTGCAAGTTGCACGAATTTCTTGCAACTGCAAGTATTTGTAAGGAAACCTCATTTTCATTCTGAATCTTGACATAAATGCGTATGAATTATTGGCTGATGACTGCAATAAATATGCATAATTTATTATCAGTTCAGCGCCGTAGATTGCGAGAAATCAAACAGGCTTGATACTTGAATTAAGTCAATCTTCTTGAGTAAATTCAAAAAGTCTGAACTCAGAAGCGCTCAACAACATATCTTCCGATTGGTCAATCACAACACAGGTGCAGGAGATTCAAGCGACTTGCAACTTCGTTCACACGTGCGAATTAAATTTATTAGCACGAATTCCAGTGAATAATTTGCAGCTGCAAGAACTTGGAAGCTGTTGTGTGTCCAAACTTGCACATGCAAATTGCATGTGCCACTTTTTGCTGCAAAAACAAGTACGCGAGAATAGGTTTTAGAAACAAAAGATGCGTTGAGAAATTGAATTTGTATAGTCGCCACATGTTTGAAAGCGTGGGTTCAGGTAAGTAGCTTGTGCGTATAACTTGATCATCGGGCACTTGAGGGCATCAATTTATTAAGAAATTAAAACAAATGGTTCCTGAGAAACTATTCATGGTTTAAACCGTTCTGTAATATATACAGTAATATTTGTCTTCTTCCAGTTCTGTATCTGACATACACGCATACACTATTTACTGCTATATCAACATATTAAATTGAACGCCGGTTGTTGTGAAATAGCGTTCTCATGCAAATTGATGGTATGTAGTTTAATCATATTGTAGCTTATGAATATGCTGAAATATTGAAAAACCCGACGAAATAGAATTAATTGAGATGGAAAGTGTCTGCTTAAGTGGCAGGACCGAGCTAATGTCAGGGAGACCGATAGAAAAACAGACAATTTTGGCCATTGCTTTACAGGAATTGGAGTCTGTCTTGGCAAGTCTCGGTATTTGGTAGGTCTCGGTTTTTTGAGTATCGGTGGTTTGGAACTGAGACCAGAAGTCACAGATTTAGCAAATGTATGGCTGTATTGTTGAAGTATGTGATACGCGATGAAGAAAATTTCGCTAGGAATCTTTGAATTTTTATAGTTACGCAATATTAATTATGAGCTGATATTTTGAAAAAAAAACAAAAAACTATGGAAAACGAAAAAAAACACAAAAAACTTATTAGAAATAATTTATTTTGAAATTTTTTCCCGTGATGACCAACAACTGACCGAGATTTTTCAAGGCCGGTTTCGGTATATAGTCAAATTGCGGTCTCAATCTCAATTTTTAACAAGCGGGACTGTCCATTCCTGTTGGTATGCTTATGTATATAGATACATACATGCATAATTCTTCATGATCTCTAAGTACGGTTTTAGTTTGCTGTCTTATAAGTTCATGATATTTGATCTTTGTTATGTGCTCTATATCATTTCTAACTAAAAAGGACTTGAAGTATTTACAAACTGTTCGTTTTTTCGCGATTTTTATTTGTTTTGAACTTTAAACGTAAACACATTGGTTACAGTGCACGATGTACGGAAGTACTGGGAGGTGCCAGCCGTTGCTCACTTTTGTTCTCTCTTCCGACAAGTTTTTAAATTGGTTGATTTTGATATTGAGGTATGTTTATATTAAGCTAGTGTTTTTCTTCAAATCAGAAGTTTGTAGGATACGTATTGCTCTGGAGTAGCCAGAAAAAATATTTAGGGGGACTACCTGCTGTTATATGTTTTTGTATCTTGGAACACGATCATATACGCAAAGATTTCATTTGAGAAATTTTCATGACAGGGGACCCGTAACTTTTTACAGTTTTAAACATATGTCGTCACCATTCTCCCTGACTACGCCCCTGGGTTGTTGTCTAATTTTGAACTGGCATATGTCTATACTAGACAGATAGGAAACCTACTAAAGCATTGTAAGCATATGGGACACGCTTGTCCATCTGTATATGTAAGATGCATCGCACTATATAGTAGTATGCTTGCCGGCAGCATACGGTCGACATATATTGTCGACGAATAAGGTAGTTAGAGACGCGGGCTACGTGGCGCAGTAGTAACAGCGTCTGCCTGACACGCAGAAGGTCGCTAGTTCGAAACCACCCGAAACCCATTTTGCCAGCTGCGTAGTTAAAAGGTCTGAAGTCGCGGTTCCTACCTAGACTGATGTAGCAGCTACGCCATGAGCGCAATGGTAAATTGCTGTGCTTTGAACACGTCACCCAGTTGAAAATAGGGTGGACGGTTATGGGACAACTTTAGTTGAAAATTGGGGCATACTTGTCCGTGAATATCCAAAATGCATTGTACTATATAGTATGATTGCCGGCAGCATACGGTAAAAAGGTAGTTTGAGAGGAGAAGCGGGCTATGTGGGACAGCGGTAACAGCGTTTGCCTGACACGCAGATGGTCGTTAGCTTGAAAAGTCCCGTAACCCGTTTTTTCAACTGCTTAGGGAAAAAGTCTGAAGTCCTGATTCGTACCTAGACTGACATGCATGATCGAGCTTTTCTGTCAACGTCATAAGGCCAATGGCCAGTACATCCACAAAGATATGCAACAACAATGCTACCCGGAAAATAACCCGCACTGTTTTGCCATAGTCTGTGTTTTGATATCATTGATTTTTTGTTTTGCGTTGGAGTTTAGTTTATATTGGTACTATTCTTATTGGCGCATATAGCTTACGGTTGCAGGATTTCGAAGAAGCTCTAGTTGTGGATACTGCAACAGCTGAGGATGGCGGTCGCAGTAGTTTAATTGTTGATTTGCTAGTTGGACTACTGCAGGGTATAATTCAACGGAAAGATGTTTCGTAAGTTTTGATATTAACATACTTGATTACGTCTGTATGTAGATTATGCCCAAAACTCGTTTGTGGAAATAAAAAAGTCTTGCTGCACAATTGTGGTTTTCAGCTCTGGTATGTTTTTGGTATGCAGCCGCACGCTGGCCTTCTTGTAACCTTTTCCCCACAGCTTGGTTGGTTTTCTCCAGGGTGATACCCAGGGTGCAGCAGGAATTGAACTTCCGATCAGAATTTCGGTTCAAAGCGAGTTCCGATTGCGATTGCACAATCAATCGGAATCGGAGTTTCGAAATTTTAATTTTAATCTTACTTGTGATACGATTCTGATTACATGCTACAGAATTCCTATTCAAAATTAGTTCCGCTTTCAATTGCAAAATCAAACGGAATCTGAATTTGGACATTTTATTTTACGCCTACGTACTTGTTGTAATATGTTGCATAAAAATTCTGCATCATTTATCTGTTGAATTGTTTTCGATCAGTTAACTTATCAATAGTTGATTGTAATTCAGCTTTACAGAACCGAAATTGGTTGCCAATTTGTTTTGCGACGTTTCTGAAAACTGTTGCCAGCCAAAACACACATTATGTGTATAGTCAGAAAATTTGTTGGGCCGATTCCGGTATAAATATTCTGTTCCTATCCCGATTCCGGTATAAACCTGTTCCGCTTTGCATCCGGTTTTTTATACAAATGATGTTGTTTGTCATATATGTCATGTTGTTTGTCATATATGTCAGTTTGATTGAACTGTTTTCAGTTTACTCAACTACAATCAATTCCTTCATTCGTTGCTCGAGATTAATTTTGTCCACGAAGGTTACGGAGATCGCAATCCGCTTGGTCGATCACCTGAAACAGCGTCGATACACGCACTGCCACTATATCCAAAGTTAAAATTGATCCATTGGTTGTGCGAAATCCGACTTGAGTGTAAAGATGTTGAAAATTTAACCAGGGTACGAATTTGCGCGCGTTTCACTCCGTATTTTAGACTTATGCTAGTTGCGATAAGGGCTTAAAATTTTTGCACGCGTTTGAAGTAATAAGTATTGCTATATGACTACCTATCTGGCATGTTGTTTATTACAACGTGGTCTACAGTTTGGTCTTATCTATAAATTAATATTTTGTTTATTTTGTTTGTTTAAATTCAGAATTTGTCTGGTGATAGTCTGCGTGTACAACCGCTTGGAACGGATAACAGTGGTGCAACATATTGGTATTTTTACGGTACGCGGCTGTACAAAGAAGAAAAATTACGACCAGAATATGATTCGGATTTTTCACCGTAGGTCTCTGTTAGCTTGTACAAGGTTTTCAACCAAATTTCATGTAGGACTGTGGTATAAATGTTGTGCTTGTGGTAACAGCTTAAATTTTTAACTTCAACCTAACCTGTTTTAGGAATTACATACACTAATTTAGTTATTATCCAACAATACAGTGCATAATATGGTGTATTACAAAATTTGGAACGCTGCGCATTGTTTGGCGAGTGTTAAGAGTACAAGTATGATATCAGATTTTGAAACAAAAAAGTTTACTATACAGAAGCGTTTTTAGATTAAAAAACGAACCAAAGTTATCTGATAGCTTTGCCTCGACAAGCAGTCGAGGAACATACAAACGTTCTGCTACTGTGAAAAGGGGCAGATCTCGTTTAAAGACCCCCGGAAGAAAAAAAGCTAAAAGTGGATTTGGAGCTGCGAAGTTAAAAATGCAGGAACACTTTGATACTCCTGAAGTTTCTGATAGGTGAGCTATAAAAGTTTTGATTATTTATTTTGTTCACTTGAATAGGTTAGTACTTCTTGAGAGTCATTGTGAAGTGTAATACGGTAGGTAACGGTAAACGTTTGTCATTTTTATGCACCCCAGATGGATTGCTTGCAGGTTGCGGCTGCATACCGGAGCCGGATACTTTTGCCCGGAACAGGAACCAGATACCGGATATTGTATATGATAAAATAATTTATTTTTTGCTCTATTTTCAGCGTGCGCACGGATACTTTTGCCCGGAACAGGAACCAGATACCGGATATTGTATATGTTAAAATAATTTATTTTTTGCTCTATTTTCAGCGTGCGCAAGATTTTCTTCCGTTATAAAGTTCATTATTGCTGCTGATAAACTGAAATTATTTAATGCAAAAAATACGCTTAACTCTTGCTCGCATATATAAGTCAAAAGTTTTGCCGTATATTAAACAGATCCGGTCGCACCCTGATTGCTTGTTCTTTTTTCATTTGTTAATTTTGTGGTCTACACTGAAGGAATTACGGATTACAATATTTTATACCACTAGTTTTTTTAACACATTGTCTTGCAGTCGTTCTGAAATAAAAATCCTTGTGTTTGACATTAGTTTATTAGCAATCTTTCGATTTTGAATAAATTTTTCATTTTTTTTCTAGTGATACTATTATGACTCAAAGTACTTGCGCTTCGTCGTCGAGAGATGTAAGTCCAGCTGCAAGCAGTCGACGAGTTTCTTCTCAACGCAGCACCGGAACTCGCAGTCCGAGAAAGTCAGCAATAGCTAATGAAAGTTACGAGTAGGTGAAGTTTCATAAAATTTAAATGTCTTAACTGGGGGTTTGCTATTGGGAGGTGTGGGTGTGGGCGACCCCACCACATTCAAGTTTTCACCTTCTGTTAATTTTAAGTTTTTTACCTTTTTGGCGAAAACATCAGTATGAAGTTAACATAACCTTCGCGATCGTATGTCTTATATATTTGATCTGTATTTATTATTTATATGGTTCTTTTGGAGTATGTGCTCGGTTCTAGATGTAACTAAACACTTGCTAGTGCAGCTGACGCGTTCTTGAAAATTCTGCAACCCCCATTCAGAAATTAACCACCTGTTGATACCATATTGAATGCCCAGCTTAGGGTGGTGCTATACTTGCCGTTCAGCGGCGTGTGTTGTGGCGTGTCAACGTGCGGTATTACACGCGAGCATTGCGCGTACGGTACTACGAGGTGGCGAACACAGATGTGCAATCACACAGGGGCGTAGCACTGGTTGAGCATTGTTCCCGTAATGCTTCTAAATTTTTAACAATGTAAGGGACCCTCTATTACCGGTGCCGGAAATTGTCCAGATATAGTTGCCAACTAGAGTCGCAAAAGCGTTCACGTTTGCTGAATTGAAATTAATTGCTAGCTGCGATTTTTCGTTTTGCTTAAGTGTTTACAAAACTATGGAACATCTAATTTTGCATTCGGGTTCGATCTCAGTTGTGATGCGCATTAAGTTTGCACTGTCCGCGGTATTTTTTTATGCATGGGTCGTAGGCTATTCCCTCTGTTTCAGCTGTACATTTAAGGTTAGTAATGATGGTGTTATATATAGATTTTCTCAATTTTATATGGCAATAATACTTTAGACGTAATAGCGGACGATCAACTCCTGTGATTGATAGTGGTTTTGATGATTTGATTAAACGAATGTATTCTAAAGACGATGACGAAGAAGAAGACGAGGAGGATGAGAAGGAAACTGAAAATGAAGAAGAAAATGAAAGAGGAAAAGAAACGGAAGATGAAAATAGAGAAGAAAAAGAAAATGAAGAAGAAAGTGAACGTGAAAAAACAAAAGAAATTCGATATGAAAAAGAACATGATGAGCCAAAAGAAAATGAAGCTGACGAAGAAAATAAAGAAGAAAAAAAGAATGAAGAGGAAAAAGAGATTGAAAATTATATCAACGACAGCATCAATCAGTCTAAGTCGTACGATGTGAATTGCGCAGTGAATAAACGTGTGGAGAACAAAGAAAAAATAGCTGACTGGGTTTTAGGCAAAAATTCCGGCAGTCCCAGCATCGAGAGTGTCAAAATTGAAAATAACGGAGAGATGGAAAAAGGAAATGAAAAGAAGATAGAAACGGTAACGGAAGTGGAGTCAGAAGCTGATATAACAGTAGAGGCACAAACAAACGACGGTGTGGTTATGCAAGAGGTTGTAGTGATATCAAGTGATGACGCGACTGTTGTTGAAGCGAATCAAAGCAGTAAGTAGTACGCTTTTCACTGCCCATGTACACAACAGTGGCTTGCCAAACATGAGCTTAAACCAAAACATAACCTGAACATAACCATACGCACAATCCGAAGCCAAGAATCTCAGATCTTTATAATTTGTAGACAAGTGTATGCAATCTAGTTAATTTTCGTTTTGTACAGTTTGTGTACCATACCTTGCTTAGTTTTTTTAATCTGCTATGTTTTCGAAGGTATTAACAGAGAACGAAGTTGCCATGCAAAAGACTGTTAGACGTTTTACGGTTATTTTTACTTTTATCTTATTTAAAAATGGCTGGGGCGATAACAAAGTACAATGTGACCGTCTGGACCGCGTTGATTTCGAACTCAACCGTTTTGCTGTAGTTTTATGGATCAAAAATAGTAGAATGGATTGTCATGCTATTAATTACAAGGGCTCGTTTGTGAAAAACATTTAAATCGAAATGTATATAATATCGTTGAAGTTAAAGTTATATTCGTAAAGTTGTAGAAAAAAATTTCGATATTTCATAGATGTTTGTTTCATACAGCGCGTTGATCGTTTCAGCTACTACAGTGACTCTGACTAACTCACAATGCGACACAACCTTAGTTCTGGATACGACTGGCGAAAGTAGTTGCTGTGAGATTGATGTTCCCCGCACAAGTACACAAAATAGCCGTCCAGGAAGTTCAACCCCGACGGGACCAAAGGTATTGCCGTCTTCCGTCGAGTTGAGCCCTATCAAGGGCGAAATCTCGAAGTCAGTCCTTGACTCAGCATTTGCAAATCAACGGAGCTCCAATTTAAGCATGGACATTGATGTAAAGGCTGAGTTAAGATCCCTTGAAGGCGATGAGAAGACTATGGCAAAACTTAAGTCGCAAGCGTCTACTAGTGAGTTCGTTGAAGGTGAATTCAAGGACCCAGCGTGGTATTGGGATCAGCCATTGTTGAAACCGCATGATAATACTGGATGGTCGCTGGTTTGTTCAAAAATGGAGGACTGGATTGATCTCACCGATTGTTATGCGAATTCAAAAACGAAAGTAGGTGTTTATGGCTTGAATTTGGTTTGGTTTTATTTCAGTTGCGTCAGAGGCTACGAACAGGTTTATGGCTGCGGAAAATTGGTAGCCTACCATTTGTACCCAGTAAAGTAATAGCTTACCGGTCTTTCAAATTGTCAAAATCACTCGTTCCTGTTTGTAGCATTCTGAGTATTTCTAAAATGATAATGTGGAAATACACCTTGTAAACTAAGGGTGGCGCCCGTCATCAATTTTTTGTTTAAAAATTGTTATGCTGACGTGATGTGCGACAATTACGTGCAGCGTCGGACGCCATCAAAATAGACTAAAACTATAGCGCTACATATACAATAACTAAATAGCAAAACCTTTTTAATATTAGCTTTACTGGTATAATTGATGTATTTTCAGGTTGAAAAGCAATTGTATCGCATTTTGAAGGATGATTTTGTGTCTGCTATTGCTGAGCTGTTCAAACAAAAGGTATGCTGTTTGTGTTGTTAGCACCTGTAATTCGTAGCAGTTTGCTATAAATTTTAAATATTTAAATAATTTTAATGTCTTCTGGCGCCGTCCATTTCGTTACATCGCCATTAACGTCATCGTCGCTCGTGTGTATCCGCACGACAAGTATAGCACCATCTTTAGCGCTTGTGTTTGGAATAGGCGAACTATGTCAGTGTGAAAATTAACCAATCTAGGATTTATTGGTTATTATTTGGCTTCTTCAAAAACGCAATATACATCCGTCCTCAGTTGATTTTCGCATTTGCCTCTGTAGAATTTTGCATTTGAGAGCTAGTTTTCAGGAAGCCGAAAGACAAAAACAAATTGCCGAACTGGCACCAAGACGGGTCTCTGATCGTTTAGAATTGAAAAAATTACAACGCCAAAAAGAAGTAAGAGTTCAAAAAATGCTCTTTACCCCTGAGAAATATTCTCAACTGCTATACTTCTGTATGTTTTTATCTTGAATGCATTCGTGTTGCTGTTATATGCAGTTATTTTACTAGACATCTTACTAAAATAAGTTTCCGTAATCGTTATTCTTTACCATTCGTTTCCACTGGAAAATAGGATGCATTTATATTCGTGGACAGGTTTTACGTATTTCTCTCTCTGGCTGTACCCTGTTCCGCAACAAATATGGTTAAGGTGCCCTGAGTAATAGAAATCTATTTCGAACTAATTTTTGGTTCTAGTCTGAAGATTTGCTACGTCGCGAACAGCTAGAGTTACAGCGCCTAGAACAAATTGAAAATGAAAAACGAATTAGGGCACTCAAAGAAGCACGCGAGTTACGATCACGAGAACGGGAAAAGCAACGTGCCGCGCAGGATCAAGCAAGGAAAGGTGAGGTAGTTGCTTAAAATGTGCTACCAGATAACCGGCTTCAGTTCCAGTTGAAGCCAGGGTGACACCGAACCAACGATTTGACCGATTCTGAATCAGAACACATTGCTATTTTGACGAATCCGATTTAGAACGTTTAATTTAAATCGAATCTGAGGTCGAAGCCGAACTTTTGTTGCCATCGTGGCAGAATGTAGAAATACGGTTCTGGTGTTTCCCGGATTTTTGGTGGCTGAGACCCATTCTGTGTGGCCAGAATTACGTAGTTTAGAAAATGTAATCAATTAATTGGATTTTGTGCGTATAAACAGAGAATTTTTCGACTAGAATTTTTTGGACGTTTACAACCTTTTAATTTATGTATCCATTTGATAAACATTTGGTAATTAACTGAAATTTACAATGATTTTGCGCTGTTTGATAGAACGTTCTGATCGACTTGAATTGCGACAACGGCGACAAGAGTTGTTACGGCAAGGATTTAATATCTCGGGCGAATTGTTGCGTTCGAGAGATAAATCAACCATTGATGAAGAATTGTCGCAGCTGTAAGTTTGCTACGAAAGTTGCGAGTGAATATAGGAAAATACAACCAGAGTAGCAACAAAAATTCAGATTCGGTTACAGAGTTGGCAGAAGTTGGCCAATCGAGTTGAAACACATTGATCCATTTTTCGGAAATTTTTAGCACTTGTGGTTCTGTATCTCAATGACTGTCGTAAT
Source organism: Enoplolaimus lenunculus (assembly GCA_030248215.1). Taxonomy (NCBI): domain Eukaryota; kingdom Metazoa; phylum Nematoda; class Enoplea; order Enoplida; family Thoracostomopsidae; genus Enoplolaimus; species Enoplolaimus lenunculus. Next base: position 67,157 of record JASANG010002985.1, read on the forward strand.
GAATTTTGGCTTTCGATTCAAAATTCACGTTATTTTACTGCTTATCTCTTGCTTGGTCGACAAGACAAACTGCTGGAAATTTGTTCATGTTACCCTCCGCTACCGAAATCTTTGTCGACAGAACCAAAAGAACAACATCTCGACCCCTTTCGAAAACCATTTCCCACGTGCATTAAGTATTTCTGGTTACATGGATGTGGGAAATCCTGTCCATTACAGAGTGGGTGCGTGTTGGAGAAAGTTGAATAGGTCTGATTTTAACAATATCATGAATTTCGATTGTTGATCAAAATTTTTGTTTGCTATTTTAGAGATCGGGAAATTGAATACGACGATATGGTTGGCAAGCTTGAAAAAGGTATCGTTCTTTAATCGTTTTAGGATTTTAATTACAAGGAGAATGTGGTCTGTGTGACTAAGCAACTGTTTAGGTAGGTCCAAATTCTAAAGGTATAGCCAATAAGAGTTGGGTGTCAACCTTCCGATATTTCTCTAGAACGTAGTTCATTTTACCAAAACTTCGGCTGAGCTCGTGCCATCTTTCTGCCTTATAGTTTGGTTAGTTTCAATTAGTGCCTGTCGATGAAAGCTTTGTGTAGTTGCGAATACTGGCGTTGTTTTGTTTCAGTTTTACGGGCTATTCAGTCGTCATCGGAAGCATGGCCTTTTGAAGAACCAGTAACGGAAGATATCGCTCCGCGTTATTTCGAAATAATCAAGGTGACCGTTTTAGGTTGCTACTTAGATGAATAGGCTTGGTCTACTGTTTTGTAGACCTTGTTTTGCTGTTGGAAAAGATTTGACTTTACACAGTTTTCAGTTCAAACCTTTAATAATCAAGGCTACATTTTAGTTTTATAGTATTTCTAGAAAATTGTTTGGTGTTGGAAATTTTTTATTTTACAGATTTTTAGCTTATTTTTTCTCGAATTTCATTTTATAGCCTATGTTTGTCTTCTGTAGAAATATTTACTGTGTACAGATTTTAAGTTATTTTTGGTCCAAACTGTGTATTTTATTGAATTTGTTACCAATATTCATATTTAAATCGGTCGCAATCGCGTTCTGTTTAGTGTTATTGTTGACGGGCGTGTTGTCTGAAAACTATTAAAACTGTTTTAGAATCCAATGGATCTCGGTAAAGTTCAAGAAAAACTCGATGATCGCGAGTATAAAAACAAGAAACAGTTTATTGAAGATTTGAATACAATGTTTTTAAATAGTTTGACGTATAACGGGATTGAAAGCGGTGAGTTTATCGATTATGTGGTTGTGTTTTTGCTGCTAAGCCTGCCACAGGTAATGTCAAGAAGTGTGCGTAGATCAGTCGTTAAATAGATTAATTTTGTGTTAAAATAATTAACACTCGCAGACTTGCAATTACTGCGAGAATGGAAAACCTGAATCACTTGATTATAAAATTGCAAACACAAAGTCAGTAAACGCAATTGCTATTACTACGCACTCAGGGTTTGCGCTATACTTCTTTAGAAATGGAAGCGAAATAATATTCTGAAATGTAATATTGAAAATGAATTGTAGACTAGTTTCTGTTTTTATTACTCAGATTACACCAAAATGGCACATCGGCTTGAAAGAACAATGATACGTACATGGAAACGCTGTTTTCCACCGAAAGATCTTCATGGACTGCCGGAATCGGCACGAATTGAAGAACTTGAATGTATCAAGCTTCTCGGAGCTTTGGATAAAGCTGTCAAAAAAGAACTGCAGGTGTGCCAACTTTTCAAAAGTTTTAGAGTTGGGATGTAGTGGATGGTTTGCTCGGCAATTTCTGATGATGCCAGGACGGCGGCGAATAACTGTGGACGGTGCTTGGTTTTAATGTAGCCATTGTGGTAATCTTTCCATTCACGGCCAGGGTGTTATTAAATAAGTTGGGAAAATCTATGGTCTTTTAACAAGAAACTCCTGTCTGAAATATTTCTAGAACGTAACCCCATTTCTAAAATCCTGGCTACTCCATGCCCATGAATGTAGATTACATTACGTATAGTGTACATTCCTGCCATATTACATTGTATGTAATCTTTGATGTGAAATCCCATGGATTTTGTTATATTTTAGAATTCTGACACAGACGATGATATGCAAGTAGTAGCTGAAACTCGGTCGTCCAGTAGTTTATCAAGCGCATCCTCTGCAGGCGCTCTTGCAGCACGACAACAACAACGGCAATTGCAACAGCAGCAGCAGCAGCAAGCAATCGTGTACGACGCAACGAATCCGCGATTTCTGCCGCGGTATTCTGTGTCAACAGTTGCTGGTGGTATACGACCTGGTCAGTTGTACAGAAGGTAAGATGGCTTGCGACTAGGGAGGCGCTGGAGGAGCTGTTCAGTCTGGGGGGATCATTGAGCGCCCGCTTTGAAATCTGTATTCTTTGGTTTTTGCTAAAGACAGTACTGTCACCTTATATTGAAACATCGCTAACGGTTTGTCAATCTTAGCTTAAGAACTAATATTTTATTAGTTTTTTGGTACCGGGTTCCACCAGTATAATGTCAAATTAGTTCCTTTCCGTATGTAGAAGGGGTGCTAGTAGGGCACCGTTATCAAAAAAAGTTACCTGGGTTTGGTAAACAACGGAAACTAACTGAAATAATTTACGTTATTGTTGAACCTGTTTTAGGGGACTAGATGCGGCAACAACAACAGGGTACATTTCGCCGTCTGATCGGAATCCGAGTTATATGACCAGTGTTGTCCCTGGTTCAAATCGCATTCGACAATTTTCAACTGCAAATACGTTACAAGCGCCTACGTTCAGTACAATTCCAAAGCCGAGAATCCTAGGCAGACAACAGTTGCGGGCTGCATTAACCGCACGAGGTACAGTGAAGTTATACTGTAACAAGCTGAAGGTCATACCATTATGGCACTTTTTGACAATTATAATACCGTCTGGCGTGATGTGGCGCTGTACGGGATTTTCGACGCACGGCATCGCAGCACAGTGATTAAACATAATATACAGGTTATCCTATGAACAGTCAACATTGCAGTACCAAACTTTTATTAAAATTAACTGTACCATTGTGCAGAGGCATTACAGTTATGCCTATTCATCTTTGGGTTGAAATATAGGCTTGCTATTAAAATGAATTTGAATGCTGTTATGAGTAATCCGTGTCCTAAATAGCTTTCTGTAGAAATCCGCCACGTACTCAGACAAACTGAGAGCATAATTTATTTTGAAGTATTATAGGTGTTCAAATAATGGTTTGATGCGTATTTTTTGTTGTTTTATAACGACGGCAATGCTTGCGTACGATACCGTACCGCGGCGAACGATGCAAACGACAAGCATAGTGTCACCCTAATTGTTTCAGGGGACGGAATATCAAGCCCACAACATGTTACCGTGATGCCAACAGGACAGTATTCTTTGATGGTTACGCCGCAGACTAGAAACCTTACGACTGGAGATGTTTGTTTTGCTTGTTATCTTTGTGAAACTTACAGCCGTTTTGCAAAAACCAAATATAGAAATAATCAAAAACCGAAGACTGAGTTCTTCCGTAGATTGGAGATACACAACTAAGACACCCACTTCTGGTAGCATTATAGGACAAAATGCCACTGAACTGAGTTTCGTTTAGTGCTGAACGTAATTTAAATGTAAGATTAAAATTGCAGAATTTATTCGGTTTAAATGTTTAATCCGAGCCGAGCATTGGCTAATATTTAATCGCTAATTTTTGGGTCAATATGTAATGACGTCAGTAATCGGAGCCGAGCGTTAGCTGATATTTAATCGCTAATTTTAGGGTCAATGCGTAATGGCGTCAGTAATCGGAGCCCCGAGCATTAGCTGATATTTAATCGCTAATTTTAGGGTCAATGCGTAATGACGTCAGTAATCGGAGCCCCGAGCATTAGCTGATATTTAATCGCTAATTTTAGAGTCAACGCGTAACAACGTCAGGGAATGTCACTTATACGCCTATCAATCAAAATACTGCACCTCAACAACAACAACAACAAGTCAGATGTGTAGTATTACCATCTGGCACCACGCCGATTAATCTGGCTTCGACAAGCAGTAACACGGGCCAGAGCTCAGCTAACCCTGTAGCAACACCTACTATTAGTTTAATTTCCGCAGCGCATTTGCCTGGATCAGGTGCACCGGTGCAAATTGTTTTGCCTGACGGTCGCAGGGTAGGGGTAAAGCTTGTCGGAGGCGGCGCGGCCTTGCAAATTGCTGGAGTGGTACAACAGCGTGCTGCGCCGATGTCTAGTTCGACGCAACCGGTGGCCCCAAGGCACGGTGGTCCCTCGACAGGTTACTCGCGTTTGATGCTGTTTTATAATGTGATATGAAGTTCTTGGGCATTCTTCTAAAAAGATTCAGTTAGGTCGCAGTAAGCATAAGTTGCAGTTTTAAAATTTGAAAATACCTTTGAAAATATTTTTGCTTATAATAATATTTGAAGAAATCCCAAACTCAAAACACAAAAACTGCAAAATTCAGAATTAAAAATATTTTTTGAAAAAATTTTGTATATATTTTTGAAAAAAATTTTAAATACGTTTAACAAAGTGGAATTTTGGTATTTTTAGCATTTTGAGTTTTGGTTGTATGTTTGGTTTTGGCAGTCGTATTAGTAATATCACCTATTTGTATTTATTTTAGCTTTTGCGTGAAACGATAAAATAGTGTTTATTTTGGTGCTAACCGTCACTTGCTGTTTTTTTAAAAATTACACGTGGATTTTACGATTTAATTTTGGGCGTTTTTTTCAGTTGCGAGCGGGTCGGTTTTGAATACATCACCAACATCATTGCAAACAAATTCAAATGCGGTGACTGGAAGTAGTCAGCCTCCAGTGTTTCTTCTGACAGATCAGAAAACCTATGTGCAAAGAGGACCGGTAATTTTGAAATTAAATGCGTTTGGTCAATATTATAATTTTTGAATATGGTAACAATAATTCTATCGACACTTGTATTCCACCGAAATCTTACGCCTTAGTATAAGCAATGCCGAAATTTAAAAATAGCGAAAACTGCGAAGAGAATCAAGTCACTGGTGGATTTTGTGCCAAATTGAACTCATGCCATGCATTGTGAAGGAGCTATTGTTGACGCATAATAGTAGCCCTATCGAATAATCTATTTCACTTGTGTCCAGAGTATACTTAAATTAAAATATTTTGGTTCATCTTCGTATATTTGCTATTAAAAATTTTGTAATAGTAGTTTTTGGAACTATTGAAATTATAAGAGTGACGTTATGCATTACTGTAGGAACTTTTTAATATTTCAGGACGGCAAAATTAACGCTATGGAACGCAATACGGCTACCGGTGAAATGACTCTGAAAGCGCAGTACACAAACGATAACGCGCCGGCGGAAATTCTACGAGCTGTCAATTGTGCACCGTATCAGCTAATTAAAACAGGAACTGGTTCGGCTGCGACGGCCACATCCCAGCTTCCGCCTCGTGGAACGTTTGCTGTCCCAGCGTCCGTTGGTGGTACTGGGACGTCAAATGTTGCCCTTGGTGGTGGTAACACAATGTCGCAACCAGTTCTATTGCCGTCAAAACCTGTGTGTAGTGTGACACCGCAGCCAAGGTCAGTGAGTACAGTGGACTGGTAGAGACATTTAAAATAATTTGTACGAGGTAACAGTTGCAAAGTATCAAATTCTTTTTACCAAAGCATATTTCTGCGTCGCGATTAGATGTCGATGTAAAATTAGTCAAAGATACATATTATTTAACCGTATCGAAATTTCTATTTCCATAATAATGATTTTATTATTTTAGGCAAACTCAGATTGGAAGCAGTGGATCTGGTATTACAAGCTTTACCGCAGCGTCAACCGGAGCTAATATAATGGAGGTTTCGACACAGCCCAGTTCTAGTATTGTTGCTGCAAATGCGACCACTTTGGTTTGTAATTTAGAGGTTTTTGTTGTACATTCTGGACGCAGATTCAGAAATGTATTATAGACCAGGGCTGTCACGATGTCATTTTGAACATGACGTCGTGGTAGCTCGGGTGTGTGCCCTGTGGCATTGTTTGTTTATTTTTGAAGTTACCCCTCTACAGAGATGTGACAGAGTCGTGTACAGGCACAACGCTTTCTTGCATACTCTTTGTCTACAATCCTTGTCGAGCTTTGATAATATATTATGATTATGGTACACGGAGTATATAAGGACTTGCTCACGGAGGACTGCGGAACTCACAGACTGCAAAGCGTAGGCGCAGGCTTTAGGCTTGTTTTTCAGCTTACGTTTAGGTTTATGCTCAGTACGCATACATCTGTTGTCAACATACATCCTTGTTATAATCATTTTCTGATCTTTTATTTCAGGCTGTCGCTTCTCAAATGACGCCTGCTGCTGCATCTAGTTCAAATCATGGACTCAACGCTTCAGTGGTTAATCAACAGCCACCGCAAATGGTGTTTATACCGCAAGCAACGGCGACTGCCGTTCAATTTGCATCGTTTCCTGTTCAAGTTAGCAGTTCTTGTAAGTTTAATTTAATACGAAGCGTGTTTTTTGTTGCTTTGTAGAGTAAACATTTCGAAGGGGAGGTTTCTTATGTTATTAGCGCGAAAATGCATAAAACTCCTTTGTTAAGAATCACAAATGTCGGTTGACCCCTGAAATCCCGCCTGAATACGCACCTGCCTTAATGGTGATGCATGAGGAATAATAATGGGCGGTCAAGAATTATTGAATTTAATTAAAAATTGTTATCAAGTGATAACTTAAGCCAAAGTATGGGTACATATTTGCTTTACGGTTCATCTTTCTAAAAAGATAACACTACATGATTAAAGCTGTTCAAATAATAATATACAACGTTTTTGGTTTTTATTTAAGCAACTGCTTCGCCTGCATTTATCGTACTACCCCAGCAACACATACAACAACAGCAATCTAGCTCTGTCTCTAGTTGCCAACAACTTACCCATCGGCCTTCGGTGGTGCCCACGCAACATCAGGCAACGACTACAAACGCCGTACAATCACTTTCTCAGCAGCAAGAACAAATTAGGCCAAATCAACAACAACAGCTACAATTCATCCAGTTGGTTCAGCCACAAATTGTTGTCAATGCTCCAAATCAAAAATCGTTGATTGTTCAGAATCAGGTTAGGACTTCAGGGGTGGATGGTTGCATGACCTTATGTGACATTGTGTATACTGTGAGCAGCTTAGCGTTGTCTGTGTGTGCGTTTTGCCTCACTCTCATGGTTCGCCCCTGCTACCTTCCGCCGTTCCCAGTTTTTGCGCCCATCTTTCACGCTCATCGTTTTGCAGACAACACTTTTTTGCCCACACTACCCTATACATTACAGTTTTTGAACGTAATTGCGCACTACGCAACATTTTATTATTCTTGCTTGTCACTCTGTAGACTCTGTCCAAGTTGATTTGACAAACACACTCAAGAAACACAATATTGTCGCATTCTTTTTATAGAACAGACTGCTTTTTGTTAAATGTTTTACAATGCTGTTAGTGCTGGAACATTATCCAAAATATGTATTGCGGGCCGGACCAGTTTTAACAATATAGATAGATTAATATTTTGTATTTCAGGTTCCGCAACCTGCAATCATTCATCCTGTCTCTGTATCAGCGCAGTCTTTCGCATCCGGTCCGGCTAATTCAGAATCTGTTGAGTCTAGTTGTGTTTCGGTGGCGCCTAGACCGGAACCACAAGGAAATACAAGCTAGTTTTGAAAGCGGTAGTTGAATTTGAATTTGATGATTGTAATTATGAAATGCGTGTCGAGTATTGACGGTAGCATTCGCTTAAATTCTTTAACTGAGTAGTATAATTTAGGATTAATTTATGAACAAACTTAGGTTTATTCAGTATCCATTGTTTTGAAGCACATACCATGTGTGACGCATTTTTAGTAAAATGGACAAAAGTTTGGAAATGTTTAAACGTGGAGTTATGCATCATTAATCGTGGTAGAATGCGAACATTATAGCGCTTTATGTAAGCGGTTGCTGAATTAATATGTAATGTGCTGGTTACATTGATAAATATTTTTTGTATTTATTAGCGTTGTCTTTAATTTGCAGGATGTTTATTATGTTTTTATCGTGTGAAAAATATACTTAAAATTAAGTAAAACTGTTGCGGAATTAAGTGTCGGTTTTATTTACTATGGTGCTTGGCAAACTTTTGTTAATTTTAAGCAAACACAAAATCATTAGCTTTACATTTACTTAATCAGGAAAAGACATCATTAGTTTTACTTATTCACATTATTTAAGCAACGATTTACTCAATATTTGGTGCACTTATACTTATTAGTAAAACATAACTAAAGTATTTTAAGTAGAGTGCGTGTGCAGAGTGCCTATTGGAATTTTAGGAGGGAAAAAGTCGGTTCAAAATCAATCAGTGTGCCTAAGCCTGAGAATAACCTCAGTTTAAACCTAAGCCTATGCATGTGATAATGCGCATAAATAATAATGTAATACGATTTTGTCTGCATAACTGTTGTTCAGATCACAAAATTTTATGTTGACTTCGAATCAACATGGACTAAACGCGTTCCGGGCTGCCCCAGTTAGAACGTGAACTCTGTATTAAACGAAGGTAACGTAGTGAAAGCATCGTTAGCGTTAGAAAATTGCGTGTAGCGATCAAGTTTTTGTTAAAAAGGTTTTCATATTCTGTTGTTGCAGCATACTGAATTTGTGTGCGGTACTGTTTTTGCAGTTGTAATAAATATGTTGTTTGTAGTTGTTGTACGCGAATTGTGTAAAAAAGGTTGCCAGATTGAATTTTTACCATGAAAAGTGTTGAGCTTGTTTTTGGTCCTTTCGTTTACCCATATCCCGGCCGACGTTCATCGAAAAACGGTAGAATTTTAACAAATTTTGCATATTTGTGCTTCTCATGACATACCACGGTTTTTATGCAAATCTTAAAAACTCTATTTTTAAGGCCCCGAGAAGTCTTGCAGCTGCAAGAAACTCGTTCAAGCTCCGGCTGCAAGTTCTCGCTGCAAAAACTTACACGTGTGAATACTGCTTTACATTAATTCTATATTTCAGGTTATTTATACTCTAAAAAGAACATTAAAAACAAAATTTTACCATTGCCTAAAACGCGATAGTACCACAAATTGCTATTCCCCGTTAATGTAATATTTATACCTAATTTTGCCTCAGGACCGGCTTTGATTTTTATATTCTGGATTAGCCAATTTTAGGTTACGATATTTTTCACTTCCATCGACACCTACGTTTGATGGCTAGCCTGACGTTTAAGTAAACAAGACTAACGGAAACGAATAGTGATAAAAGTAAACGGAAATGGACATAGATTTTTACCACAAACCAAAACAGATATATCCGCCCGCACTCTGGTAGCTATGTTTTAGTCAGCTTGCAACATGTAGTAGCCTTTAACGCCCCCATACTGCCCTAACGAATAAACTGTATTTCAGTGACCGAATGACACGAATTATATATACAAAATCTCATCGCAAATGCACAATGCATTTCTATATCTGACAGCACACAGCCTATAGTCGAAACTCACGCAAAAATACGCAAAAATACGCAAAAAATTCACCACAGAAACATGCATAAATCTGTAAAAATTCGAAAATTCAATATAGTGAACATACAATATATATATATATATATATATATATATATATATATATATGTATATATATATGAAACACATACATCCACGTAGGATATTTCGGCTTTAAAATTTAGAGATTTGATGAAGTCTGTGGAAATTTTTTTCTGAAAATCGTGCGTAAAATACAGAGACAGCGTTGAGGGTGGAAAATTTTGTTTTGTTCAAATTTTCATTCTTATTTATAATTTCTCTGTTAAAATTCTGTACGGATATCGGCGTCAAATATTCGTACGATGCAGTTCTAATTTTGCTAAAATTTGATCCCAGTGCATTTGTTATTAACTCTAACGGGCAGTTTGTTTTGAAAAATTTCATATACTGTTTCAAATGCTAGCCAATGTATAATAATAGTTGTATAAGTATATTACTAAGTCTAAGCCTAAAAACCGAAGTCTAAGCAAAAAATTGGCTTACGCTAATAACTTTAATGTCGTCCCGCGGAAAAACGTTCCGTCCCTGATCTTTACATAGACTCAAATGCTGTATATAAAGCAGGTCGGCTTCTGATGGGCGTAAAAACAGTAGTAAGTACAAGCATATTCCTCCTATAAATCCTAAGCTAAACCTGAGCCTCGGCGTTAGGATAAACTTATCCCTAGGCCTAGTTTCGCCAAAACTTCTAACGGAGCCTATAGTGTTTCCGGTTTACCGTCCCATTTACTTTCGAGGGACCCTAGTGGGACCCGGATCCTTCATACGGATTCAAAAAATTAAGAATTTCGCTATTCGCATAAAGGCTTTTACAGATTAGATTTCCGGTTGTATCCTGTTAGCTTCGACCAACGGCAGATCAAGTAATAGACGAATGGGTCGTGCCTTACAAATGTTATCGAACGCTATTTCTACTCTAAGCAGTACTGTATTGATCCGAATAAGTCGGGGGTTATAAGAGGGGGTCCCCATTTTTGGTCCGAATCAATAGGAGTCCGTATCCCTAATAAGAGTCCGTAAGCGGATAGAGTCTCTAAACCCTAATTTTAGAGTCCAGAAATGTCAATTAACCCTAATTGTTGCGCATGACTCCAGGACCAAATAATTTGAGTTCGAAACTTTAAAACGTACTTAAATTTTGAAAGTACATTCCTAAGTATATCCTTGAATTATCGTTCAAGCTATTGTGACACAAAACAAATAAACGTTTAATTCAACGGATAATCGCAGTACCGGACATATATCAGTAACGAAGGGCGGCGGAGCGTGGGTAAAAAATAAATAACAGTCCGTAACCGAATAATAAGAGGGTACCCTCTGGAGAAGCTAAATAAATATCAGTCCCCCTCTTATTCGGTTCAATACAGTATGTGTGCTAATCAGTATATCTGTGCGCTTGTAAAGTTTTCCCTACATTTAAAGTTAAGTTTTAGGTTTCGGTGCCCAAGGTTAGGAAACCGCTTTTATTGAGGCATAGGTTTAGGCTTCCGCAAAAAACTTTTTCGAGTTAAAAGCTATGACTATGCTAAGCGTGAACCTATACAAACCTAAGCGTGTATGCGGAATGTATACAAGAGCTGGCCAATGTATAGAACAGGGCCGGAACAGTAGTGTAAGCATATTTTTAAGCCTAAGCTTAAGCCTAAGCGTAAGGATGAGCCTGTTCTTAAACTTAAGCCTAAGCCTAAGCCAAGAAATTAGTCTAAAGCCTAAGCTTACTCTACTGCGGTCCTGCCGGAAAATGTTCCGGCCCTGTTCTATACATGGGCCCAAGAGCCAATATATGTGCATTAATAAACTTTGACAATTGAATTTTACTTTTTATTTTTCTTTTGTATATTATTTTCTTTGTATTTTTTTCACATGTATTTTTTTGTGCCGTGCAATTGTAAAATTGCAATCATACACGATGTACTGAAATAGTTCGTGTTCGTATTCCCATGAAAAGGAATGAGCAGGTGGGGCGTATGCTCCTGCCGTTCTCAGAATCTAATTTACTCAGCGCGATCGTTGTACGTTTACTTTGCCTTGACTCAAATACTTCTTTCGAGGGTGTGGGAACATTAAAAATGCCGGAACCGGATACAGATCAACGTTACAGAAAACCAGGATCAAAGTATAAAGGTTGAAAAATAGCAATGAAATCTTTTCACTACTGGAACAATTAAACTGTGACACCGGAATTCCGCAAAATCAACTAAATTTGATGGTTTAAAGCAAACGAATACGAGAAAGTTTATTTTTAGTACGAAATCATAAGTATTTTCTCCACAACGATGGCTCATCCGAAAATGATCCAAATTTGATTTTTGCATATTTGAGTTTCTCATAACCTCTGCTGTGATCATTAATTCGTTTATTGTCTTTAAATATCTGATCCTTCTAATTAATGTGTATTTTAGTCCTGAAAATTTAAGAAAGTCAGAGTTTTGAAATTTCGCAACAATGTTTTTTGGGTGTTGATGTCGGGTTTATATATCTTTTCTCAAAAGATATGAGCTCGGAACCGTACCCAGAGATAAGCTAAAAGGCTTCAACTTCGGTAAAACAGTTTTTCGCCCTAGTCTAGCATTATTATGTTTGCTACTGCACTGCAAAAAATGGTGAGTCAGATTGACTCTCCGAAATAGGTCCTACGGGACTACGCAAGCTGAGTCAACTTTGACTCCGCGAGGGTCAAACGTGCGAATCAGTGAGTCGAATTTGACACAGGCGGAGTTGAATTTCACTCGGTTGGTGTAGTCTCGAAAAGCCTATTCCGGAGAGAGTCAATGTGACTCATCATTTTTTGCAGTGTTGTTATATACGCAACCCCCCGGCTACTTCTAAATCGAGTTCCCGTCAGAGTCATACTTCCGTCCGTGACCACCACCGCCACCCCAGTCAATAGATTTCAAAACTTTTCGTTTACAGGTGTTTCCTTTTATTGAATTCTGTTTACATTTTTTGCAACAAAAAATGTTAAGCAAATTTACGGATTTAAAAACATTATTTTTTCTTTTCTGACTTAAAAGTTTTCAAAACTCATTTTTTGCAAGAGGCGCAAGTATGAAATGCGGGGGTGGGCAGGTGAGCAACGGGTCTGTGACCAAGGGTCAGCCAGGAGGGATCAGCCCTCCCCTGGAAAAAATGTGGCCTTCCTAGAAAATTTTCAACCTTGCTTGTAAGTCATTGAAAACCGTTGAACGCCGCTCCTGAAAAAGTGTTAGTCACCCCCTAGCAAGGTGAGCTGGCTACGGGCCTGGTGAGCAAGATTATGGCGTATGCGTGTTCGAGTTTTAGGCGAAGGCGTCTACAAATCCGACGGATGTTTGCTAATAGCAGGAATTTGGGACTTTATTCCATTTATACATTTTCGTTCAACGTACTTTTTCATTTAAGTGCAGCTTAAGGCTTCTAATCAGGGTGGAAACGGATAGCAAGCTGGTTTTGTAATATCGCCGTTTGCTTTACTTTAGAAAAATTTCTTTAGCCATTGCAATTTTTTCATAAGAATACGGCGTTGTTAAAGGTGTGTGTTTATAAGAGAAATCATGTGGGCGGGTTCTTGAAGCTAAAGCCCTATTCACACGTGCAAGTTTTTGCTGCGAAAACTTATAGCTGCAACTTGCGCTTGCACGTTTTGTCCAAAATCCCAGCAATAAATTCAGTGAACTTGTATGGTTATTCACACATGTGAACGAACTTCCTAGCTATGATTTTTAATGAATTATTTGCAACGGCAAGTTTTGTCCAAAATCCCGTTCGAAAAAACTTGCAGCTGCAAATAATTCATAAAAATCATAGCTAGGAATTTCGTTCACATGTGTGAATAACCATACAAGTTCACTGAATTTATTGCAGCCGCTTTCTCATTGGCTGATGAAAAACTGCGCAAGTTCTGCGTGTAAAATTTGTAGGTGCAAGTTCTCACAGCAAAAACACTTGCACGTGTGAATAGGGTTTAAGAGAACGTAGGTTTATGAAATTAGAATGCGGAGAGGTTTGAACAAATCATACTTAAATTTTACAAATCACTCTTATATTCTTGTGTCAACTAAACACAATTCTTCTGTAATTAATATCGTATTACGATGTTGTTTCAACCTTAGTTTTGCATTACAAAACTATATCTTGAGCCGGTATTCTCAAATATCTGTAGCACGTATCACCAGTTGCTGATAGGTCCTGTAACTTTGGAACCAGCGCATGGACAGGTTCTTAATTCAGCTCATTGTTCGCGTTTGATTTGCCTCAATGCCTAATCCCCTACATATGTATCAATTTTGAGATCTGCAATTGCATATGTTCGTCAGTTTGAAAACCTATCGCTAAACTGATGATAGATGCTATACGCATTTGAGAATATGGGCCTTGTTCACATGAGAAGAATTATTTTTAACTGCAAAGTAAACATAACAATAAAACAAAATTATCTTTCATCTATAATTAAATTATTATTTCGCAATTAGACTGAGAATAAGCATTTCGTTCAACAAAACGGTGCGTGCTCGCAGTTCAAACTCTGAAATAACCCTAAATCAGCGCAGTTGTAAACTTAGATTTTTTTCAATTTTTTGCAATCAGTTAAAATTTTTTGGATCCGCCACAGTTTTACTCATTTCGGAGCTTCAATCCATCTTCGACAACTCTATTGGTTGATTAGTTCATTTGAACTTGCGTTCAAGTAGGTTCAACGTCCATCGAAACATTTTCGATTTTTTCTAAATTTTATATTTTCGAGCGGTGAGGGTTGCGCTATACTGCCGTCCGCCATCCGCTCAGCGTCTTTCGTCACCGTCACCATACGTTATCGTACGTGAGTTATTTGCATACGATACCGCACGGTAACGAACGGCGCCGCACGGTGACGAACGGCGCCGCACGGTGACTTACGGTGACGAACGGCGCCGCACGGTGACTTACGGTGACGAACGGCGCCGCACGGTGACGTACGGTGACGAACGGCGCCGCACGGTGACGAACGGCGCCGCACGGTGACGTACGGTGACGAACGGCGCCGCACGGTGACTTACGGTGACGAACGGCGCCGCACGGTGACGAACGGCGCCGGACGTGAACAAAAATATACCGCAATCCCTAACCCGGATGTGTGACGTCACACTGTATCAGCAACTGTTTTGCAATTCGCACACAAAGAATACGTTATATTTTTTTGCGCTCGGCCCGTTTTTAGAACATAACAGATTTTGATATTCGATAAAAACTAAAAAGGAAACGTCCGTCGATTTTACTAAAACGCCGATTTATGTTTTAAAACGAAAGTTTCATTTTCGTGCGGGGGTTTTTAGCCTGTGCTTTTGTATTAAATTTTAATTTTTTGTTCAAAAATTTGTTTGTTTTTCTAAAATGTTTTTTTTTGCGTTTGATGTTGGCGAAATTTGAAAATTTTGTAAACGGACGACGAACGGTTGTTTTGTACTGGCTGGGAACATAGCGTCGCCTTGCACTGTGTCAAAAGCAGTGCAATATATATAGATATATATACAATATATATACAATATATATATATATATATATATATATATATATATATATTGTATATTGGCTAGCCATCGCAGCAAGATTCTGTTTGATCAAATAATTAATTTTTCTTGCCTGCTTACAGTTTGTTCATTTCAAAAATATTAATATACAGATAAACTCATGATTGGATATTACATAATCAAATACAAAAATTTGGTGTCATGCTATGATATCGATAGAAATACTGTTAAAGTTGTGGCTGTGTTAATGCGTTTTTATATTCCACGCTTTATTCAATATTTTACGAGGTTCTGTGCACGCTGTCAAAACCAATCACGGCTCTTGTACACCTGAAGCCGACATTTAAAGATTAAGACAAAAAGGCTTAGATTCAGGATTAGACTTGTTTAAAAGCGCAGGCACCGATTTACGCTTATGTTTAGAGTTTGCTTAAGCTTAGGCTTAGGCTTAGGCTTAGGCTTAGGCTGAGGCTTAGGCTTAGACTTAGGCTTAGGCTTAGGCTTAGGCTTAGGCTTAGGCGTAGGCTTAGGCTTAGGCTTAGGCTTAAGCTTAGGCTTAAGGCTTAGGCTTAAGCTTAGGCTTAGTCTTAGTTTTTGGTTTAGGCTTACGCTTAGGCTTAGTCTTAGTTTTTGGTTTAGGCTTAGGCTCAGGCTTAGGCTTAAAGGTACAAGCCTTATCCAAAGCCTAAAGCCTATAAGCCTGACCCTAAGCTTTTAAAGACTGTATGGGGAATGATGTGTACAAGAGCGAAATCATCGTACCTACACTCCGCCTATTTGACGGTTTAGTTCGAAATAATTATTAATCAAGCATGCGTTAAAGCTAATTCAGTCGGAATCCGAACTTGAGTTCTGGAAAATATTTCCTTGGTCATTTTACTGTACCGATATTTCAAATCTACACATTTTTGACGAAACCCATCGCTGTGAATTGTTTTCGCCAGCCATAAAAACAAGAGTGCGTGATACAAGAGCGTGCAACTCTCTGGGTTCCGCATGGTTCAAAATGTACCATTGAGCGTTGCGTTTTTGGCCGACCCATCTTTGTTTAGAGGGGGTCGCTATCACAGTCAATAACCCTAAATTTAATTATAAGCGAAGCAGTTTGTTGCCGAATACATAATGTGTCATCGTTCGCATATGTTGTACCCCCTCTAAATAAAAGGGGGAAGGGCAGAAATTTAACGCGTGCCGGGGACATTCTTTTCTATACAGAATGCATCCAGTTGCATACTCTTGTTAGTATGCATCATCCACTCTTGGTTAAAATAAGTAACTTGAGTCTTATTTCGATTTTTACACTCCGCCCCCAAGATCTCCAAAAATGTGCATTGGATTAACGTTGTTTTCAAATTCATACTGTAGTGATCCGAATAAGATGGGGGACTGATATTTATTTGGCCTCTCCAGATGGTACCCGCCAGTTATTCGGTTACGTTCTGTTATTTATTTTCAACCCGCCCTCCGCCACCCTTCGTTTCTGATATATCCGGTATTGTATCTATCCGTTGAATTAAACATTTTTTGCCGTGCATCAGAAGCTTGAGCGATAATGTAAGGTTATACTTAGGATAATACTTTCAAACTTAAGTACGCTGTAAAGTTTCGAACTCAAGTTATTTGGTCCTGGAGTCATTTATGAGCTTCAATTTGGTATACTTGAGATTTATGGACTCTAATTAGGGTTTAGGGTCTCCATCCGTTTACGGACTGTTATTAAGAATACGCACTCCTATGGATTGGGACTCAAAATGGGGATCCCCCTCTTATTACCCCCTCTTATTCGGGTCACTACAGTACATTCGGGAACTTTATAGTTCCAATTCCAGTATGCATTTCGGTATAAATTTCTTCTTCTGATTCGGGCCCATAGCCAACAGGGAGATGCCAAGGTGCTCAGCTTCCCCTGGAAAAGTTTTCACCCCTAGAACATTTTCAACTTTGTAAGTCAACGAAAACTCTTGTATGCCCTTCCTGGAACAATTTTAGCCCCCCATAGTAAGGTAACCTGGCTACGGGTCTGTTCCGATTCCGGTTCCGAATGGGATATAATCCAGTTCCGTTTGACATACTGTTTCTAGCATAAGCAATGCGTCAACGTGAAGCTGTCTTTGTGTTCAATTTGTACAGCTTTCGATTACGAGACAAATTTCGGGTTTTGAATTAATATGGGTTGCGGTGAATTATGGCCCGTCTGAAGTGGTACCGCCGAACACACACGGCGTCATAGGACCTTTACGGGTAGTGCTGTTCTTACCCATAGCCATCGCTTTATTAATTTTAAATATCTTTCGAGTATAAGCCATGCTCAGGGGAGGGGCAGATACAAGACGAGGAATAGTGGAAATATATCTTTGGGCCTAAATTGCTCAGAAAACAAATAAAAGGTAGTGTAGGTTTCAGAAACATTACGCTTCAGGATTATAGAAACCAAAAAATAAAGTTATATCCTGCCGAAATAAAATCGTGGTTACGCCCCTGGCTATCTACATACTTAGGCTCACAAGGAGGCTAACGGGTTTAGTAGGTTCCTCGATGTCAAAGACATACAGGGGGCATTGTATTGACCGGATTTCACCTTAATTTTGGGCAGTGGACTGTCGATTAGCTGGACAATATTCAGCGTTCAATACTTAGGTTCGTTTCTTCTATGGATCCTCTGATGATCTGTTATTCGACCTTTTCTTATGGCTAGTGAATTCACGCCCGTAGCCGGCTCACCTTGCTAGGGGGTGGGCAAAATTTTTTTAGCAGGGGCATTCAAGAGTTTTCAATGTTCTTATAAGCAAGATTGAAAATATTCTAGGGGGTCGAAAATTTTTCCCCGGGGCGACTGAGCACCCCCGTGGCCCCCCTTGGCTACTGGCTCGCTTGTGATATCTATTCATCTCAGATATGATAATGTTTGGTTACTAAACCGAAATTGCTCTTTTTCAAATATAGAGAAAACTATCTTGGTGATTTTGTATTTAAATATTGAATGATTTTGCCAGAAACCCATTTTACCGTAAAGCCAAATGCACCACCCAGCCCTATTGCCGTCAACAGGGCTTCACACAAAAAATGTTTCTAAATTTATTCAGAAAAGTATTTTCTGTGGCAAATCTGAACAGTTTTTCTGGTATTTAACAGAAGTTTTCTAAAAATAACACCAAAATGTTACTTTTCAGACTTTATTTCAAAACTTTTTTTGAAAACTTTTCTGTTATAAAACAGAAATACTTTTTAAGTACACTTTGTTAATCATATTTCTTAAATGTAAGAAAATGTTTTCAAAGTCAGAAATATTTTTGAAGTGTGAAAATGCTGGTTTCAAGTTTAGGTACTAAAATTGCGTTTGGTTTCTCGTTCGCTTAGTTTGTGAACTTCATTTATTAGTACATATCTTGCAGCATCACCGTTCAAAATTTCGGCCAATATTAATAACAGGGACGGAACAGTATTATAAGCATATTCCTAAGCCTGAGCCTCAGCATAAAAGCCTAAGCCTAAGCGTATGAATGAGCATATTCCTAAACCTAGCCTAAGCAAAGCAAAAAATTTAGTCTAAAGCTTAAGCTTACTCTATTGCAGTCCCGCAGAAAACCGTTCTGCCCCTGATTGGCCAAAATTTCTGAGCATCAATCGTAGCCAATCAAATACTACTTTGTCGACTTGGCATCGAACCTTACCGGTTCTTTCAGCGGCCAATTATTCAACCAAAACATCTAACACCTCTGACTTTGTTTGGGGGGGGGTCTGTTCTATAGATTGATTGATCTCTCCGCTCGCCCCCGTTTTCATTTTGCAATCATCGAACGTCAATTATCTCAATTGGGTCAAAGCTTAAATCCAACGCTATATAAGCTGTCACATTTGAAGTTCCGCTTCAATCAGTGTTGTACAAGGTCCATTTGTTTGCATGCGCACTCAAGTAAATCCTGGCAAAAGGTTTTCGTGCGTAGCGAAGTCATTATTGCAAAATTGGTGTTTAGGTTCAATTTGGGTTCGGTTGACTTTAGTTCTGGCGTTCTAACCACGAAAAGAGTTGGTTATACCAAGACTGGATCATGACAAGAGTGTCAAACTCTTGGGGGTCCCTCAGGGTACAAATGTACTACCGGGCGTTGCGGTGTTTTGGTCGACCCCCCATTGTTTTGAGAGAGGGGTCGCTATCACATGAATATCACTAAATTAAACTATATGGGAAGCACGTTTGACACCGCATATATAAAGTGTCATGGTTCGCAACGGTTGTACCCCCCTCTAAATAAACGGGGGGCGTAGGGTAAGGAACGCAACGCGTTCCGGGTACATTCTTTTCCACACTGAGTGTACCCAGTTGCACACTCTTGTAAAAAAGTCATGTTACTTTGAATCGCGTACCGTTTTTCCTTCGCGGAACTTCAGTCAGAGTAATTTGTTGGTTAGGCTTAGGCTTAGGAATATGCTTTTACTACTTTTGCGAATCGTAAAGTAAACATATTAATAACTTTTATTCACGGTACAATCGGATGTGTGCGTCCGGCTCCGGTTGCGACCGAAACTCGATCTCTGGCTCCGGTATAATTTCTGCCGGAAATTCCGGTAAATTCGGCAGTGAAATTTTGCATATTATTTGCAAAATTCATTTGTTTGGTGTGCTTCGCGTTAACCTTTGGTACAATTTTGCGAAAAAAATAGCCGAGATGTAGCAAAAAATAAGCGTAAAACCAAAAGATTTAAACAGCACCCCTTTACGGAAATTTACTAAAACTAGCAGATTAATCCGTAATTTTAACTGCCAGATTTCGCCTAACCTCCGTCACTGGCAGAATTTGTTCACTTCCGGCTCCGGTTCCGGTATATTTTTCACTTCCGGTTGCACCCTGCTTTTATTCCAATTGGCAGCAACGATAGTTTCAAGTCTTGGTCTATTTCAAGTAGTCGAGTTAGGGCGCTAGTCGGTCAAAAATCTCGTTTCATTTTTTGAAAAAAAATTGACACTTGTTCACACTCTATAGCCACTGAACCGCGTGCTGCAATTCGATTTTTGATTTCATTTTTGAATGTAGTTTGCAAAATTTAGATTTTTTTGTCTAAGCTGTCTAAATTTTTACAGTCTACAGTACTGTTAATTTTAGCCGGTATCTACAACACTGTGACGTGTAGCGGTCAATGTATAGAATAGGGGCGGAACAGTAGTACAAGCATATTTCTAAGAATAAAAGCCTAAAGCGTAAGGGTTACGCTATACATGCCGCACTCCGCCAGGCTCCGCCGAATGCCGGCGCGCGGCATTGTGAAAATTTTACCGTACGCCGCCACGTGCCGTCAGACGCCGGCCTGTAAAACGGTTTATAAAAATTACCACGCACCGCCGTGCGTCGACGAGCCGGCGCCGTGCGTCGACAAGCGGTGCCGTGCGTCGACAAGCGGCGCCGTGCGTAGGAGCTCGGCTGCGTCAGCCGAAGCCTAAGCAAAAAATTAGTTTTAAGCTTTAAACTTGCTCTATACCAGACACACAGAAAAACGTTCCGCCTTTGATCTTTACATGGGCCCGTTTAGCAAACGTTGTCTCGATTCTTTAGCGTAGACAGGATTTTCATTTCGACAGGTATAAGCCCACTATTTGCAAACAAGCCTAGTGACAAGAGTGAGCCACAATTTTTTGACCTCCAGGATCCATTATGTTTTTTTATAGGATTAGACTTAGGTTTGGTCTTAGGCTTAGTCTTAGGCTTAGTCTTATGCTTATGCTTAGGCTTAGGCTTTGGTTTAGTCTTAGGCTTAGTCTTATGCTTATGCTTAGGCTTAGGCTTTGGTTTAGTCTTAGGTTTAGGCTCAGGCTAAGTCAGTAAATGTTGCACTTTTCTTGTGTGTCTAGAAATATCGCGTGTGTTATATCTCTGTTTTATACACTGCAAAAAATGGTGAGTCAAATTGACTCTCACCGAAATAGGCTCTACGGGACTACACTAGCTGAGTCAAGTTCGGCTGTGCCAGAGTCAAACGTGCGACTCAGTGAATCGAATTTGACTCTGGCGAAGTCGAATTTGACTCAGTTTGAGAGTAGTCCCGTAAAGCCTATTTCGGAGCGAGTCAATTTGACTCACAATTTTTTGCAGTGTAAGCACTTGGTTTGACTGCGTAAAAATGAAAAAAAAACTAAAATTTGAGTTGACTCAAAAATTAACTCAATTAAACCGTTCAAAAGATTCCGAACAGTTTTAAAACTACTAATATAAGCACTGTTTCTCTTCTACGAATACAATAGTTTTAGTGTTTTTTTAACGCTAAATAAATATTTTCTCGCATTTTGAAAATGAGACTACATTCGAATACTGATGGATCAAAATGGGAGCCATCCCACGCGTCGTTCCTTTAGACACGGATCCCAAAATGTCATATTAAGATTTAGTGCTAAAATTGCGTTTGTCTTCTGACTCGTTTCTATACGCGAGCATATTTTAGGGTCATAAACCCTCTGCTCCCTGGGTGAAAATTTCTGGATCCGTCACTGTTTTTTGAATTTAAAAATACATTCATCGACGTTGTGTATGAAAACACTTGAAAGAAAAATTTATTTATTACGTGTCTTGCGGTGCTACTCCTGTCTCCGAATGGTAGAAGTATACATCATTTCGTTTAATACAGCGGTGCTCGTACTCTCCCCCAGGCCCGTAGCCAGCTCACCTTGCTGCGGTTGGCCAAAACTATCGCAGGGGGGCTGAGCTCCCCCTGCCCCCCATGACTACGGGCCCGCTGTCACCCTGCGTAATTTTTTTTCGGTAATTTTGCGCAAGTATTCGAGCGAAGCGAATCAGAAGCCAAACGTAATTTTAGTAAATTAATAAAGTTGAGAAAATGTCCGAAATTGTTTCTGTTTATATTTTTGCTTTTTAAATTTAAAATTGTTCAAGGCTGCCAGTCGACGGCTTCGATATCCCGTATATGTTTTGTTTTTGTTGAAAATGTTACTTTTGGTTTTATTTCAATTTCTAGCCCAACAACTAGGGGCGGACCAGGTTTCCGCGAAACTGCAATGGACGTGTTCTATAAATTGGCCATATTTTGAACTATTTTAGCTAAAAGGCCGTCTGAACAAAAGGTCGTCTTGACAAAAGGCCGTCCGGACAGAAGCCCGCCTGAACAGAAGACCGCCTACACAAAATGCCGACCAAACTAGAAGCAGCCTAGGCAAAAGGCCGTCCAGACAAAAACCCGCCTGGACAACGGCCGCCTGGACAAAAGGCCGCCTGGACAAAAGGCCCTTGTTCCGGACGGTCTTTTAACCGGAAGGTCTTTTGCCCAGACGGCCTTTTGTCCGGACGACCTTCTGTTCGGACGGCCTTTAAATTGGGCCAAAATAAGTTAACCGGTTTTCGTGTCGAAATTTTATCATAAAAGATTTCCACTTTTTCTGGAGATCCAAAAGGTTTCTGGGAACCCCGTTCTCTCTATACCTTTGGTTACACGTCAAAACTGTTTTATTAAATACTAAAAATATTAAAATCATTTTGACTTTAATTATAATTTTTGCAAATTTTAAACATTTTTTCTGAGATGTTTTTGTGTCAAAATTAATCGAATTTTTAGTACAATTATATTTAAGTTAAAATTTCCTGAGAAAGTAAATTTTATTTAACGTCGGAATGCGCCAGGATCAAAGGTTCTGTTTGATTTTAGGGACATGTGGTTTGAGAACTATTTTAGGTTCAGATTTCTGTACTATGAAAGTCTTCAAACCGTCTCTTACAGCTCCACAGCCAGGAATTGTTAATAGTCAGAGCAAGAAGATATATAAAGGCAACAGAAAATTTTACTTTTAGAAAATCGCTGCTATTAACACTGTAATTCCAATCATTAATCAATTCAGCTAGCGAGTTGGTTATTTCTGAACTAATATCAGTATAAACTCACTCTCAGTTGAGTTGATTCTTCCTCAGAGTTGAATTGACTCTGTGGGTTGTGATTAATTAACTCTGAATGAATTGAATCAACTCAACATTTAGAGTTTTGACAGTACTAACTCAGACTGAGTGATTCAACTCAGACTGAGTGATTCAACTCAGTCTGAGTTAAAATCAACTCACTGTGAATCAAAAATGTGTTCGGCTCGGGAGCTCAATAAATCTTCAGTTCAAATTTTAACGTGCTAATTAATCAACTCAGAGCACAAATCAGTCATTCCTGGTTATTTCTGAGTTTAATAACAATAAACATTAACTCAATTTGAGTTTATTTAATTCCGGCTGAGTTCTTAATTAACACAGCACGAAATGCATCAATTCACAATTCTGAGCGCTGGAAGATATAACTCAGACTCAGTGATTCAACTCATTCTGAATTAAAATCAATTCATTTGAATTAACAGTGCGTACACTGTAAACTCCAGTGAGTTGAGTAATCAACTCAGCAAGAGCATTAATAGTTCTTTCTGGTTATTTCTGAGTCAATATCAGTAGATATCAATTCACTCTGAGCTAAATTAATTCCGGCTGAGTTGATTAATTAACTCAGAATGAGTCCAATCAATTCAGAATTCTCAGTTCTGAAAGATCTAATTCAGAGCTCAGACTTCTGAGTCGATTCAACTCATTCTGAGTTAAAATCAAGTCACTGGGATTTACAGTGTATCAGGACGCTTCGCCGTGATAATTGACAGCGGTAACGCCACCAATTTTCTATAGTTTTATCTTCTTTAGTCGTAGCTTTTCAACATTTTAAGTACTAAATTTATTTTTAAATATTTTAAGATTTTAGCATTTTTATAGCATTTTTTACGCTAAATTAAACTTGTTTATGTGTGCTAAAAACGTCTTTGCTCACGTGAAGTTTTCGCTAGAAAGTTTTCAGTTGTTTTAAGCTTTTATAGAAAGTCAGCCAAGTGATGTTTTGCAGTTTGCAGTCAGTTGTCGCTGCATTTTTTCATTGCAATTCTTTTGTTTCGGATAATTTTTAATGAAAATACAAAACTTTGCTAAAGTTTTGTTACAATTTTATTTGGCTTTGTCGCTTTACTTAACTCAAAATTATGAGTTCTGATAGTCCTAACTCAGGCTGAGAAAAATCTTAATTAACTGGCTATATGCTCAGAAGTGCTTGTCGTGGGCTTGATTTAAGATCGAATTGCGATAATTGCTCAAACGCTAGAATTACACAGACGCGACAGTTGACCAAAGGCGAGACTTGACCACACCAGGCAGGTGCCCGGACGAGACAGTTGACCACACGCGACAGTCGCCCGAGGCGACAGTCGCCTGAACGCTACAACTGCTAAATATATAATTATCAGAAATATGATTGAGTTTGAAAATGTGTTTCTCCGTATATGGACACAGCCACAACAATACACTGTAAATTTCAGTGAGTTGGTTTTAACTCAGAATGAGTTGCATCCACTCAGAAGCCTGAGCTCTGAATTACGTCTTTTACAACTCACAATTTTGAATTGACTGAACTCGTTCTGAGTTAATTAATCAACCCACCCTGAATTGAATCAGCTCAGACTGAGTTATTTTTTACTGTTATTAATTCATAGATAAGTAAAATTACCTAATTATCCATCTGAGTTACTTAATCAACTCATTGGAATTTACAGTGTGCGATTAAAATTTTACGAGACTATGAATTCTGAGGGATTAATTTGTTTACAGGAACCACTACGGAATCGGCAAGCTCTCACATCCGGAATCGGACCACGCGTATATGAATTAAGGCTTTCAGAACTCAGAAATCTGAATTGATTGAACTCATTGTGAGTGAATAATTAATGGCTAACCAAGAATTATATCAGCTCAGAGTGAGTTAGTATTTACTGTTATTAACACAGCAATCACCAGAAATAACTAAATTCTCTCTCTGAGTTGATTAATCAACTAATTGGAATTTACAGTGTTATTGCTGCAGGGAGGCATCTTCGACGATCATCTTCACCCCCCTTTGGCAAATATTTTTTCTCGACGATAATTAACAAAATGCTAAGTTTAGCTAAATGGGTTTGCTGCCTTCAAGATACCTTTTTGGCCTTATTCCTAAATAATTATGGGTTGTTAAGCGATCGCCTTAACATTATAGGTCCATGTTACTTTAAGGGGCGTTCAGGTTTCTGGTGGGTCTATAAAAGAATAGGTTTAGATTCTAGATATACATTTTCGCTTAGGCTTACGCTTAGGCTTACGAACACATTTTTGCAGCGCGTAGGCTTAGGCTTAAGAATACGCTTAATCCACTATTACGCCCGCAAAAGTAACATTGGCTATAATACGACTGCAGATGTTGCTAAAATTCTATGAGCGACTTAAATCGTTTAAATTTTTGTTTCAATTCATAGGAATAAATTGTACAGAGTATAACTCACCTTTCTGTCTTTGAAGGTCATTTTCATATGATTTTTTTCATAGGAGCGTAGAAAGACAAGGGTCAGTAACGACGCCTTAATCCATAATATAATTTTTAGCCTCATAGAACTGTACCTTTACTAAATAGTCGTGTATGATTGGCCAAATTCTATTCTAAGAACCACATTTTTAGCCAAGTTTTTTGAGGTGCAGACCGGAGCCAATCAAATTTTTCGCTACGCCATTGTCAATTTTGTACAATAATATTTTGCTGATGCATATATTAATGCTGTGTTTATATGTGTTTTTTGCAAAATTTGCACGCTGTGCATGCAGTCGCTTAAATCACGTCAAAAATACACACTTGATGGGGTTGTGAAATTTTAAAATACTGGGGTTTAAGTTACTTTTTGTTGTTAATTTCAATTCTCACACCGTGCGACGATTTTGTTTCGAAGTTGCTAATTAATGCAACTTTCACACAATAACATGCGTACACCAGGTGACTTTTGAGCAGGTAGTGTCTTGGACACTGAAGCCACAAAAAGCTTCAGTATCCTGGACGTTGAAGCCAAAAAGTTTCAGTGTGGACGATGTTGAAGCAAAAAATGCTTCAGTGTCCAAGACACTACCCTCTCAAAAGTCACCTGGTGTACGCATGTTATTGTGGAAGTTGCATAAAAGTCAGCCATAGGTTAAGGTAAACGCGCATGCGGGCACAATATTAGGAAAGGGGGTATATATAGTGCCGGAGCAGACAGAGGCGGGGATCTTCCCAAACTCTCGAGGGAAGCGAGGGAGAAGTCGGACGCATTTTAAACTTCGGCGGTTTTTGTTTCAACCGTTTAGCGGGGGCCCTGTAGGAGTAGTCCCCCTGAGTGGGGGTATGGGCGGTGGCTGCTTCGGCTCTGGGTATATATAATGGCGTAGGCAATATTAATTCGCTAATGGAGTCGTGGTATCTGCCAGCCATGCTAGCGGACCCATAGCCAAATGCCGGCCCTTGGTCAACTTGCGTTGCTAGGGGTGGGCTAAATATGTTTCAGGAGTGGCATACAAGCGTTTTCGATGACTTACAAGCAAAGTTGATAATTTTTAGGGACGTCAAAATTCTTGAAGGTGGGCTGAGCTCCCGGGCCGCCTCTGGGTACGAGCCCAGCCAAATGGTACCCCCCTGGTCCCGCTTATAGTTGTAACCTTGAAAATCCTATGTGAGACTACCCGTGCTAACGGAAGTGCCATATTATTGCCGTAGGCCGATTATCCTAACTCCGGCCCTGCAACCAGCTGTGTGTGTATCCTGAAAACATGTATTGAAATTGAAGGTTTTCAGAGAAAACTACCGAAAACACTCTGACACACACCATGGGTTCAACGGACTAGCGATTAATCGTAGAGAAATAGGTTTCACCATTTCTGGTTTTCGGCTATTTTTTTCTTAGAATTTATAAACCGGTCGCTCGGTGTGCGTGTGGCATATACGCGGGCCAATGGTGTACCGTGTAATTTTTGATTTTAGGGCTACTAGCGGATTTAACCCTTTCTCACATGAATATTTTCAATTTCATATGAGATGTAATTTCAAGGTAAGATTCGAGCACCAGTCTCACGGGTGGGAGGCGTTTACGATGACTACTGAGCGATAGGAGCTTGACGCTCGAGCCCGAGTAGGCTCTCACGTCTTGTGGAGATTTTGCACTGCGCATATATGTTATAAATATTAAACACTGCTCACAGTGTGTGTATTGATCGTACATTATTGTATTTAGTTGCTCATTGTATACTCGATGAGTGAAACGGTTAAGGGGGCTAAACGAGTTGATTCCGTAGTTTCCAATCAAGCTACTAGTTTAATTAATTTGGAGTAGGTATTCAGCTTACTGGAATTCGTGATATTTCCAAGGTTAGCAATAGTGCGTGTCCGTTCTGTACAAGGCTATCTGTATTACGATTATATTGGTATAATAGATGTCTCTACACTGACCGGATCCGACAGGAAGTTGAAGGTGTGTGATCCTTATTGAAAATTTTCTGACATTTTTTGGACATCATTTGCATAAGTTCCTCAAATCAACAAAAGTTTGATCTTAGGATTGAGTAGGACGTAACTTTTGAACAGCGTAAATTCCATTGAGTTAATTAAACAACTCAGAGGGAAAGTTAGTTATTTCTGAGTTAATAACAGTTAACTTTGACTCACTCTGAGTTGAGTTGATTTTCACTATGAGTTCAGTTGACTCTGATGAATTAAATTAGACTATGTTGAATAAACTCACAATTGTGAGTTCTGATAGTCCTAACTCAGACTGAGTAATTCAACTCTTTTTGAGTTAAAATCAACTCACTAGTACTTACAGTAAACCAATTTTTCTCCTCAAAAAACTTTTTCGAAAAATTACAATTTTCCCCTCAGAATTTTTTTGTGATAAATGCTAAGGTCCCTACCGTACAATTTTCCCCATGAGAATTTGTTGCATTTCATAATGTTTACCAGTCCGCCCCCCGTCAGAAATTTTTGGATCCGCCTCTGACCAGACGTGTCAAATATTTGGCAGATAAACGTCGGCCTTAGCTTTAACACCCATCGTTAAAATTTGCGTATTCCTAAGCCTCAACCGAAAACACTGGAGGTCCCTCGGTTTTGAGATATACCGCTGTCCCTGATTCAATAAAAAGATGCTATTTTATGTCTCATAAATGTTAGCTAAGCCTAAACCTAAACCTTTGGCCAGTTTGAGCCTAAAATTCATTTTTGAAACTAATCAGTAGACGTTTGTAACTTTTTTCCATTGCTCATAAATACTCTATTCGTATTGGCAAATTTCGCAATTTCATATATTCCACACCGCTGTCGCCATTGGTCGAATCTATGAGAGATTTATGAAATATGTTTTAGTTTACTTGTTTCCTACAAAAGTTCAACAGAATTTGCAACAGCCACGAGTCATTCAGTGTTTTTTTATTCAGTTCAAATCATTTTAAATTGAAAATTGAAAATAAGCGTATGCAAAATGAAATATTCAGTTATACCAACAGTCGATAATGACTCTTTTTTACAAGAGTGTGCAACTGGACACATTCTGTGTAGAAAACAATGTACCCGGCACGCGTTGCGTTTGTGCCTTCCCCCCTACATTTAGAGGGAGGTACAACCAGTGCGAACCTTGGCACTTTATGTATGCGGCGTCAAACATGGTCCTCTTATAGTTCAGGGGTATTCATGGGATAGCGACCCCCTTTAAACAAGGAGGGAGTTGGCCAAAAACGCAACACCTGGTGGTACATTTTGTATCATGCGGTACCCCAGGAGTTGCACACTCTTGTCATGATCCACTCTTGGTTATACTGAAAATGTGTTGTTCAGGATCGTAATTCTTTTAAAATCATTGTGAGAGGGGAACTCTATTAAGACTTTCTGCACGCAATAACGCTTAATTTGAAAGAATCGAAGGATTCCAACTAAGACAAGCCCGTATCCAGCTAATCTTGCCAGGTGAAGGTTAACAAATTTTTAGGAGGGGCGTACAAGACGACTTATAATCGAAGTTGAAACTTTGCTATGAGGGGCAAAAATTCTGGCCCATGTATAGAACAGGGCCGGAACAGTAGTATACGCATATTCCTAAACCTAAGCGTGTGGATGAGCCTATTCCTAAGCGTAAGCCTAAGCAAACAATTAGTCTAAAGCTTAAACTGACTCTATTATAGCCCCTCCGGAAAACGATCCAGCCCTGTTCTATACATGGGCCCGTTTTAGGTATCACAATTCGTCGCCTAACAACTTGTCGCCCGACAATTTGTAATGAAAAATTTTATCAACTCGACAATTCGTCGTCCATCACTATGCTTACGAATACGCTTATTTATTGATAAACTTTACGACACTGTTGAGCGACAAGAAGTCAGTCGACTAACTGCCGGTTCATTCTTTAGACCAAGGTTTCCGAAGGTTTAGGCTTAGGTTCTGGCAAACCATTTCCTAAACCTACGCTTTAGCTTGCACTAAAAAGTGGACATGAAGGCTCCTAAACGAAACATGGACCCTTGACTTTCTGCCGAAACCCCGGTTTCGTTTCAGACCCGCCAAGTTCAACCTGATAGTGTTTGCGCCCTGCAAAAATCAATTTGTATATACACTTGTATATATATGTACATATATGTGTATATATATTTGTATATACATGTGTATATATATTTAAATATATATTTATGCAAAGTCCACATTATAGTAAACTTTTGTGCAGTTTTAGCAATTTTCATCGTATATATGTTTTACTATACGAATGTTGCAATATATTGTCTCTACTATTCAACTACTGCAATACTGTGTGCGCACAACAGCGCATTATTGTTGAATTAAAAAAAGTTGCGAAATTTACAGACGTTTCTGTTACGTTTTATAATGTCTCTGAACAAGGGCGTCCCACGGGGGGGCATTTGGGAGGCCATGCCCCCCCACGCAAATTTGGCTGGTGCACCCTCAAATGGATGTGGTGTAAAAGTAAATAATCTATAATTGCAATAGTAGGGGCCCCACAAAATTATTCGGCACCCTTAAAGTATAATTTTTTACGGACGCCTTTGTCTCTGCCTGCTGCTTGGGTCAGCACTGGGCTTGGACATACTGTCTTCCCACAGGATTAGGCTCAGGCCGTTAGGCGTAGGATTTGGAAAATATTTTTTTTATAGTTTTTCTCAGCTTAAGCCTAAGCCAAAGCTTGAGCCTACGTCTAAAAATCAGCCTTAATTTTAAATGTGGGGGGAAGTGCACAAGAGCCTAAGGTTTCAACTCTGAGAGACGAGGGAGACGTGTACCCCAACAAAATTTTTGGATCAAGTAGACCCCCTTATAGAATTGTGAGGCTTAGCGCCTGTGTGGACTGGCCCTGTTTCACTCGGAGGCTCGAAAGATGACAACGCAAAAACGTCGTCAGCTCTTCGGCTGGTCCGACCATGGCCGAAGACTGTAAGACAAGTGGTATCCGCAAAAAACGGCCGTCCGGATAAAATCCTCGTCCACATAATGCCGAGCCATCAGGCCCGCAACCGTGTAAAAGGTGGCGGATTCGTTGCCAGAGGGACCTATGGGAGAGGACGCAGGTCTCTCCTGGAAGTTATTTGCGTCTCCCTCAGAAAATAGTCAACCTTGCTTGTAAGTCATCGAAAACCCTTGTATGCCCCTACTGGCTAGAGGCCTGGTAGGTTATTGCGGGCAGGAAAATTTATGAATGGAGTAAAACAAAACTGAAAAGAATACATTTAATGCTGCCGAAGAAATTTTTCCGCCAGGGTAAACTAAACGTTAACCTTGTTGCATCAGTACGGGGCTTCAATGGAGGTATTCCATACTGAAATAAAAGGCAACAAAACGTATCCTGTGCCCTGACACCATCTCTCTTTTCGATCCCGTGGGTGGGGACATGGAGTACAGGCAGACGGCGTTCTGAAATTTATTTGTGTCAGGGGAGAGGTATTGTTTTTAATCCAAATTTCGGTATAAAAATGTAGTATGGTTTCAATTAGGATTTGGGGCCAATGTAAAGAACAGGGGCGGAACAGTATTATAAGCATACTCCTAAGCCTAAGTCTACTCGTATGAATGAGCATATTTTTAAGCATAAGCCAAGCAAAAAATTAGTCTAAAGCTTAAGCTTACCCGATTGCAGTCCCACAGAAAAACGTTCCGCCCGTGATCTTTACATGGGTCCAAATATTCATGTGGAATGTTTCTGGAAATTATTTTCAATTGGGAGCGGTCCATCGCAATATTGCTTTGTGCGGTGCAAGCGAGGCCCAATTAATAATGTTTTAACCAAACTGCTGCAATTGCAAATTTCTCTATTTTCAATATATATAATACTACTTGGAGAACCCACATGGGGGGTTGCGCATGCAGCTGTCCCCTCTTGCATATACCTTACCGGTCAGACCACCGGGCTTATAAACGGAGCGATGTCGTGTAGAAGCAATTTGTGGATCTGTTATCAGTTGTTTGTTTATTTTTGAAAAAATTTCTATTTTGGCAGTTTGAAACTGCAAAAGGATTAATTTTCGATTATACTTTGGTATCAGGTAGATGATCATGGGATTCAGCCAAGACTTTGGAAACGAGGGGGTACATGAGATGAAAATTTCGAAGGAGGGGTGATAATTCTTGTGACTGTCAATTGGGTGCCCGAACATGTTTTTTTTTGGTTTCGATCTGATATTTAGTTTTAATTCACCCCAGGGGTTAGTTGGTTCCAATACCGGTCAACTTTATATTTCTTTGTTTTGGGTAGAAGTAACTGGCTCCGAAACATTTTCGTTGATTTGTCCGTTAATCTTTTTTTCTACACTTAATATAAAGTTTATACTTATTGTCTGAGTGTCTGCTACTTATTTCAGCAGTCTACGCCAGTGGTCAGCTTGTGGACTCTACCCACTTAACAGAATGTGAATAGTGATACAGACTCCTATTGGTTGGGACTCAAAATGGTTATCCTCCTCTTATTACCCCTCTCATTCGGGTCACTACAGTACAACACCAAATTCGGCCGGAGTCCTCAACAGTGGTTGCAGGTTGCACAGTATACTGCCCCGTGCTTAGATTAATATATACGGCTAGGTTAAATACCTAGGGATTTTTCCAGTGCAACCAGAATTATAAAATACCGAACCGGAACCGAAAAGTCAAAAAATTACCAGGAACCGAAATCAGAACCAGAAAACAAAAATACTTCTCCGAAAAATTCATTTTTACTGTTACTTTATCGCTTTTAATGGTGCAAACACACCATTTAGGATGCCAAAATTCTGAATCAAATGCAGTAGCTGGCAACGTTTTATAAAATATAGAATAAGGCCCAAATTGAAAACTTTGGCAATACACACTGAGACAATTTTAGAAAAATAAATTAGACTAATATATGTCAATGTTTCTTAAATTTACGAAAGAGAAAAATTTTCAACACCACAAATTTCGAAAAATTTCGGTGACAAAATACCCAATTTTGTTACCGGAATCGGATAGTGAAATACCGGATTTCTCTACCGGAACCGGAATTCCGGTTGCACCCTGCAGCTTTTAAATTTGATTACAGACGCCTTTGCGCCAAGAATATAATTTGAGCTGCTTACAAATTTCAGCGATTTGATACTAAACATTTTACATTATTTTCAAAATAAAACATTAATCTAATGCATTAAACGCACCAAATATTACCCAGCGTCCAAGTTCTCTCTCATTTCGTTGCTGCCCTTCTGTCCCCCTGAAACCTACCTGTGATATTTTGTGATCTGAACCAACTGAATCAAGTTCTCGTTGCTAAAAACTGCCAACAATGCTATGTTCGTCAATAGGAATAGCTACTAATAGCCGAAAATCAAAACCATCAACGTCGGCTGAAACTGGCCCAAGTGGCTCCAACGGCGGTGAGATTAATGACGGTGGCGCTGGCCGACTTCCGACAACCGCTGGCGATGGCGGCGGCGACTTTGATGTCGAGCGGCGACACCAAAGGCGTGGCGGCCGATCGAGATCAAAGCCGGCTGCCACCAACGACAACAACGATGGCGGCGGTCGATCAAGATCAAAGGCTGTCACCGCTGACGACGACCACAATAACGTCGAGCAACAACGTGGCCGCCGTAACGGCGGCGGCGGTCGTGCTGGACGCTATCGGTCGTCTTCAGCGGCTGTACCGGCGGCATCAAAGGCGGTGGCGAAAAAAGCCGCCGCCGCCGATGAGAAGCCAGCGAAACCGAAACAAGACATTAGTTTCGCGTTACAGTATTTGGTGTTTTTTATTAATTTTGTATTTTGGGTAAGTTGCACTTCATTTTTGGTGTCATATCTGCGGATCCAGAAATTTCGATCAGGGAGGCACCTTACCATATTATCACAGAAAATTTTCTAACGGGAGGGGTGCAGCGCACACCCCCACGCCCCTCTTGTGGTTCCACTAGTGATGATAAATATATTTCCATGTAAAGCTGTCGTGAGTTGCACGTATCGCCCAGTTAGTAATAGGTTTTCAAACAAACGAACTGCAACCGTTGCAAAGCAAATCTGACAGAAAAATATTAAGTTTCGTCCATAATTTCTTGATGC
The DNA here is from genome assembly GCA_030248215.1 of Enoplolaimus lenunculus. Taxonomy (NCBI): domain Eukaryota; kingdom Metazoa; phylum Nematoda; class Enoplea; order Enoplida; family Thoracostomopsidae; genus Enoplolaimus; species Enoplolaimus lenunculus. Next base: position 100,640 of record JASANG010002985.1, read on the forward strand.
AGCAGCTACAAAACCCTCAATTTCCAATTGATGACGAGTGTTATATGCAAACCTGACAATACTGACGGTAAGGCTTAGGCTTAGACTTATTCATAGAATAGGTCAAACTCGTAGCACATAGTCGGGGTATAAATAGCGAGCTACGCACGCCAAGGCATACGGTCTACCACTGCGCCACATAGCCTGCTTCTCCAACTGCATTTTCTCGTCGACTATACGTTGACACGTATGCTGCTGCGCTGAGCATACAACAGCGCACTGCATTATATTGCATGTACACATACCGGACAAGCATTTCTCACATGCTTATACAAGTTGCATATTCTTGTGACCAAAAAAATATTGACTCTCACTGAAAATAGCTGGTATTTTTCAGGTTTGCGGACTTGCAAGTATTGCAATTGGAATATACGTTCTGGTCGACGAATACCGGCCAATCCTGGAAACTTTGGACTTTTTCTTGAATCCAGCAATTATATTAATTATCGCGGGTTGCGTTATATTTATTATTTCGTTTTTCGGTTGTACCGGTGCATTGCGTGAAAATGTTTGTATGCTCAAATTTGTAAGTTGACACTGGGCAGGGTTCGTTAAAATCTTACTTAAGTATTCACTTTAGTTAAGCTTTTAGTTTAGTCGATGACGTAAGTAAATACTTAACTTTTCGAACAAAACACGTATTAAACGCCAAATATGAGCCAGTGTCGTTAGAAAAAAAGTAACAGTTTTGCTTTATATTAAGGATGCACCACCAGTTTACAATTTCAGGTAAACCAATGTTAGCATACCTGAACGGTTAATTTGTAATCTAGCAGAATTACTCAACGATTTCAGTATTTATTTAACTTAAGTACGCTTTTAAAAACGGCAAAATCGCCAAGTATAATGACTTACCACGTAGCTAAGTACTAACTCGTACTTAAGTAGGGTTTCAATAACCCAGCCATTATTTTTTAAATATTTATCGCTTTATTTTCAAAAAATTTCGTTTTTAAGAAAATATGAATCTTTTCTATTATATCATTCAAGTCATTTGATCAAAAAAGAACATATTTTTAAATTTTATTTTTTCAAAGTTTCGTTTTGGTTCTGATCAGCCAAGGCGGTGATAATTTATGGTTTCAGAAAGCTCGAACGCAAGCTTAATTTTCAATCTTGAGTCGATTTTGATTCTGAAACCATAAACGTACTCTTAGCGACAGTCATATGAAATACAACTAGCGTATAGACGATTTCAGTAATTTAACCAAACGTATCAGATTGCAGAAAGTTTAACTCCATTCGACTCAGCTCCGCCAGCTTCAACAATTGGTATTTAATGTATTTAACTTGTTGACAAAACATTTTTTCGGACGCGAGGGAAGTCCCGGGGGAACCTTGAGACGTTAAAAATCGAATTTTTCAAAAATTCCAATTTGACCAGGCAAGGTTTTAAGAAGCTCAAATATGCAAAAGTTTTCAAAATCCAATCACTTTTGAGTATACGCGGACTGAGGTGATAACGGAAAAGATCCAATACACGCACCACGAACAGGTCTTTAGTAAAGAACAGAAAAATTTTGCAAGCATACAATTGTTGGCCAATGTTATTTTGAGGGGCGTAACAGTAGATTAAGCGTATTCCTAAGCAAAAAAAAATGAAATCTAAAATCTAAACCTACTCTTTTATAGACCCACCAGAAACCTGAACGCCCCTTAAAGTAACATGGGCCCGAAAGTTTATAAACATTCTCTGGCGTTAAATTAATCATTTTTTTGGAATTATTTCAGTTTGGTCTCGCGTTATTCGTCGCTTACGTTTGTCTGGTTGTCTTCGCGTTTGTCGTCTTTCTACTGTTTTATTCCGATTCTGAAACTGGTATTTCAATCTACAGTTTGCTGTTATCAGCGGTTCGAAAATACAGCGAAAATGATAATTTAAAAGAGCTGATGGATATTCTTCAAAAAGAAGTAAGAGTCAACCAAGAACGGTGAAACGTTGAACCTACGCTTAGGACCTGTATTTTCAAATGTGTGTAGCATCTATTACTAGTTGGTGATAGGTCTTGTAACTTTGGAAACAGTGACTGCTGATGCTTAAAATTTAGCACATTTTTTGCATATGATTTGCTGTATCCCTGTACCAATTTTGAGTTCAACAACTACAATAGTTAGTGATTTTGAAAACCTATTACTAACTGATGATAGTTGCTATAGACATTTGAGAATATGAGTCTATGGCGCAGCCTTTAACAGTGATTCTGTAAGCGAACACTTAATAAGCTTATCCGTTATATCAAAAGTGGATGATTATACTATGACAAGAGTGAGCAATTGAGTACATTCTGTGTAGAAAAAATGTATCCAGCGCACGTTGCATTTTTAGCCAACCCCTCAAATTTAGGGGGGTCTACGTTGCACTAATATTTTAAATTTGAACGAGTCGCTCCGAGTACATTTTTAACTCCTATCTTTACCGTGTGGTTCAAGTGGTGACTCTCCCCAATTGACGGGGGGTCGGGCCAAAATACAACGCACGCTGGTACATTTTGTACCTTGTAGAAGAACCTTAGAAGTTACATACTCTTAGAAAGTGTGATGATCGACTCTTGGGTATACGAATAATATGCTTGATAATGGTTTTAATACGCTGTATTTATGTTTGCTGGTTTCGTATCATATTCTTGTCTCCATCATACCCCCTATGATATTTAATGATATTTATGGCTGTGGTAATTTCAATTCCATCATATTTTAGCCCCTCCCTCAGTCCTACCCGATAAGCTGCTGCTTTTTGTCCCCCAATGACGCTCTCCAGCTCAGACGATTTCGCGGCGTATTCATATACGTATCTTGTAGTACCAAACTCACGGTATATGCAGCCATTGTAGCTAAAAGTTTGCATGGCTGCGTAGCTCAGTGGTTAGAGCAGCGGACCGGTAATCCGGACGACGTGGCTTCGAGCTCCACCACATCCGAAGCAAAATTTTCGTGAAGGGCTCTGTATGGCACTGCTTAACTTAGAATTATATCTTTATGCCGGTTGTGTTGGTTAAAAATTTCGAATATCGGAACTTTATTTCAAATTAATCATAGTAAGCGAATCCACTCGAATGACGTCACATTATACTGGATTGAACGTCAAAAATTAATGACTTCCTGGGTGTTGAAAAGCCATCGGAAGTGGCTAAAATATGCTCCAAATGTGCATAGCACATATCATCAGTTAGCGATAGGTTTTCAAACTGACGACCATCTGCAATTGCTGATCTCAAAATTGGTACAGAAGTAGGGCAAATTAAACGCGAACAATGTGCTGAATTTCGAACCTTACACTGTAAAAAATGGTGAGTCAAATTGACGTTCTCGGAAATAGGCTTTTCCTGACTACACAAACTCAGACAATTTCGGCTCCGCCAGAGTCAAACGTGCGACGTAGTGAATCGAATTCGGCTCTGATGGAGTCGAATTTGACTCAGTTTGTGTAATCAAGAAAAGCCTATTTCCGAGATAGTCAATTTGACTCTGCATTTTTGCAGTGTACCACGCGGTGCTTCCAAAGTTACACAACCTATCACCAACTGGTAAATAGATGCTACACACATTTGAGAATGCGGGCTACGATAGTAACGACATATGTGTGATTTGAAGCTACTCGTCTGTAACCGTTGAAGTTTAACCTTTTTCAGCTTAAATGTTGTGGAGCCACGAACCAAGGCTACAAAGATTGGAGTTCTAACCCTGAGTATAAATGCTCAAGCACTGGGCTTACGTCATTTTCAGACAGGTCAGTCGAACTCAGCTTTACCAAGAGTTGATGATCACAAGAGCGTTGCTACGTTGTGCGTGGGGTCAAAATGTGCCAGTACTTGCGTGGTATTTTTGCCCTACCCTCCTTTTTATAGGAGGGGTCGATTTTACATTCATTAAACGTTAAATTGCGTTAAACATTTAAGCAAACTACTTTTAGTAGCATTTAACAGCATATGAATTTCAGTCTCAGAAAATTTTGACCCCCCTAAATAAGGGGGCAATGGTCGGGCAAAAATGCAACGCGGTCTGGGGTACATTGGTTTCTTCACAAAATGTACCCAGTTGAATACTCTTGTTAAAAAGTATCATGTACTCTTGGTTTTACCAAGAGTGGATAATAACAAGAGTGTGCAACTCTTGGGGTCCCGCATAGTACAAAATGTACCACCGGACGTTGCGTTTTTGGCCGACCCCGCTTGTTTAGAGGGGGGTCACTATCACATGCATAAATTAATATATATGGGGAGCAAGTTTGACGCCGCACACATAAAATGTCATGATTCGCATCGGTTGCACCCCCCTCTAAACAAAGGGAGGTAGGGCAAAACGCAACGCGTGCCGGGTACGTTCTTTTCTACACAGAATCTGCCCAGTGGCACACTCTTGTAAAGTCATATTATCGACTCTTGGTTTTACCAAGACTGGATGATCACTCTTTATAACAAGAGTGTGCAACTGGGTACATTCTGTGTATTACAGAATGTACCCGACACGCGTTGTGTTTTTGGCCTACCCCCCTTGTTTAAGGGGGGTCTGTAAGCAGTTTTATATCGTAGTAAAATTATTGTGTTAATATAGTCACACGCAAGTGTGATTAAACAACATAGTTGACCCCCCTTAAATGAGGGGGGGTAGGTGTACTGAAGCATACTTTATTGTTAATCTCTTGCTTAAACCCCCCTACCTGATTGAGGGGGGGGGGTCGAACAAAAATGCAACGCGTGCTGGTACATTTAATATCATGCACACTACAGCGCAAGCAGTTGCACACTCTTCTGCAAGGTGGACATCATCCACTGTTGGTTTTAGTAACTTTTTTGCTAATTTATCAATACAAAATCAATATGTATCTATATATCGGAGAAGGCACCGGGGCGGGTGGGGGGTAAGTGTTAGAACTTATTTCATTTTTAGCTCAATGATGCTTAGATACTAAAATATATTATTGTTTATTATAGTCAAATTCAAGACGAATTTCCCAGCTGTAGCGTTCCACATTCGTGTTGTGTTCCGCGAGACAATATTCATCTGACGGTGACTTGTGGCGCTGGTGCCTTACGAAAATCGGTAAGTCACACCCGTGGCACCAACAAAGATATACCAGGGGGGGGGGGGGGTTCATAGTGATTCGATCAAACTTGAGTAAATGACGAAACACTAGAATTAAGAGTTGTGTTTTAATCGTCGCACCTCGCCGCGTGGCGTAGCGCGGTTTAGAAGAGTACAGAGCAGTCCTCTGCGTCTTAGAAGTCATGTAATTTTGGTTCCATATTACAGATATTATTTCAAGTTAACAATCTTATGATTTGATTAAATATTCGTGTTGGTACTAACGGTCTGCACGACCCCTGTTTGAAGTTTTGGCCATAGTTAATGACCACGCCGGGAATTGAACCTCGGCCCTCTTGCGCTCGAGCCAAGCATGCAACCACTACACCACGCGGTCATTGCAACAACTTCTTATACCGGTATATGTCGACAGGCATGGCAACATTTGCTTTACACACACTTACGTGCACATATACCGACAAATCTTATGATTTCATTAAATATTCGTTTAATGGATGATATGCCACCAACGAGCTCATAGCCAAGGGGGGGCAGGGGGTTCAGCCCCCCCTGAGAAAATTTTGGCCCCAACTAGAAAATTTTCAATTTTGCTTACAAGTCACTAAATCCCATGAATTGCCCCTCGTAAAAAATTTAGTCCCTCCCTCGCATGGTGAGCTGGCTACGGGCCTGTGTCAGAAGCGACCTGGTTTATTCAGGTCATTCTTACTGGTGAATGTTGCTGGGCGATTCAAGCGGAAGCATTCACCAGCACTAGACTTCAGTCGAACGGTTTTTAAGCATTCAAATACTTAGAAATAATTTAAAATTGAAAAAATTTTAAGTTTTCAAGACGCGTGGGAATTTTATTAAATAATATCGAACTGTTATTTAGAAATTTAAAAATGCTGGAATCTCCGCTGATCACGGCGTAGACCGTTGGTCAGGTTTCAAATATCAAATTTTTATCAAAAGCTAACATTAGTGTAGACAATTTACTGTAGATTGTGTACTGTTTTATATTGATTTAGTTAAAATATTTTAAAATATACATAACTAATTAACGTGGTTACGAACTTGCAATCCTAAAAGATTCCTCACAAAACTTTTTAAAAATGTGTCCTGCTGAAACGCTGTGCAAAATACGTATGTGGGCGTTCTCAATAAAATATACATTTCGAGTAATTTCAGACTCCGGAGCTCGATAATGTTGTATATACGGACGGTTGCCTACGAAAACTCAGGAACGCGTTTGAAGGTCACGCTGTCATTATAGGCGCAGTGATTGGTGCCATAGTCGTTCCTGTGGTAAGTATCCAATCAAACTTTCTTAATTTTTAACATAACTACCAATCAAATTTTAGCAATTCATAAACAGCCAATGAAATTTTTCTTCGTATTCAGGCCCGTGTATAAGGGGGTGTTGAAAATGCGACTCTAGGGTATTAGGTATTGTACCATTCGCCGAACAACGATGAATTATGCTGAGCTAATCTGCAGTTGCGTTAAATTTGTTTAACTTTGTTGCTCGCAATATTCGCTTTAATTGAACAAGTATTGCTCACTGGTGATAGGTGCTACACACATTTGAGAATACAGCTTTAAATTAATATGTCGCTGAAACGTTTCAGTGCGTATCGATTACGTTTTCACAAATTTTGTGGAAACAAATCGAACGTCAACGCTGGCGACTCGAACGGCAACATCGACGCGAAGAACGTTGGCGACGGCGATTGCGACGAATGTTACAACGCGAAGACGCCGCCATTGTCGCCGCTACCGGTCACGGCGGTGGCAACAGTGGCGCAACGTCGACGCGAGTTAACGCTGCAGCTAGAGACACCAACGACGCTGGCGCTCAGCGGTCGTCGCCGTCACGAGTTGCAGCGTCAACAAACGCTATTGATCGCGTTCGCGTTAATAACGACGCGATTGCAACTCGTGACGTCGCATCAACGCGTGATGACGTCACTTCAAAAGTCACTAAAACTCGCGACGTCAACGACGCAGTGGCAAAGCGGTCGTCACACGTTGCGACGTCAAATATAAACGATCGCGTCCGCGATGACGTCACCATCAGTGTCGCTAATAATAACAACACACCTGGCTGCGAGGGCAATGACGTCATCAATATCAAACGCGAAGTAATGACGAGAGATCAGCGAAAAATATGTGACGTTGCGACCGAAGAAAGTGCTGGAATGGGCAGGAGACCTCTAAAAACGTCTGAGTCACGTGTGGAGGGAGCCAACGTCGCCGGACTGCATATTTTAGACGAGAGTACACCCAGTACAAGCAGAGGTAAAGACGGTCGATTGGCAAAAGAACCACGGGTTTCTAAACCGAATCAAGGGAGCGACGGAGATGTTGGTGTTCAACGAAGTGCATCGTGTGAAGGAGGGACTATGACTTCGGCCATTCGAAATCAGACCAAGGAAACGTCAAAACCTGGAGGTAGCGGCGAACGCGGTCCGCCGCCGGCAACAGATAAGCGTCGGTTGTCGATGGCTCCTGAAACGAGTAAAGAACGTCGCAATGGTGACCTCGAGGGCTTTGCTAAGAATGAAAAACAATCAGATAAAGCCATTAGAAAATCGGTGGCGTCGAAGGCTGCTTGTAACAACGTTGGTGTAGCTTCGATGTCAATAAATGATGGAATGCGTCCAGCAAAGCAACCTCAACCGCCAAATCAGGTTCATTCAAAGGCCAACGAATTACTTCAGCCTGAAATACATCGAAAGCGCGAGAATGACCTGGTGACTAAACAGCCTGGAGAAACCGTTGGAAACGGATTTCGAAAAGAAACCGACGCTGATGGGCGGAAAATCAAAGAATCAAAAGGTAAACAATCAACGAAGAACTGTGTGTTAACGAACTCCGAGCCAAGCAATCCAGGTGCGGTAGATGTTGACGAAATTGTGATCACAACGTCGCCAAACGATGCTGCTGCCAAACAGCCAAAAGTCTCAATTGCTGAAAGCAAACAACGACGAGAAAAATCAAAATCGAGGTTGGTGCGGCCTCAAAGTTACGCGGATGAAACGCTACAACGAACGTACTGCCCTGCAGCTGTCAAGCCTGCTAAAGAGAGCGATCAAGTGCCGACGAAATCGAATAAACTACGCCAACAGCAACATCAACCACATCTACAGCAGCAAAATCAACAACAACAACAACAACAACGACAATGGGCTATTGACAACATACAAAACATACAAAATATGAACGCTGATAGCAGCAGACGATGTTCTTCCGGATCAAACAGTGCGTCACCGTTACTACCTCGAAAACACTACAACGAACCAATCAAAATCGAAGAAACCAGCAACGATTGTTTACTAGACACCGGCGAACAACCAATGAAATTCGAACATTCTCAAAACGAAGCGAACAACAACAGCCAATCGCAGGAACGAACAACAAAACCGCAGCAAAGAACAACAAAACAGCAGCAACGAGCGACGAAAAAGACGTCGACACAAGATTACGACGAAATTACAATTGATTGCTTCCCTCGAGAATCTAAATTTAAAAGCGGCTGTTCAAAGCCTAAACGGACGTCATCGGCCGAGGCGGCTGGAAAATATGATCTGTTTGAAAATTTGACCCCTGCTCTACAAGTTTCAACTCATCATATTCGTGTTAACGCAACGCCGACCACGGGTAAAACGAAACACTTGTACGAGAGCGTTGCAGGCTCAAATGATGATTTTTAATTCTTTCAATAAACGATTCAGCGATTAGCCACTGTCTGCAGCCGTATTTTCAAATGTGTGTAGCACCTATCGTCAGTTTTACCAAGACTGGATAATCGCTATTTAACCACAGTGTGCAACTGAACGCATTCTGTGAAGAAAAGAATGTACCCGGTACGCGTTGAATTTTTGCGATACCTCTTTTGTTTCGATGGGGGTACAACCGGTGCCAAGCATGACACTTTATGTATGCGACGTTAAACTTGCTCTCGTTATACTTTAATTTATTCATGTGATAGCGACCCCTCTCTAAACAAGGGGGAATCGGCTAAAAACGCAACGCCCGGTGCTAGATTTTGTACCATGTTTGACCCCAAAAGTTGCACACTCTTGTCATTATCCCCTCGTAGTGTTACCAAGAGTGTATGATCACTCTAACAAGAGTGTGCAACGCTATCACATGAATACCCCTAAACTATAAGAGAACCAAGTTTGACGCCGCATACATAAAGTACCATGGTTCACACGGGTTGTACACCCCCTCTAAATAAAGTGGGGTTGGCCAAAAACGCAACGCGTACCGGGTACACTCTTTTCTACACACAATGCGCCCAGTTGCACACTCTTGTTAAATAGCGATTTCCGACTCTTGATTTTACTACTCGGTTTTGATACAAGCGAACTATGAAAGTTGCTGACGAAAAACTATTAATAAAGAGCGTTAAAGGCTAAAACGACAATTTTTAATTCTTTCAACAATTCTGATATTAGCATGCACACAGCTCGAATTGAACGGGTGTGCATCCTTGAATTAAAAATGTAAGCCCCACTTGTAAGTAATGTCAACTCACTCGGCTTCGCCCTGAGGTACTTTTGTCCCCCCACATTGGGCTTGCCTTATTATGTACATATGCATTGCTGTTATGTTAACTATTGGGGTCTGTCTAAGCTTAAGCTTGCCATTTTTTGAGTCCCAAGCCCCTTGTATTCCAGTCAGCAATCTCTTTTTGCGGAGTTTTATGTTTAAACCAGGAGCAGCTTAAGATCCGTTTTGTCCTTCAAGGGCTATTGGGTAACATTTTGTCTGCTTATAAATCCAATATCATACTGATAAATCTGTAGGTGTCTACTGGCATCATGTATAGTTCAGTGCTTTTTTGCTTCAGTATACGATATCGATGTGTTGTCTGCATACCTGAGAGAGACAAATCAATGAAATTGTCCTGTGGAATGTCATATGATACTAGAATTTGAGACTTGAAACTTTTAATTACCACAAGTTCGCAACAAGTTTTTCATTTTGAAGTATCGGTTTCTACTGTTTTAAGCTTTTTGTTTCGTTATAAGCACGCAGTCCTTCGGAGTGTTATGTGATACTCGTTGTAATTTTGGAATATCATATTATATTCGCATTAGCGTCGTGCAGTATCACGTGATATGCTGGTGGTTTGCACGCTGATGTCATTGGACATTCGACTTTTGTCTCTTCGGTCGATACAACAGCCCGACATTTAGAATTGACGTTAAATCATCGTGGACAAAACGTGTCTCAAACTGCTCCAGTTATAACGTAAACCACGCATAATATGGGCCAGCATTTGTTTCCAATAATTGACTAACTTTGTTTTCGAATAAAATCTGTGATCCTTGTTGTTTATCGGCAAGGCTGTGGGTCGCAGCCAAATTACCGTCGAAATATTAATCCACAATCCACAGTTTTCAACGACTTTGATTGAGAATTTTTTCATTACAAATTGAAATTGAAAATTTTTCATTTAGTGAAATTGAAACTTTTTCATTACAAATTTTAATTGAGAATTTTTTATTACAGATTGAAATTGAAAATGTTTTCATTTAATATTGAAATTGAAAATTTTTCATTTAGTGAAATTGAAAATTTTTTATTACAAATTTTAATTGAGAATTTTTTTATTACAGATTGAAATTGAAAATGTTTTCATTTAATATTGAAATTGAAAGTTTTTCATTACAAATTTTAATTCAAAATTTTTTTTCGTTACAGATTGAAATGGACAATTTTTTATTGAAATTGAAAATTTTTTCATTACAGACTGAAATTAAAGATTTTTGAAAATTTTTTCCTTTACAGAGTCAATTAAAAACTTTTCGCATAAACCGTTTCTTATCTATAACATGAACCGTTTTTGTATTATCTGTAAGCGATTTCTTTTCAAATTAGGATTCGAACCCCGGACTCGCAGGTGACTTTACCTGGTCTTCGAAGAAAACAAAGCAAAAAAATGTAAAAATTTATTAATTTTGAATTCAAATATTAAGCAAAAAATCGACCAAACTTTTATTAAACCCGTGTCGGTAATCATGTGAAGCTCAAAAATAGCCCGAACACATTTCGATTTGTAAAAAACCGGAACGGCAACGATTTTTGCCGGAAGCTAAAACTGATATTCGGTTACACCATACATTTTAAACCGACAGCACAAATTAGCAAACGGAAAACGAATGTTTTCAATTTCGTTTCCGGTCAATAATTGCAGCATTCGTAGTTATACTAAGGCTTAGGCTTTGAAATATGCTTACACTACAGTTCCGGTTTTGTTCTACACATTGGCCCAGTAACCCCTAGATTTTTATTCTTATGTAAGTTTAGGCTTCAGTTCTACAAGTAGGTTTACGTCCAGGTTTAGGAATATGCTTAATCTACAGTTACGGCGCTAACGTTGGCCTTATCTTGCAACGATAACGAACTTACAAAGCTAATGCTTAACCAGAGTAAATTGTCTGGCCCATATAAAGATCAGGGGCGGAACGTTCTTTTGTGGAACTAGAATAGAGTAAAGCTTAATGTTTAGGCTAATTTTATTGCCTGGCTTAGGCTTAGGCTTAGAAATATGCTCATTTTTATGCTTAGGCTTAGGCTTATGAATATGCTCATTCTTACGCCTAGGCTTAGACCTAGGCTTAGGCTTATGAATATGCTCATTCTTACGCCTAGGCTTAGACCTAGGCTTAGGCTTATGAATATGCTCATTCTTACGCCTAGGCTTAGACCTAGGCTTAGGCTTATGAATATGCTCATTCTTACGCCTAGGCTTAGACTTAGGCTTAGGCTTATGAATATGCTCATTCTTACCCCTAGGCTTAGACTTAGGCTTAGGCTTATAAATATGCTCATTCTTACGGTTAGGATTAGGCTTACGAATATACTTATAATACTGTTTCGTCACTATTCTTTACACTGGCCACACTTGTCTTTTATACTAAAATGTTCAATGTTTGTTTTAGGAAAATTTCTCATTTTACGATTTAAAATTCGCAAAGGTGTATTGAATATTTCATAGTTCACTTTAATCCCTTGTGTTTTTAGGGTTGCAGTTTTATTAAAAAAAACTAGTCAAAGTGGTTGCAATATTTGCGGCATACAATACACGATTATTCTGTTTTTAGTGGCATAGTTCCTGTTTTAGCTAACGTATAGAACTGGGCCGTTACAGTACTATAAGCATATTCTTAAGCCTAAGTCTTACGTGTAAGAATGAGCTTATATCTAAATCTGAGTCTAATCAAAAAATTGTCTAAAATTTAAAGCCTACTCTGTTGCAGTCCCGCAGAAAAGCGTTCCAACCCTGATCTTTACATGGCCGTAATTTCATTTGCGCATTTTTACTTTGTTGTGTGTTTCGCTTAGTTGAAATAACAAAAATCAGCAGAAACAATGTAAGTAAAATTACAAATTGTGTATTTTCTAGCTATTAATGATATAGATGTCTACTGATTGGTGATAACACGACTGTTTCTTCATTACAAAACCGAATTTTTTGTTTAGGCTTATGTGTAAGCTCATTCTTACGTTTAGGCTTGGAATATGTTTATACTACGGTTACGGCCCTGTTCTGTATATAAGCAATCTAAGACCAGCCGAACTGGTCAACTAAATGGCAGCCAAAGTTAGGCTTACACATTTATTGTTCGGAGCCTGTTCTATGGCTCGGCAATCATTTGGAATATTAATTCCGTATACTGTAGCGACCCGAATAAGAGGGGATAATAAAGGGGGTCATTTTGAGTCCAAATCAATAAGAGTCCGTAAGCGGATAGAGTCCCTAAACCCTAGAGTCTATAAATGACAATTATCCCTAATTGTAGCGCATAAATGCCTCCAGGACCAAATAACGTTGATTTCGAAACTTTAAAACGTACTTAAGTTTTGAAGGTACATTCTTAAGTAGAACCTTGCATTATCGCTCAAGCTATTGACACAAGACAAATAAACGAATATTTCAACAGATACCCCTTCTTATTCGGGTGAGTACTTTGGCCCATGTAAAGATCAGGGGATGAACGTTTATCTTCAGGACTGCAATAAAGTATGCCAATATGCTTAGGCTACTTTTATGCGTAGGCTTAGACTTAGGGATATCCTTCAATTTAGGCTTAGTCTTAGAAATATGCTTATACTTCTGTAATCAACTCTGTTCAATACATTCGCTTACATTTTATATTTTCATATACTAAATATTAATTGTAAGCAATGTTTAAAGCATATTTAACACGTCAACACATTTTGTTTTTTATTTTATTATTAATAATCCCTTCAGAAGCGGATCAATGTCCAAAACTACACCAAATTACTGTCGATCCAGTGACTCCGAGCGCAGTCATCATAGTTTGGGCTCATAACACAACAGGACACTTACCATGGGCTAGCGAATTTGGACCGTTTAGAATGATTGCTTGCTATCGTTGCTGTAAAGATTGTGCTCAAGTCTCAAACGACAGTAACCAAGTTAACACGGTATGCAGTGCAGAGTAGCACGGAAAACGAACCAAAAAACGGGGGTTTTTCCGGTTTTACCCGGTTTTTTCCGAGGGGGTGGGAAAACCAAAAAAAGATCTTTTGTATTATAATCTCAGTAAATTTATTCGCAAAACACTTGGGTCTATCTATAGATCGGGCCTGAACGCTAAGCCGAAACCTAAAGCCTGAGCGTTGATAATTATTTAAATTTTGTTTTGCAAAAAAGAAATATGAACTTTAAAACTTTGGGTTAATGTATAGAATAGGGCCGTAACAGTAGTGCGAACCAGGGTACAACCGGAGGTCTGGCTCCGGCTCTGACTCCGGCAGAAAATCGGCCTCCGGCTCTGACTCCGGGTCCGGTAGAATTTTTGCCGGAGGTTCCGACGATCTCGGTAGTAAAATTTTGCATAATTTTGCAAAATTTATCTGTTTAGTGCGTTTCATTTTACTTTTGTCTCAATTTTGAGGCAAGAATTTTCGAAATTTCGCAGAAAATTAGCGTAAAACCAAACAACTTAACAACATATTACAGATATTGGCTAAAATTAACTAATTAACCATCATTTTTACTACCTAATTTCGCCTCATCTCCGGCTCCGACAAGTTTCGTTGTCGTCCGGCTCCGGTTTCGGTATTTTTCAGCTCCGGTTGCACATAAAAATATTTCTAAACCTAAGTCTAAGCGAAGAACGAGCTTATACCTGAGTCTAAGCTGAACCTAAAAATAGCCTATAATTTGGGCTTACTAACCTGCAGTCCCGCAGAAAAACGTTCCGCTCCTGATCTTTACATGTGCCAAATTTTGTTAGCTGAAGCTTGATCCTAAAATAGAAGACATTACAATTAATAATTTTCAAGAAACCCGTTTTATGGCCCATGTATAGAACAGGGCCTGAGCGTTTTTCGCAGGGGCTATAATTGAGTCAGTTTAAGCTATAGACTAATTTTTTTTGCTTTGGCTTAGGCTTAGGCTTAGGCTCAGGAATAGGCTCATCCATACGCTTAGGCTTAGGCTTACGCTTAGGAATAGGCTCATCCATACGCTTAGGCTTAGGCTTAGGCTTAGGAATATGCTTATACTTCTGTTCCGGCCCTGTTCTATACATGTCCCGTTTTACTATAGACATTCCGGTTTTACAACTAAATTCGGCAATAAAATCAACTTGAGTTTCCCGTGTTGCTGAATAAATGTTTAAAAATCGGTTAAAAAAGCTGTGTGAATTGCGAAAAATTACAAATTTTAGTTTTTAATTTTAGAGATTTCCGCTCGCTGAACCACAGTCGTTTCCGTCGATTCCGATGCTTCCTCGCGATAGGCCTCAAACCAACGCGGACGCAATCCTTCGGGCTGTCTGCTACGACGCTGACGGCTCAAACGAACTCGTTTGTCAAGCTCTGGTTCACCAAATACCGCATTCAATTTCATTGATACTTCAACAACGTTACTTCAACCGTAACTCACCTTCGTTGTGTTGGTCATACTGGACCGCGAACCTGCTTCAATCTGTCGTTCAACTGAACGAAATTCAAGTCAACGCAAGAAATGTGTCGTTTCAAGTTGATTTCGATGTTTGTTGTGAAAAAGTCTACAATTGTGGAACGATTTTAAATATTTATTTTCGCTTTTCAACAGACGAAACGGTATTCAAACGACAAAATTTGTTGTACGGGAATAATGTATTATTTCAGGTAAAATTACACACTGACAATATTAACCCTTTCTCACATGAATATTTTCTATTTCCCCTGAGACCTACATTTATGCTAGGATTCGAACTCCGGTGACTGGAGTGGGAGGCATATACCATCACCACTCAGCTATAGGAGCTTGACGCTCGAGCCCGAGGAGGTTCTCAAGTCTTGTGGTGATTTAGTACTATGTATACGTGTTGCAATTGTTAAACACGGTGCGATATACATTATTTAACGTATATACACTGCACTTAGTTGCCTATAGGCAACTCAATGTGAGAAGGGGTTAAATACATTGTTTAGCCAAACTCGAGTAATAACAATAGCGTTCTTTGATTGAAAAATTCAACGAATGATGTTGGTGCTATTTTGTCGCCGAGCCCGTTGTATTTGCAGCACAAATATGCATATGCAACTTGTACACGCAGTTTTGGTCTTGGATCACTCCTGTGGCCCATGTTACTTTAAGGGGCGTCCAGGTTTTTGGTGAGTCTATAAAAGAGTAGGTTTTGATTCTAGATTACATTTTTTATTCAGGCTTAGGCTTAGGCTTAGGCACACATTTTTGCAACGCTTCGGCTTAGGCTTAGGAACACATTTTTGCAACGCTTCGGCTTAGGCTTAGGCACACATTTTTGCAACGCTTCGGCTTAGGCTTAGGCACACATTTTTGCAACGCTTAGGCTTAGGCTAATATGCTTAGGAATACGCTTAACCTACTGTTACCCCCATAAAAGTAACATTGGCCACAACATGCATAAATGTATATACAGTCTGAGGGGTTATGTGAAAAACTAACACTGTACAGTGAGTGTTGTGACAACTCAAAATTCGTTTTAGTAGTTTCTGTTGTCTCCACTGCTTTCAAATAATCTGAGGACACATCGACTATTGCACAACCAGAACTTGTGATAAAGAAGTGAACCTTCGAAAAGGGTGTACAATTTTTTACATCTACGTAAACATTATAACATGAATGATCAATCTTGAAGCGTCGACTTATTCGCCAAGTTTGTAAACACAGTCGCATCTGGCAGAATTGCACAATACAAAATACGGGACATACTGTTTCAGACCAAGTATCCTCCATCAGGTGCGGAACAGATTTCTATTCTCCAACAGGATGCCCAGGATGGCCAATCCATAGCTCCACTCGTTGAATGTGTTTCAATGACAAATCGTTCAATTCAAAGTCAAGTTGAAAACTTACTCCCAAACCAACTGTACCATTATCAAGTATGGGTGCTATATAAATCGTTGTATATGTATCGCGCTGACGTAGGCCGATTTCATACATCTCCAACACTTCCTGATCCGGTACGCGACGTTCGCTGGAGCCCCACTCAAAATGGCGACAAAATTGTGGTGACGTGGCAAAAACCAATCGATACTGGCGGATTAACAATTACTAGCTATGTAATTACAGTTAAAATTGACAACTCCGATCGAGAGATGTATTCAACTGAAGACGGTGAAACGCAACAATGGTCAATGGACAGACCGTGCGGTGAATGCGAACTTGTATTTCAAATCGCTGCTCGAACTGATTTTGGAACCAGCGAATTTTCGACACCACCAACTCGTGCGCGTTTAACTGCAGGTATAGGCTTATCGCGAACATATATTGCGCTAATTGTCCTCGGATGCGTCATGGCGGTGGTATTAGTAAGCGCTTGTTTGACCACAGCGATCGTTAAACAGATAAAGCGACACAAACTTGACGCCGAACGGTGCACATTTCGCCGGCGTCAGCTGAATTTGCCAAAAGATTTAGATTGTTTGACTAAACTTGGACCGTCTGATGTTGCGTGTCGGTCAGTGATTGGCGAAGGTGCGTTCGGGACCGTTTGGAGCGGAATCGCAACCAATCTTGAACCGGAGTTGCATACAGCGCGTCGTGTTGCAATTAAAACACTGCAACACGACGCAACTGCAGCGCAATGCAGTGCGATTGTTGCTGAAGCGTTGGCGATGCGAAATTTGTGTCACGAACACGTCTTACAACTTTTAGCAATTTACTACAATGAGTCTACTGGTGACTTTTGGCTGATTCTTGAATTTATTGACGGTGGAAGTCTTGATAACCTGTTACAAGAGTCGAGACCACCCCCTGAGCAGGCGACAACATCACAACCTGCAACAATACCAAGTCTTGTCACTATGCGACAGTTATGCGATGTTGCACGTCAAATTGCGTTCGGTTGCGCGTATCTGGCTAAATTAGGCTATGTTCATCGCGATATTGCAGCGAGAAATATCCTCGTTTCGTGTCGAAATTCGGCTCAACCGCTTGATGGATGCAAGATTAAATTGTCAGATTTCGGGTTGACAAAAGGCGTTTATGACAAAATCTACTATCGACTCAAAGATGACGCGATGATCCCTGTACGATGGACTGCTCCAGAAGTGTTGCTGGCGTTCCAGTACGAAACTCAAAGTGACGTTTGGTCGTTTGGGATTGTACTGTGGGAACTGGCGACACTTGGAGAAATTCCGTATGCAGATCTGTCCGAACGACAAGTGATGCAGTTTGTTCGATGTGGAGGACATTTGCGGCGTATTGATTCGTCTCCTGGACTCTACAACGATACAATGCTCGCGTGTTGGAGTTGGCGACTCGACAATCGACCAAGTTTCGACGAGTTGAAAGAGATATTTGACAAACTTTTTAGCGAAAATCCTTCGATGCCTGGTGGCGACTACGATATGGATGCGTCGTATATTCCGGTTTATCAACAACGATGCGTTGATGTCAAATTTTAACTGAAGGACTAAAATTAATTGCTGTTTTACACATTTGTCACACATTTTTTCGCTACAAATGAAAATTATTGATTTTAAATAAATATAAATTTTCAAACTTTTCAATTCTGTAAATGGCAATTTTTCAATAATATACCATTATGCAAACTTTTACCTTTTTACTAAAAATGAAATTTATCAGCGTATGTAGAACAGAAATGCGTTTTTTTCACACGGCGTATGCAAATTATTGTGGATGATGCATAAGGCTGCTTCCACGAAGTTGGCTGACGGTAAACTTAAAAGTGGTGGGGTGGAAAACTTTCCAGTATTATGAGCAGATTTTGCTGCCCTACGCCATCATTGGTAATGGTGTCTTGGGTACAACTCCAATGGTCCTACCAGCATCTCTGGCGGGTGTCGCGGCAAAAGCGGCATTTTATGTCTACTGCAGTACCAACGTTGTCACATGTTACTTTTAGAGCGATCCCGGTTTCTCGCACGATTGTAATAGGATTCAATTACACCATTTTTGTTTAGGCTTAGACGTCGTATTAATATTTACTTTCACGCTTTAGGTTTAGGCTTAGGAATATGCTTAATCTTGAGGTATTGCCTTAAAAGGTACATTGAGCATATTAGCGCTCGTTGCTATAAAAATATGCATACTGAATTTGGCAAAGTAATAATTTGACACAGAGGTGTAAGTGGGTAAACAATTTTTCACCCGCGCTGCGCTTTTCTCGCGGAAATTTTTTAACCGCGGGTACACCCGCGTAAAATTGCTTTGCCCACTACCCGCTTTTACCCGCCCTGATTTTTCTTCTGTATTCAATACAATTGTGTAATTTAACAGTGTATATATGTCAGTCACTCGATTTACG
This sequence comes from Enoplolaimus lenunculus, assembly GCA_030248215.1. Taxonomy (NCBI): domain Eukaryota; kingdom Metazoa; phylum Nematoda; class Enoplea; order Enoplida; family Thoracostomopsidae; genus Enoplolaimus; species Enoplolaimus lenunculus. Next base: position 119,494 of record JASANG010002985.1, read on the forward strand.
TTACAAAAAACTGTTTGCTTTGAAAACCAACCATTCAGTAAAAAATGCAACACTGGATAATATTTGCACAGTACACCTATCAACGGTTAAAATTAGGTTGTTTACCGATGGGTGATCATGATCAGCGAATCAAAACGTTTTTATCGGTACGAAATCAATGTAGGTAAAATCGTATACCATATTTAACTTGTGAACATATTGTTCCAAGCCGAAGAAAGATATAACCTCTATAGGAACAGTGAAGAATGTTTCCAAATGGTGCATGATAAGCTGTACTCTAAAAATTTCTGTACAAATGTGTTTGAAAAGTATTTCCGTGTGCATGAGCCTAAATCAGCCAGAATCATAACCTTCTGCTCTGTGTGTGAGGGATACTAACTTAAACCGCTGTTTGCCGTTTTTTATGAAAATTTAGTCTGGTAAAGAATCACAAAATTTTAACCGCGCTTTGAAATTCTTTACCCACGGGTGTACGCATGTCAAAATTGTCCTATTCGTGCCCGCGGGTACCGGCGGACAGCGTATAGCTCTGGCTGAACACACCCTGCCACTCGAACAGGATTTTTATCAAAAACCATATAAAGAAAATGGTTTAAAGTTGCGTTCCTTGTTTGTGAAGAATCAATCGTTTATATTTGATCTTTGGCGAAACAGCCGAGAGTTCCTGCAACCGGAAAAAAATTAAAAAAATCGAATTTTTCAAAAATTCAAATAATAAATTGACATTTGTGACGCTGAATAGTGATGCGACTTCAATGATAGACTCCAAAAAATCGAAACACGAACAAAAATTGGACCATTTCCAACTTTCGATACGAAAAAACTACAAAAAGTCTTCTAAAAATACATATTTCGGCCTGAACAACGCTAATTTTATGTTGCTGTTTGCTGCCCAAAATATTGTATTAACGCAATGTTTGCGCTGTATTTTATACTGATTACAGCTTTAAGCTTTAGTGGATTGCAGTTGTTTTGCAAGATATGTTTGGCAACTGGAACCGTCACCGAATTCCCATTTGTGAACACATCAAATGGACCAGTGAAAGGTTTGTACCACCGTACTCCAAGCGGAAATATTGGTGCTCAGTTTTTGGTAAGTCTGGTCGAATGTTGGCTCGGGTTACTTTTAGAACGCAGGCGGAGTCAAATTTTGACTCAGTTTGTGTAGTCCGGAAAAGCCTATTTCGGAGAGAGTCAATTTGACTCACCATTTTTGCGGTGTACAGACAATTTAGAGAATTCAAATTGAAAAACAGTTCATCATTGAATGGCTCCAATACTACTGATTGCAGAACGCGATAGGGGGGATTTGTATATTGAAATTTTGGCCCATGTATAGAATAGGGCCGGATCGTTTTCCAGAAGGGCTGTAATAGAGTCAGTTTAAGTTTTAGACTAACTTTTTGCTTAGGATTAGGCTTAGGACTAGGCATAGAAACTTGCTTTACGTTTTCCAGCCTTGTTCTACTATACATTATCCGAATTTTCTATTAGTTAAGTAGCCAGGAGGGAGACAAACCTAGGTCTGACAGTTACTAGAATTAGACTCAGGTGACTTTCTGCTTTAGAAAGATCCGGTCCGGCAGCGGAGCATACACTGCAAAAAATGGCTAGTCAAATTGACTCTCTCCGAAATGGGCTTTTCCGGACTACACAAACTGAATCACATTCGACTCCGCCAGAGTCAAATGCGACTCACCCAAGTCGCTCAGTGAGTCGAATTTGACTTTGGCGGAGTAGAATTTGACTTTCAGTTTGTGTAGTCCAGAAAAGCCTATTTCGGAGAGAGTCAATTTGACTCGCCATTTTTTGCAGAGTAAGTAATTAATAATGCACGACTGTCTGCAAACTTGTTCATATCTCTAACAATATTTCCAGGGTATTCCGTACGCTCAGCCTCCAGTGGGAAGACTTCGCTTTATGGCACCTCAGCGTGCAATTCCATGGACTCAAACGTTGGATTTAACCACATTTCCAGCTGCGTGTTATCAAGTTAAACCGACAAAACCGGGCGTCGAGTTTAACCGATCGGAAGACTGTTTAACGTTGAATTTGTTCGCTCCGGTTCAAAATTTTGCAACGAAAAGTAAACCAGTGACCCGTGTTCTCAAATGTGTACACTGCAAAAAATGGTGAGTCAAATTGACTCTCTCCGAAATAGGCTCTACGGGACTACACAAACTGAGTTAAATTCGACTCCGCCAGAGTCAAACATGCGACTCAGTGAATCGAATTTGACTCTGCCGGAGTCGAATTTTGACTCAATTTGTGTAGTCCCGTAGAGCCTATTTCGGAGAGAGTCCATTTGACTCACCATTTTTTGCTGTGTATAGCATCTAAACAGCAGTTGGTGATAGGTCTTGTAACTTTTGAACCAGTGAATGTTTATCATCCAAATTTAGCACATTTTTCGAATTTGAACTACGCTACATTTGTGCTAATTTTAAGATCTGAATTCGCTCGTTAACCTTTGTTGAGTGCCATACGGATGAGTGAAGAATATGGGCCAGTGACCAAGGGTCAAATCTAAGATGAACCGAGAGTCCGGTGTATCCGCTCGTCTTTAGCCATGTCGTGGTGATAATTTTGCTATGCAGATAGTTCATCTGAAGTTATCAATTTGTTTTTTGTTTCGCTTCGCTCGGAGGTTTTCGCTCATAGGTCTACGTCGACCTTGCCTGGGTTGGCTGAAAACTTTTGAAAATGGGCATACAAACGTTTTCATTGGCTTATAAGCAAGGTTGAAAATATTCTATGAAGGGTCCAAATTTTTCCGACGGGGCTGAGCCCTCCTGGCCCCCTTGGCTACGGGTCCTTTAAGGCTCTCGGGTACTTTACTGAAAATTTACTTTTATATTTTTGAAATTTATTTTCAGACCTCACTTTACATCCTGTGATGATTTATATCTTCGGCGGTGCGTTTGATATTGGATCAACCAACGATTTCAACAAACCGGATCCGCTTGTTGATAATTTTGTCTCGCGTGGCGTTGTATTAATTTTCATTAATTACCGTGTCAATATATTTAGTCAATTTACAACCGGATCTGACGATGCACCCGGCAATAACGGTTTAAAAGGTTTCAGTTTAAGCTTGAATTCGTTTCAAATCCAAGCCTGTAACGATATTTACAGCTGCTTGAAAATTTTCAGTGACGGACTCAGTATGGTCCTGCATTGAAAAAAGTTATTACAGACAAGAAACATTTGTAGGGTGTTTAACCCTTTCTCACATGAATATTTTCTATTTCCCCTGAGACCTACTTTTATGCTAGGATTCGAACTCCGGTGACTGGAGTGGGAAGCGTATACCATCACCACTCAGCTATAGGAGCTTGACGCTCGAGCCCGAGGGGGCTCTCACGTCTTGTGGTGGTTTAGTACTATGTATACGTGTTGCAATTGTTAAACACGGTGCGATATATACTATTTAACGTATATACACTGCGCTTTGTTGCCTATAGGCAACTCAATGTGAGAAGGGGTTAAGCCTACGTCTAACCTTAAGCCTAACCCTAGCGCTATCGTTATTTGTACAAGATAGGTATACTGTCTGGGAGATGATTTTGCCAATTTGGCTATGTTTTGCAGGTTTTTTGCATTTTAAGCTAAATGCCGGTTTATTTCAGATGTTATTTTTGGTTTGCGTTGGGTCCAAGCAGATGTTGCTAAGTTTGGCGGTGATCCGGCAAAAGTGACAATATTTGGCGAAAGTTCTGGTGGAATGTACGTCAGCATGCTGTCGGTGTCTCCAGTAACTGAAGGTGTGACGTTTTTGTACTCTTTTCTTGCCAATTTACAGTTAATTTTAGGCTTAAGACGCGGTTTTAGCTATGCCAATGAATGATCCAAGCTTTTGGTGATATGTGCCTATACTGTATTGACACGAATAAGAGAGGGGGCAATAATAGGGGGTCCCCATTTTGGGTCCGAATCAATTACATGTTTTAGAATATATGAGACAAAACACATTCAAACGTTCAAATTTTTGGACGCATGTAAAAATCAGGGACTTAACGTTTCTCTGTGAGACTGCAATGGAGTAAGCTTAAGTTTTAGACTATTTCTTTGCTTAAGCTTAAGCATTAGGTTTAAGCTCATTCTTACGCTTACGCGTAGAAACATGCTTATACCTGTTACGGCCCTATTTTATACGTTTGTCAATTTTTGCTCCGAAGCAAAACTTGCAGCTGAAACTTGCAGTTGCAATTTGTCAGTGCAAAAACTTACAAGTTGCAGTTGCAAGTTTAACAAGCAAAAAAGTGCGTTTGTTGATCGCAGCTGCGAGTTTGTGCGTGTGAGTAGGGTTTTAGCTTTAATTGAAATTTAAGCCCTATTCACACGTGCAAGTTTTTCTGCGAGAACTTGCAGCTGCAAATTGGACGCAGAGCGTGCAGTTTTTTATCAGCCAATGGGAAAGCGGGTGCGACAAATTCAGTGAACTTGCATGGTTATTTACACATGTGAACTAAATTACTAGCTATGATTTTTAATGAATTATTTGCAGCTGTAAGTTTTTCGAACAGGATTTTGGACAAAACTTGCAAATGCAAGTTGCAGCTGCAAGTTTTCGCATCAAAAACTTGCACTTGTGAATAGGGCTTTACTAACGTCCTACAAAAGTGCCGAAACATATATTTAAAGGGTAGCAGATAAAAGTAACTTGTATTAGATAATACATAATTTTTGTAACAAAGAGCATAGATAAAGGACTGATGTTGTTCGCAGGTCTAGCAATTTTTTACATTAGTGCCAGCATTATATACATTTATATGTATATGTCGTGGGCCAATCTGCTATTCAGGCCAATTACCAATTGGCCTAGGCCAATCTGTTATTATAAGCAAGTAGCGGTTTGGCCTCGGCCAAATAGCGATTGTGAGATTTAGCAAAACAACAGTGATTGGTATTGTGTTTGTCCAAATAATCAAATCTGATTGGTCTGTTAGTTTAATTCCAGTCAACCCAGACCAAATTATTACATAAAACAGCAGATTGGTCTATGGCAATTAGCAATTGGCCTGAATAGCAGTTTTGCCTACGACATATATATTATTTTGTTTATATATGTACATAAACGTGGTTGACCTATTATAAAATCATTAAAAATGATCTTAAGGACTATTTCAACAAGCGATCCCTATGAGTGGTCCGGCGATATTAAGCCAGGATCCAAATTTAGTCACAGTCGACGAAGCAGTGAACGGACCAGAAATCGATGTATTTAGACGTGTGGCGACTCAACTCGGATGCAACAAAAATTTTGACTGGGAGTCGAAACAGTTTTTAAAAGTAAAAACGATTACAGCTGTTATAAATCATATGTCTCAGCGTACATAAAACGTCTAAGCCAAAGCCTAAACCTAAGCCTACACGAAGCAAAGTAGTCTAAATATTAGGGCCACTCTGTGTCAGTATTTTAACTTCAGTATAGCACCATTGAGTTGCAGTCAAGAGCCATTGGTGGCTTTTGATACCATGAACCCGAGATGCCTTATATTTTCGTTTGCCATAATCGCCGTTCACAATATATAATTTACCCTTTGCCACAAAAAGTTTCATAAGATACGGTTAACGCGTGAAGAAACTTTAAATTTGTCACGCGTTAACCCTACCCTAAAACTTTTTCTGTTAACCCTATCCTAGAAACGCTTGTCACAAACTGCTTTCTGACAAGCGTTAGGGTAGGGTTAACGGTTGTCAAAACCAAATTTCACATAAACCAACACACCACATACAGTCAACGTGTGTCGCGCGTTAACCCTACATTATGACACTTTTTGTTGCAAGGGTCAATTTTATACTGTGAACATCGCATAACAGTGCTGGTTACGGTCCCTAGTAAAGGTACTTGGCAAAAGCCCGTGCCGCGCCGTAAGAATTATTTGGCTAATACTTTATGGCAAAACCTAAGCCTAATTTTAATTATATTAACATTAAATGCTTGCTTTATTTTAGGTGCTGAGTTGTATGCAACAACAAGACAAAGATGCCATTTTGAACGCGTATTTTAGCCAACCTGACTCAAATATAGGTAAATTGACCAGCAGATTTAAGATAATACCCAACGGGAGCAGACGTATTAGTTGGGATGTTGTTTTTGCGACGGTAAACCTATGGTATGTGCTTGCTATACTACTGTTACGACACTGTTCTATACTTTGACACATAAAATGATGATTTATTTTAACACACAACTGTCGTTTTATGCATACTTGTAACATTTAATAAAATTGAAATTTCATTATTTTAGCATCAAATGTTCGCGTTGACGGCCCGGATGGTGTGATCCCACGGCCTCTGAATCAACTCGCAGCCGTACGTCGTCCATTGCCGTACTTGACAGGGACGACTGCGAAAGAAATTGTTTTGTTTGCCGGTATACGAATCAACGAGACTACTTCTGCGAATGCAAACGCAGCTTGTTATGCAATAAGTGCAACTTTTGCAATTAATGCAGTAGCGAAGATAGTTCAAGCGTGCAGGTAAGCTGATGAAGTTGCAAATACCAACGTATAAGCTTGGGTGTTAATAGATATGTCTTCAGCTTTTGTACAAAATCGACCTCCGGATCCGGTAGAATTCACGCAGTGAGAGGTACATGGTAATTTCTTTTGCAAACTTTTTCGTAAAGAGCTGCAAGATACACTGTAAATTTCAATGTGTTGATTAATCAATTCAGCTTGCGAGTTGGTTATTTCTGAATTAATTACAGTTAATATTAACTCACTCTGAGTTGAGTTGATTCTTACTCTGAGTTCAGTTGACTCTGGCTGAGTTGATTAATTAACGCAAAATTAATTGAATCAACTCAAATTTCTGAGTTCTGATAGTCCTAACTCGCACTGAGTAATTCAGCTCGTTTTGGGTTAAAATCAACTCACTGATATTTACAGTGTATTGTTCAGTGACATCTGGTTTAGGTTTAGGTTTAGGCTAACGATTTGGTTTAGACTTAGCAGGCAGGTTCCTGTAATTATCATGAACCTATTTTGCGAATATGGTTCTTTCAGTTGCCAATTGTTACAATTAATGATGGTAACACTGGCTCCTGTACACTTTCCCTCACATTTAAGATTATGGCTTGAGGCTTGTAAGACAGATACGAGGAGATCGAACGAAACTTAGAATTGGGACTGAAACTTTTTGAGTTTGAGCGACATCCTTCGAGGGGATGGGTCTAAACCGTACCCCCGCCCCTCAGGATTCTGCACTGTAAATTGTACTCAGTTGATTTTAACTCAGAGTGAGTTGAATGCACTCAGAAGCCTGAGTTGTGAATTACGTCTTTTACAATCAATTCTCAGACTGAGTTATTATTTACTGTTATTAATTCGTAAATAAGCAAAATTACCTAATTTTCCATCTGAATTACTTAATCAACTCATTGGAATTTACAGTGTGTGATTAAAATTTTACGAGACTATGAATTCTGAGGGATCAATTTGTTTACAGGAACCACTACGGAATCGACAAACTGTCCCATCCGGATACGGACCACGAGTATTGGTACAACAAAACAATTCGAATTCAAAACGATCTATTTTTCACTTCATGCTACGCCGACGCTTACACCATGCGTCAAGCCTACTTAAACTCAAGGGCTCAGGTTCAAACCCCACCGGTATATTTGTACTCATTTGAATATGTCAAAAAAGGACTCGAAGCGTTTGCTCCATGGCACGCCATCGACTTATGGCACTTGTTCGATTTTGGCGTCTATCCGGCAGAGCTTGCACCGCTTGGAAACAAAACTGAAGATGATCGAAAAATTGACGCTATACTTTCAGAATTATTTGTTAATTTTGCTAAATTTGGTAATCCTACCCCTGACAGGCTGGCGTCAGACGAGGGTCAGCGTACCTTGGCCTTTGCCAAATGGGATAGATTAAACGCTCCAGTAGGATTCAACTATTATCATATAGACTTACCTAAACCGCGCATGAAACCATTTTATCATTTTGACGCAATTCAATTTTGGAACACTGTTGTACCGTACGTTAATAAGTTTAGCTAAGTAATTATGTCAAAAATAAAACGCTATTTTAAACGAGTATTTTGTGAAATAAATTATCGGTTGACCCAAACACATTAACGTTATTTAAAAGCATGAACAGAAACGGTTTTTGTAAGAGGCTTTTCGTCATAAGCGGTTCGTATTTTTGACACAAATCCACCGAGTGGATACTGAGCATCGCCTTAAGAGCCCATATTCTCAAATGCGTATAGCACCTATCATCGATTAGCTTAGGTTATCAAACTGACGAACATCTGCAGTTGCAGATCTCAAAATGGGTACAGACGTAGGGCAAATGAAATGCGAACAATGTGCTGAATTTCGAACCTCAACATGCGCTGGTTCCAAAGTTACAGCACCTATCACCAACTTGTAACAGGTGCTACTCACATTTGAGAATCCGGGCTAAGAATTAAATCTGTAACAGGGTACAAGACCCCCTCGAACAATTGATGTACCTCACGTTGGTATTCGAAATTCTGCACAGTAGCACGACAAATCGAATGGAAGAATGTTAAATAAAATTCAAAGTATTCCCATTCACCAGGGTTCCAACCGGAACTAGATTTTGTCGGAAGCGGAATCGGAATCGGAAACAAATTTTTGTGTCGGAATCGTAATCGGAACCAAGCTTAATTAAAAACATAAACGTGTACAACAAACGAAACAAAACGAAACAAGCAAAATCTAACGTCAATCATCTTAAAAATTAATAACCAAAAATCAGAATTCTGGCACCGGAACAGCAGTCAGTCGTAATCGGGATCGGAAGTGAAATTTTGCCACAATTTTAGCCACAATCGGAATTACGATGGAACTCTGCCATTCACTAATTCTAAACTTACAAGACTTATCAACAACTGGTAATGGGTGCTACACATATTTGAGAATATGAGTATCGAGGGTCTACGACGTTTGCCCAATCGACAGTGGTCCAAACGACCATTTGGTTATTGGGGGTTGTGTCCCAAAAATTTCGGTTGGCCTTTTGTATGCGATTTTTAATTCAAGTCATAAAACTTTTGTAAATTTTGATACGTCATGAAACATGATTGGTTATGGAAAGGGATGGGGGCTCCAAGGTGCAAGTCTTGATCCACGCAATCCATATTTCGTTACTATGCATATGCAGCCAATGAATGTTTGGTTTATAACCTCTCTGCCTGTTCCCATTTTTGTGTGGTTCACCCAGGGTGAATGTGGGTAAAAATCTGGGGGCATTTAAAGAGTGGGGAGAGGGATGATTCCCATGGTTTAACCTGTGATAATGAACATGGATTTTCATTCGAGATGTCCATTTCTATGGTGGTTTTGTTTTGCTGTCTTTTTCGCATAGCTATCAGAAAATCATTAGTCCTTCCCACATAGAGTATACTAGTCGTCCAACATTACGCAATGCGCAAAAGTGTTAGCGAATGCATTAAAATCTGGGCCAATGTTACTTTTAGGGGCGTAACAGTAGATTAAGCATATTCCTAAGCCTAAACATAAGCCTAAGAGTTGCATAAATGTGTTCCTAAACTTAAGCCTAAGCAAAAAATGTAATTTAGAAGGTAAACCTACTATTTTATAGACCCAAAAGAAACCTGGGCGCGCCTTAAAGTAACATGGGCGAAAATCTGTATGCAAATTTTCTAATTATGAAACAATCCCGTCTATGTGTTATGAAACTATTGTAAAGAAAGTATGCTGGAAACTTGTCCAAAATACGGATATGGATTGTTCCAGTTTTAATTATATAACATGAGGCAACAGAGTAAATTGTGTACGCTCAATAAACAGTGCGCAGTGTTCAACAATTATTACGCGTACTCGTAGTTTTATACGCGATACAAAGACACAAACTCTTCGCAAAACGTCAGACTTCAATCAAGAGGATTCGATTGTTTAACCTTCATAATTGATCGGTGACGGTGAACGCTTGCCGCCGGAAAGTCTGAAATTCAAATTTTAGCTGGAAATTGTTTTTCAGATAAAAAGGGAATATATTCATGAGAAAAAAGTTTCAATTTATTATTAAGCGTAAAGCCTGTGATGGGCGATTTGGACAATTGTTGTGCGTGGATAATTGTCGCGTTTGGGCAATCGTCTCTGCCTGGAATATCGAATGGCGGCTAACAACGATGGCTGCTTAGGCTTTTGCTAATCGTGCATATATATATAAAATTTTATTTTATTTTAGTGCTTACAAGTGATTTAATATTTGTATGTTTCAATAAGCATCTTATCAACGGTCATAAATGATAACGTTTATTTAATCTTGAATCTGGTCCTGTGATCAGAAAATATTTATATTTTTTATCGAAAAACCTTTCATCAGCGATTTTCATTTTACATTTTCATCCGTTGCCAATTTTTCTGGTTGAAAAAAATCGTTTTTAAACTGATGTACCAGAATATGCAACTTGGCTTCATTTTGCGCAGAAAACAATGTACCCAGCACGCGTTGTGTTTTGTCCATGTTTCAACCGATTTATGCGTGGTTTACTTTGATTTTTACCGCTGTGTGGAATTTTACACAGGCATTCGACAGTGTCATCTACTAATCGAAAAACGGCAAGTAGTCCCACCTGAAATTTCGATTTTTTGAAATTTACGAAATCAACCAAAGCCAGCTTAAAAATTTAAAAATAGTAACCGCCGATTGCGTTTTATAAATTTTAGTGACTGTCCTTGAGAAAATAGCATTTCACTAGTAACCGTCATTGCCTACTTTATGGTAAGTATAGTAGTCGTCGTTTATTGAAACAAATTTTTGCAAGTAAATGGACGTTCATAAAATTACATTTCCTTTCGAACGACAGATACTAATTTTTAAAACCGAATGTATAGGTGCATACTACAATTACTTTCAACGGAATGAACAGATACTGACAGAAAAGTGAATTTTTCGGTTTGTCGTTTGAACTAAAATGAAAATAAGTAACCGTCTATGCCAAGAGTGTCGGTGAATTTGAAACATTTTTTACTTACTTTTTAAAAAATTCTTTAGAAAAATACTACTTTAACAATGAAATTATTTGGCTTCTTAATTATTTTACTAACATTTATGGATTGTATAAGCGTCGCATGTGGATCGGGTTTCAGTGAACATCCTACTGTCACAACGACAAAGGGCAAAGTTCAAGGAATGCTTGTCACTACTGCTAAAGGAAACTTGGGATATGCGTTCAGGGTTAGTTCGGTGTTAATTTGCGTACCTTGCAATACAAAACCCATATAGTCGTTTTATGTTTGTCAGTGAAGACCAAAAGCTGACCGACACCGGGACTTTTTATTTCCGGTCTCCGTCCATCCCTGGCTCGGAAACGAGCTGTTATTTTTGCGTACTTATTTATAGACCCATCTTTACGCTGAATTTCAGCTTAGCTTTAGGAATAATACAAATGTGCTGCTGATTTTTTCGCGTTATTGGTACTCATCACATTCAAAAATTTACATTACATGTGTGACAGAAAAAGTATGTAAAAATAAGTCAGTCAGTCCGATGGTAACTGGCATAAATACGAAGGATAATATAATTTTTTTGAAGTTTTTTAGAAATAATATCCAGCAAGTTAAAATACCGGAGCCGGATGTCGATTTTTTTGCCGGAGCCGGAATCGGAGCCAGATATCCGGTTGGAACCTGATATGTATATAGTAATTATATATATATATATGTAGTATATATGTATATATAGTAGCCAATGGCTACAGCATTGTTCTTAGTGTCGGCGCTAAAACTCTTAACCAATAAACTGCTTAATACAGCTGTATATCTTCTCAACTGTGTATAGCACTTATCACTTGGGAGTAAAATAGGTTTTTAGACAAGCGAACTCTGTCATCAGCTGAAAATTAACATAAAAATAGGCTAATTCAAGGGCAAAAATTAGCTATAAGTCTGAAACGCCATCCATTGCCTCGTTCGAAAGTTACAAGACCTATTACCAATATTGATGAGAAATGATAAATATATTAGATGATAATACTTGAATCGGTATTTGTTTAATTCCGAATGTCATTTAAAATTACGTTGACATTTTATTAATCAAAAAATTATAAACGAAAAACATCAAAATTTGAACATTTTCAAATTGAAATCTATTCTATGCTTTTGTGACTCGCAAAATAAAATTCACCCTTAGCTGCGCACTTTCCTAGTTTGGGAACAGAGGCGGAACAGTATTATAAGCATATTCCTAAGCCTAAGCCTAAGCCTAAGCGTAATAATGAGCATATTCCTAAGCCTAAGCCTAAGCCTAAGCCTAACCCTAAGCGTAAGAATGAGCATATTCCTAAGCCAAAAAGCCTAAGCCTAAGCCTAAGCGTAAGTATGAGCATATTCCCAAGCCTAAGACAAAGCCTAAGCCAAGCAAAAAAATTAGTCTAAAGCTTAAACTTACTCTATTCTAGTCCGACAGAAAAACAACGTTCCGCCTCTGATCTTTACATGGGCCCTAGTTTGTTACAGGGAATACCGTACGCCGAGCCTCCCGCAGGTCGACTCCGGTTCAAAAAGCCTTCACCTAAACGTCCGTGGAGTGGAACATTTATCGCAAACCAATTCGGCTGGTCCTGCTGGCAAACATTTCATCCTGGGGAATGGTTTCCAGTATCTGAAGATTGCCTTACAATCAGTGTATATACACCGGTTAAAAATTTAACATCCGCGACTTCAGGTATGTCTCAACAGCTTTTTATCTGGTTTGATATTTAAAAAGAAGTTAAAAGTATTTTTTCAGGAAATTTACTTAATTTCATTGGTTATTCTGTTTAATAAAACAGTGTCAATGGAGGTTAATCCTTTCTCACATGAATATTTTCAATTTCATATTAGATGCACTTTCAAGGTAACATTCGATCACCGGTCTCTCGGGTGGGAGGCGTTTACGATGACCACACAGCTATAGGAGCTTGACGCTCGTGCTCGAGGGAACTCTCACGTCTTGTAGAGATTCTGCACTGCACATTTATGTTAGACTTGTTATAGGATACTCTATGAGTCAAAAGGGTTATAAATGCTAATTGAGAATTTTTCCATTAAACAGCGCATATCTGCTTATAAATTTAATTTTCAGCGACAATTGTAGTGTGTAAATACTGAATTTTGATAATTCAAAACATGATTTTTGCACCAAACTGGTATCGGGGTTCTAGACGCTAGAAATTTTGGCGTCTTATCGCACTCTTCCAAATGTCTAGTTTCAAAATATAGCAAGAAGTACATAAGTGTGCGAATTTTCAGCAGCGAAGATTTTTTGAAATATTTCTCAAAATGTGGGTGTCAGAACAACGGAAATATGCTTCTATGCTATGTGCTGCAATGGTCGTTGTGACCGACTTAGGGTGGCTGCAATACATTTGATAACGTGGGTCACCGTCCATCACCGTGTGTCACGGGTCCGGTATCGTACACGAATTACTCAAGTATTATGCCGTACAGTGACGCACGGTGACGGACGGCGTCGTACGACAAGTGTGACGTAACCCTTATAATGAATTTGTGCTTTTACTCAATTTCGTGCTACAAAATATTGATTTAACAAAATTTTATTTTCAACGTTTCAGTTTGAAGACAGTAAAATTGAAAGTTTTTTCCATTAATATTTTTAATTTTTGTTTTAGATTTACTGCCATACCCGGTGATTTACTATGTCGTTGGTGGCGGTTGGGACACGGCGACTCCAATCAAATACGATTATCATCCGCTGATCGATAATTTCGTCACCAGAAACGTTATAATCACCGTGGTAAACTTTCGTTTGAACGTATTTGGATTCTGGACCACTGGGACCGGTGAACAACTTGGCAATAATGGACTGTGGGGTAAGTTGAACTTTACTCCACCGTGATCGCGATACAGTTGCCCATCGCTTATGCCGTCCCAGCAGAAATATAAACAAGTTCTATTTGATGGCATCCTGCGAGTATAGCGCAACCCTATTTCAGATATCGGATCAAATTTCAGATATCGGGTCAAATTTCAGATATCGGGTCAAATTTCAGATATCGGGTCAAATTTCAGATATTGGGTCAAATTTCAGATATCAGGTCAAATTTCAGATATCGGGTCAAATTTCAGATATCGGGTCAAATTTCAGACAAATTTCAGATATCGGATCAATTTTCAGATATCGGGTCAAATTTCAGACAAATTTCAGATACCGGGACAAATTTCAGATATCGGGTCAAATTTCAGATACCGGGACAAATTTCAGATATCGGGTCAAATTTCAGATATCAGGTCAAATTTCAGACAAATTTCAGATATCGGATCAAATTTCAGATATCGGGTCAAATTTCAGATATCGGGTCAAATTTCAGACAAATTTCAGATATCGGATCAAATTTCAGATACCAGGGACAAATTTCAGATATCGGGTCAAATTTCAGATATAAAGGTCAAATTTCAGATATCGGGTCAAATTTCAGATATCGGGTCAAATTTCAGATATCAGGTCAAATTTCAGATATCGTTGCTGGCTTAAAATGGGTCCAACAAGAAATCGCATCGTTTGGCGGCGATCCAAACAAAGTCACATTTCAAGGTCATAGCGGCGGTGCAAATATTGTCGATTTACTTTCGGTGTCGCCAAAAACAACAGGTTTGTTCATATACTGTAGTGACCGGAATAATAATTAATATTTATTTGGCTTCGCCAGAAGGGCCTGCCTGCTATTCGGTTACGGACTGTTATTTTATGTTATCTGTGATTTTATTAAATAAAGCGACTTTAAAACGTTACTGGTTGAAATTATTTCTCAATCGTAATTTTGTTGTGAATATTTAAATTCAGTGCAATTTTAAAGTTGGTAACTTTTTAAATTTGGTTCAAAAAATATGTTTTCAAAAAAAAGTCGACTAAAATATTAATCCATATAATTAAAGCTTGAATGTCCCATATTGGTTTTTTGGAAATTTTCCAGCAATTAATTTTGTTTACAATATTTTCTTAGAACACAAACGTGATTGTTTTGTGAAAAGAAAATTTGCGTGCAGTTTGTTGTGCATCCGCTAACTTTTGCACATTGTGCAAAGCCGGCTGACTTGTTACAATTATTGTCAAATGTTTTCAGGACTGTTTCATCAATTGGTTCCGATGAGCTCAGCGTTAGTGTTTCGTCAAAATACACTGAATTCCGGTCGCGAGTTGGAGCTGAATCGAAAATTTTCAACTCAAGTTGGATGCAACAATAATTCTCAATGGGAAAACGGGATGTACGCGTGGGTAGGTGTAGTTTATTATTCGGTTACGAAAGAATATCGACCTCTGGCTCCGAGCTCGAGTTCAAATCTTGACGGAAATTTCGGCGATTTCGGCAGTGAAATAATTCGTTTTATTACAAAACTTGTGCTGTTCAGTGGTTTATTGTGAAAGTTGAAACGTTGCTCAATGTATAAAACAGGGTCGTAACAGCAGTATAAACATATTCGTAAGCCTAAGCATAAGAATGAGCATATACTTCAGCCTAGGCTTAAGCCTAAGTCTATGCAAAAATAGCATAAAGCTTAAGTTTACTATATTGCAGTCCCGCAGAAAAACGTTCCGCCCGTGATCGTTACATAGACAGAAAAGTTTAATTTTTTAAATTTTTCAAAAAACTTAAAAATAGATTTTAAATTAAAATATATGTTTAATTTTCTCATTTTGTCCACATTTCACACAGGGGTTTTTCATTTAACCCCTGGAATAGGTTATTTTAACTTTTTAGGTCACAAAATGCATGCAAATGGTACCGGCCGAGAAATTGCTATCAGAGTATACACAATTCAATATACTGCACGAACTTGCAAGTATGGGCCAATGTAAACAACAGGAGCGGAAAAGTATTATCAGAATATTCCTAAGCCTAAGCTTGAGGTTAAGCCTAACCCTAAGCCAAGCAAAAAATTAGACTAAAGCTTAAGCTTACTCTATTCCAGTCCCGCAGAAAAACGTTCCGTCCCTGATCTGTACATGGTCCCAAGTATGGTACAGGTATATTACCCTTTATCGCATAGGGTATACTATCAGCAACAAAGAACAGAGTGTAACCGCAATATGATATCCAAATGGGTATTGTTTAACCCAAGCCAAAATGTTCCCAGGATGTAAGAGACCTTTTGAAGACCAGCGATACGTTCTTACTGTAAATTCCAATGAGTTAATAAATCAATCAAGACGGAACGTTAGTTATTTCTGAGTTAATAACAGTAAACTTTAACTCACGCTGAGTTGAGTTAATGCTCACTCTGAGTTTAATTTATTCCGAGAAAATTAATTAATTCAGAATGAGTTTGTATCAACTCAGAATTATAAGTTCTGATAGTCCTAACTCAGGCTTAGCGATTCGACTTAGTCTGAGTTGAAATCAACTCACTGGAATTTACAGTACCGATAGTGAATCAGTGACTTTAAACGTCGGACATCCGAATGTCCAGTGTTGAAAATTTTAATCTGAAATTAAAAAACAAATTAAACAGAAAATGTTCAAGTAAGAACGGGGTGAACAACTTTAGTTCACTCAATTTACACAAATGCATTTGCCTTTATTCCAAGTTTTCAACTAAAACATTGACGTTCGCTTTAAACTTTAACATGTGAAAATATTTGTGAACAAAATTGCATACGCAAGGCGAATATTCAAAATTTTGCTACAAAAACTTGCACGTGTGAACAGGGCTTTACGTTACCGAAAACAGGGCCGTTAGCAAGTAAATCAATTCTGTATTATTTCAGCCAAAATATTTAAAATTTTAACAATGAATCAGGGCCCATATTCACAAATGTGTATAGCTAATATCATCAGTTAGTAATAGGTTTTCAAACTCACTAACTATTGCAGTTGTTAAACTCAAAATTCTTGCAGGAAAAGCAAATCAAATGCATAAAAATCGCCAAATTTTGAGTCTCAACATTCACTGGTTTGAAAGTTTACAACACCGGCCAATATTACTTTTAGGGGCGTAACAGTAGATTAAGCGTATTCTTAAACCTAAGCCGAAGCCTAAGCAAAAATGTAATCTAAAATCTAAACCTCATCGTTTATGTACCCACCACAAACCTGGACGCCCCTTAAAGTAACATGGACCACAACACCTATCGTCAACTGGTGACGGGTACTACACACATTAGACAATGTGGGACCTTAGTTTAAGATTTAAATTTGAAATATTTCAGCTTCAATCCCACGCATAGACAGTCCGTCTGGACTGTTTCCGTCAAATTTTCTCACGCTCGCAAGCACAAGACGGCCGTATCCAATGATGACTGGCTCAGTATTACGAGAAGCGAGCAGTTTCCTTGGAGTTACGCTAAATCGCACTCAAAGCACATCAGCATCTGCCGAGTTTGCATGCTACACAGGCGCGATTGCATATTACCCTGATAATCCGCAAATAATTGCAAATGCATGCAGGTAACTGATAATGTTTCATTCTAGAAACTGCAACATTTAACCATGTAAACGTTTTCGTTTAGTCTAAACATACAATTCTAATGAGTTGATTAATCAATTCAGCTAGCGAGTTGGTTATTTCTCAGTAAATATCAGTAAACATTAACTCGCATTGCGTTGAGTTGATTGTTGCTCTGAGCTGAGTTGATTCTGGGAGAGTTGATTAATAAACTCAGAATGAACTGAATCAACTAAAAATTTTGAGTTCTGATGGTTCTAAGTGAGACTGAATGATTCAACTCATTCTGAGTTAAGATCAACTCAAAGAAATTTTTAGTGTAAGCCGAATTGTAACCTCATCGCAACGATAAATCTCCTATAATATCACAAGTCAATTTCAAGGTACACGTTTAATTCTAATGGTAAACGCTTCAGCTCTAAACTACCGTATAACTATTTTTTTTCGGGTCTAAGCGACCTGCTAATAACTATTTTACAAACAAATCCGTCCATGATACTTTAAGAGGCGTTCAGGTTTCTGGTGGGTGTCTAAAAGAGTGGGTTTAGATTCTAGATTACATTTTTTGCTTAGGCTTTAGGCTTAGGCTTAGGTTTAGGAACACATTTTTGCAATGCTTAGGCTTATACTTGGGCTTAAGCTTTAGGCTTAGGTTTAGGCTTAGGAACTCATTTGTGCTCCGCTTAAGCATAAGCTTAGGCTTAGGCTCAGGACCACACTTTCTCACCGCTTAGGCTTAGGCTTGGGCTTAGGCTTTAGGCTCCAGTTTCGGCTTAGGAACTTTTTTTGTGCACCGCCTAAGCTTAGGTTTAAGCCTAGGAATACGCTTAAATCTACTGTTACGCCCCTAAAAATAACATTGACCAACAAATCTATAGGTACACATATATCTGATTGTTGCGTAAGCTTAAGCTTCTACAAATTACGTCTTTATCGCGTGTTTGCACCAGCATCCAAGGGTCTATTGTCTATTTTAGAAATTACTACAAACTGACAGAGCTGAAAAACGTGCATCCGGATTCAGATTTTGAATTTTGGTGGGATATAACAATAGCAATCGGCAGTGATTATTACGTGTTTGCAACTACATTTGCAGACGCTGCAAGCATACGACGTTCAGCTGTCACAAATTGCACAAACGCTACCGGTCGCGTGCGGGAATGTCCGTATCCGGTCTACTTATATTCGTTTGAATTTGTCCGCCCTGGTTTCGAAAATTACGCCCCATGGCACGCGATGGACCTTTGGTACCTTTTAGGGCATTTAGTCGTAATCCCACCGTTTACTATAACCGATTTCAGCTCAAAATCTATTACTGAACTGCAACTAGAAGCGAAATATATTGATTTATTTTGCAATTTTGCTAAATACAGTAATCCTACGCCTGATTTTCGGGTTCACAATACTCCTGGTTCTCATGTGGGCAACAGGAGTTCCGGTTTCGTTCCGACGTTTAAACCTCTTTCAACTCCGGTTGGGTTTAATTATTACGCGTTCAATGTTGAATCCCGGTCGAAACCGTTTTATCATTTTCATGGAGTCAATTTTTGGACAAATATTGTACCGTATTTGATAAGACAGCAGCGACGATCAAACCACTGACCAATGTAAAGAACAGGGGCGGAACAGTATTATAAGCATATTCTTAAGCCTAAGCTTAAGCCTAAGCCTAAGCGTAAGAATGAGTTTTTTGTAACCCTAAGCCTAAGCCTAAGCCAAGCAAAAAAAATAGTCTAAAGCTTAAGCTTACTGTATTGGAGTGCCACAGAAAAACGTTCCGCCCCTGATCTTTACACGGGCTAAACCAGTGAATTGTAAACGGAAACGGAAGTGTAAACAAGGGAAAATGGTGGGATATCCGTTCCGGTAATTTTTGGACGCATGAAGAACCATGAAACTTTTATGGACAGTGGTCAGTCCTGGAGTTCAAAATATGTTCTTGCTCGCTACACATGCTCCCATAGCTTACTGTTCCAAAAGAAATTAATGGATACGGTGTTGATTTATATTCGATCACAAAAGCCGCGACAGTAACTTTTAGATTTTGAAGAACCCACCTCAGGGTCATAAAGTCACCAAGCTACGGGTCACACGGGTCAGAATCTTTGGATCATGGGTTACCGTTAGGGTAAAATATCTTTTTATGGATCGCGTGGGGTGGAACGTCGCCGGACGCCACCTCGTGGCACATCTAAAAATCCAAATTTGTGACTCGTTTCACCGTTTGGCGTCGCTCGGCATCGAGTGCCAGCGACCGGTGGCGTCCGGCGACGCAGACCGGCGGACGGCGCCGGCGGCTCACAAAAGTATAGCGCAACCCTAACCCAGCTAACTTTTGAATGATTTTACTCATATCCCATTGATTGATTTCAAACTGTGGGTCGAATGCTGCGCTTAAGTCTTTATATTGCGGGCAGGAAATGCGTTTACAGTCTAAACTAATCAAATTTGTCAACGGTTGATACAACCGAAAGTGTTTCAGAGTATGCAACTCTTGGGGTTCCAAATGATACTAAATCCACCCAGCACGCGTTGCGTTTTTGACTGACCCCCTTATTTAGGTTGCGTACAACCTGTTGCGAGCAATGACACTGTGTGCACCCGTCATCAAAAGAGCTCGACTTATAGTTTAATTTTGGGTTATTGCGTGTGACAGTGAACTCCTGTCATTAAGGGGGTCGGCCAAAAACACAATATCCGTTGGTACATTTTCTACCATGCGGAACCAGTAGTGTAGCACACTCTGGTATCATGTCACTCTTGATACGACTCATATTCTTGGGCCAATGTTACTTTAAGGGGCGTAACCGTAGACTAAGCGTATTCCTAAGCCTAAGCCTAAGCCTAAGCAAAAAATGTAATCCAGAATCTAAACCTACTCTTTTATAGACCCACCAGAAAACTGGACGCCCCTTAAAGTAACATTGGCCAACCTGGACGCCCCTTAAAGTAACATGGGTCTTTTTTCAATCCGTTATCTCGTTTACTTGAAATAAACTTTTGATTTTAATAAAATTAATTTAAATTAAACTTCCGATCAAAAATGGAACATCTTCGTTCTGTGCTGTCCCTCGACTGATTTCGCTGTGTTTCCTTTCCAATTTCGCATCGTCACCTGTCAGCATTAATATCTGCTTCATCGGTAACACCGGATGTTGTGCGGAAATGGTACGGTCAGATTCCGGCAATGAATTTAAATGTTTAATTGCCGAAACCTGTGCCTCGTCAAATTTGTTAATTTTAGAATTCAAGTTACTATTTTGACGGAAAATCGCTCCAAAGGAAGGGTACCCGCAAGGTCCTCCGAGCAGGCATCCGTAGGTTTGAGTCAGCGGGAGTTTGAGGGTATTTAAACCTTTGACAATGTGTCCATAGTCGACTACGGTATCCTCGGTACCAAACATCATATTGCCTTTGATGTCAAACGGTATATATGTCTGAAACGAATTACAGTTGCGCAACTACCAATGCCCTTATAACCGCCGGTCCTTGTTTTTCAGTAGGCTTGGGCTATAAAGGGCGCCGCTATACTTGTCATACGGCGCCGTACGTCGCCGTCTGTCACCGCGTGGTGAGGTATAGACGTCGACGGACGACGCCGGACGACAGGCATTGAAATTTTGTAAAAGTATAACCTCCATCCTTGAAGATTAGGTTTGAAGTTGGTCTTACAGACCAGATGACTCGCTGTAGGTGAAATATGTGTATTAAAATATAAATTATAAAGTGTATTCTGATGAAATTTTATTTTCGTTGACAGTTTCGGGTATGATCCAAGCTCAGGGAATACTAGTGCCCTATCATCATGGGGAACTGCGACAAAAATGGATTCCGTACCAGATTGGCTAAAATGTAAGACATGGCTCATGGGCTCATGTATAGATCAGAGGCGAAACGTTTTTCCGGTGTACTGCAATAGAGTAAGTCAAGCTTAGGACTATTTTTCGGCTTAGACTTAGGCTTCGATATAGGGGTTATCCTTGCACTTAGGCTCAGACTTTAGGAAACTGCTTATACTACTGTTACGGTTCTGTTCTTTATATTAGCCAGTTAAGGCCATGAAACGTATTCTCAGATATATTTAGCACCATTGGCTGAACCGATAGTTTATTGGTTAGGTTTGAAAATGAAAATGATGTTTCTTTGCAAATAATTGCACCTGCAAGTATTTCGTGCATTTTGCAGCTGGGACTTTTCACTGCAGATACTTGCACGCGCGAATAGAGCTTTAACCATAGATAAGTAGGCACGAAGCGTAACAGACTCAGCTGCTTAACGTTTAGCTTTAAGTTAATACGTCATCCACATTAATTTGCGCCCGGCTTGTGGTAATCAAAAACGCCTTTTTCCAACTTGAGTTTTGAAAAACGATAGCAGTGAGAAATTGAAAACACGAAATTTGATCAATAGGTAAATTGAAACATTTTATAAAACGTACTAGGAATTTGACTCGCGATTTTGGATATCAATTTCCCAATTGGAAAAATAAAAACGGCCGCAATGGGAAATTGAAACAGTTTTTAAACTCGAGTCGAAATTTGATGGGAAATTGAAACAGTTTTTAAACTCGAGTCGAAATTTGATCTTATCATCTCAAAAGGTTTAAACAATAATTACTTGCACTGAACTAACTTTGATATCGCGAAATAGTTTGGGAAAATGTAATTCGCCTTTAATCAGTGCAATGGTTCCATCGTTGTACTGCATTCCAAGCTCAAACGCGTGGGCGTCCGGATTGGCGAATAACGCTTTGTTGTAGCCTACCGGTTTGGGATACGGCACATAAGTGCCTGGAAATATTACAGTATGCAAATCTGGGTCGAAATCTATTGGCCAAACACCGTTTGGATTACGGTTGTCGCGTTTGGCTTTTGCGTCATCTGAGGCATCTGAAAATTAATATCTGACGTCATCTCTACGTTGGTTTCCAAATGCATTTTTATGCTTCTTGCGGAGAATGTATAAAGCAGGGCCGTAACGGTAGTATAAGCATATACCTAAGCCCAAGCGTAAGAATGAGCTTATATTTAAGCGTTAGCAATCAACATAGTCGAAAGCTTAAGCTTACTCTATTACTCCCCCCATTTGAAGGGGTCACGTTTACTTATTTGACAAAAATAAATGATAATTTTTTAACTTAAACGTTCAGCTTATATTCTTGAGTAATTGTTGCGTTTTTGCAAATCTGCACGCATTGAGTGGAGTGTGGCAACCCCGCTGAATCACGGGGTCGGGCTAAAATGAAACGCGCGGTGGTACATTTTGGGTCATAGAGTAACGAGTCAGGTCTACACTCTTTTGCAAGGTGGACAGCATCCACTCTTGGTTATATTAAGCTAAACCTAAGCCTGAGCCTAAGCCTAAGCCTAAGCCTTAGACTAAGCCTGAGCCTAAGCCTAAGCCTACTTAAGCCGAAGCCTAATCCTAAGCCTAAGCCGAAGTCTAAGCCTAAGACTAAGCCTTAGACTAAGCCTAAGCCGAAGCAAAGCTTACTTAAGCCGAAGCCTAAACCTAAGCCTAAGTCTAAGCCTAAGTCTAAGCCTAAGTCTAAGCCTAAGCCCAAGCCTAAGCCAAAATATATAAGCTCTAATATTGAAAAAATTCAATTTTAACAGGAACTTTGCATTTTAAACGCGTTTTCTACTTTATCAAACTGTTTCATTGAGGCCAAATTTTAATTCTCACGATTCGTTATGCTCCCTCAACGAACTTTTCATTGAAATGATACGTTTCCGAAATGAAATCTTTGAACTCTACCGCCGCTGTGAAGCATACCTTCTGCGTACGGAAAAATCATTCGTCGCTGGACATCGTTCAGTGAACTGTGGGCGTTAGTTAAGCGACGGCTTTTGTTAAAGTTTGGAAACAAAATTTGATTATTGCGAACTGTGGTTTGAATGTCGGGTTTATCTGAAAAAAATGCTTGAAAATTATAAATTTGCCAAATACAGCCATTCTCAAATTGACGTTGATATAAAAACGTTAAAATTGTCCACGTGGCATAGTTTTGTAAGGGTCTACCTTTCTTCATAAATAAATAAATAAATAAAGAAATATATAAATAATTAAATAATTAAATAAATAAATAAAGAAATATATAAATAATTAAATAAATAAATCAATAAATAAAGAAAGAAATATATAAATAATTAAATAAATAAATAAATCAATAAATAAAGAAAGAAATATATAAATAATTAAATAAATAAATAAATCAATAAATAAATAAATAAATATATAAATAATTAAATAAATAAGTAAATAAATAAATAAGTAACTATACATATATATACATATATATAAATTGCGTAATTACTACAGGCGTACGCTATAAATTCCAGTGAATTGATTTTATTAACCCAGAACAGAAACAACCACAAATGAGTAAATGACCGATTCGTTGCTTGAGTTGATTAATCGACTCACTGGAATTTACTTTGTATTCTAAACGTCGGACTTGGACGCATCTGAGCTAAACGCTGATTACAAGAGGAAACGTTTGTATGGATGCGTAGCTCAGTGGTTAAAGCAGCGGACCGGTAATTCGTACGTCGTGGGTTCGAGCTCCACCACATCCGAAGCAAAATTTTCACGCGTGAAAGACTTTATATGGCACTGCCTAACTTGAATTACGATTTTAGGCGTAAGAGGATAGTAATTTCGATGTATTCGGGTGCCGTTTGTCGCCGTCCGCCCGTGTATGTCTCCACCGTCACCATACGACGGCACAGATCATCGCGGGTGACCATCCGTCACCGGGCAGGGTCGCACTCGAATTGCTTTTGCACGATACCGCACGGTGACGGGTCGGCAAGGGACAACCCGGCACGACAAGTACAGCGCCACCCAGAGGGTTGGGAAGGCGTATTCTCAAATGTGTGTAGCAACCATTGTGAGTTAGTATAGGTTTCTCAACCAAGTGAGTTGTTGCAGTAAAGACCAGGGTCGGAACGCTTTTCTGTGGGTCTCGAATAGAATAAGGTTTTAAACTTCCGACTAATTTTTTTGCTTTAGGATTACGCTTTAGACATAAGCTTATTTTTACGCTTTAGGCTTAGGCTTACGAATATGGGCTCATGTTACTTTAAGGCGCGTCCAGGTCCTGGTTCTATAAAAGAGTAGGTTTAGGTTGTGGATTTTGTTTTTTGCTTTGGCTTAGACTTAGGTTTAGGAACTCATTTTTGCAACGCTTAGGTTTAGGCTCAGGAGTATGGTTTATTTACTGTTACACCCCATAAAGTAACATTGACCCGAATATGCTTATACCACTCATTTGCGGCACGTGGAAGGGCAGAATTTATGTTGGGAAAATGCAAACAAGTACCAGTGCCTGTTCCTTACCGTTAGCATAAATTAGCAATGTAGATAACTGCAAAATCATTAATGTTAGAGTATTTGTTATCATTTTCTAGACTATACGGGTATAATTAAATACGGTTCGTTTATTAATATGTAATCTAAAATAAGCAGAAAGATAAACTATTTCGTTCTAAAAACAAACCTGTTTTATATACCGGTTTGAAAAATTGATCCGGTAGACGGAACAGACGAATTAAATGCGTATAGCAGGGTTCCATCGGAATTCCGATTCCGGCTAAAATTCCGGCAAAATTTGACTTCCGATTCCGGCTGACTGCTGTTCCGATGGCGGAATTCTGTGATTTTTCGGTTATGAGTTATTGAGATGATTGAACTTAGATTTTGATTGTTTCGTTTTATTTTGTTCATTTGCAGTTATTCTGTTAATAGATTTTTCTTAGTAAATATTCCGAGTTGTTACGTATATTCAGTCAGCTATATAAACAATTTTTACTGATACTGTGAACTGTAACAGAAACAGGCAAACTGCAACAAAAGTTAAAAGTCATACAACTTTAACTTTTTAATAGAATTACAAAAACTTGATTGCGATTCCGATTCCGGTTCCGACACAAAAATTTGATTCCGATTTCGGTTCCGCTTCCGGCAAAATCTAGTTCTGGTTGGAACCCTGGCGTATAGCATCTATTTTACCGGTGTCTTATAATGATTATCTTGCCATCTTAATAGTTGATCCCTGAGGCAAAAATTATTCCCTTGAATACCAGTAGCCAGCTCACGGTGCTGTCGCGGATGAACATTTTTCCCGAGGGACATACAAGGGTTTTGCTATGACTTTCAAGCAAGGTTGAAAATTTTCTTCGAGGGCCAAAATTCTATCAAAGGGCTGAGATCCCCGTTGGTCCGCTTCTGGCAACAGGCCTTTTTCCTTGCTCACTGTGCTCGGACTTAAAATGCTTGCTTGTACTTAGTTATAATCTTCGAATATTAATTTCTGGCAAAAATACAATTAAGAATGTATCTAAATATGTAAAATTCTGGCACAATACAGTCAACAATACATCTAAAACGCACAAAAACTGGCAAAAAATGGTAAAATTCTGGCACAAATGCAGTCAAGAACACATGTAAAATGCACAAAAACTGGTAAAAATGGTACAATTCTGGCAAAAATGCAGTCAAGAATAAATGTAAAATATACCAAAACTGGCAAAAAAAGGTAAAATTCTGGCAAAAATGCAGTCAAGAATACATGTAAAATGCACAAAAACTGGCAAAAAATAGTAAAATTTTCGGAAAATGCAGTCAAGAATACATGTAAAATGCACAAAAACTGGCAAAAAATGGTAAAATTTTCGCAAAATGCAGTCAAGAATACATGTAAAATGTACAAAAACTGGCAAAAAACGTTAAATTCTGGCAAAAATGCAGTCAAGAATAAATGTAAAATATACCAAAACTGGCAAAAAAACGTAAAATTCTGGCAAAAATGCAGTCAAGAATACAAGTAAAATATACGAAAACTGGCAAAAAACGTAAAATTCTGGCAAAATGCAGTCAAGAATACATGTAAAATATACCAAAACTGGCAAGAAACGTTAAATTCTGGCAAAATGCAGTCATGAATACATGTAAAATATATCAAAACTGGCAAAAAACGTAAAATTCTGGCAAAAATGCAGTCAAGAATACATGTAAAATGTACAAAAACTGGCAAAAAACGTTAAATTCTGGCAAAATGCAGTCAAGAATACATGTAAAATGTACAAAAACTGGCAAAAAACGTTAAATTCTGGCAAACTGCAGTCAAGAATACATGTAAAATATACCAAAACTGGCAAGAAACGTTAAATTCTGGCAAAATGCAGTCATGAATACATGTAAAATATATCAAAACTGGCAAAAAACGTAAAATTCTGGCAAAAATGCAGTCAAGAATACATGTAAAATATACCAAAACTGTCAAAAAACGTAAAATTCTGGCAAAAATGCAGTCAAGAATACATGTAAAATATACCAAAACTGGCAAAAATGCAGTCAAGAATACATGTAAAATGTACAAAAAATGGCAAAAAAGTAATACGTAACCAAATTTCTGGCGAGTTTTAGTATTAAGTGTAACCAAAACAATGATACTTTGTCTACTGATTTGAATTATTTTTACAAAGTTTAACATTAAAATTAACGTTAAAATCAAAACTACGGTCGTTTAAGAGACAAAACTTAGTAAAAATTCAACCAAATATTACGAAGTCAAAAATAAATTTACAATAATTTTGAGTGAAAAATGTAGACAAATTATATACAAGTGAAATGTTGAAGATTTACATTACGATTTGGGGGTTGGTTTTTGCAAGATCCTTATAGATCATATTTTAATGAGCGTTTTAGAGTTTAAAAACAGTAACCGAAAACTTTTCGTTGACCGTCAAATTCGACTTCGCCAGAGTCAAACGTGCGACTTAGTGAGTCGAATTTGGCTCTGGTGGTGTCGAATTTGACTCAGTTTGTGTAGTCCCGTAGAGCCTATTTCTGAGACAGTCAATTTGATTCACCATTTCTTGCCGTGTAGGCTTAGCCGTCGACTGTTGATTACGGTTAAAATTATGCTTACATTAATTCATTGGCTTTAGAACGCTGTTATACGATAAGATGTCGGACGATGAACTGTCGTAGATTCGTTGTTTATATATTTATCTCTGATAAATATAGACAAAAAATTGCGATTAGTAAGTTGGTTTGAATTAAGTTGAATTTAACTCAAATGTACCCACCGTTGCTAAGTTTCTTTAAAATAAAAAATATACATTTTAAAACGCTTCGCCACACGAGCCTTGAATACAGCGGCGGATCCAAAAATTTCTGACGGGGGGAGGGCTGGCAAATGTTATGAAACGCAAAAAATGTACAGTAGGCACCGTATCATTTGATCACCAAAAAATTTTCTGAGCGCAAAAAATTGTAAGGTACGGGCCTAACCAATTTTATCACAAAAATTCTGCGGGAAAAATTGTAAAAAATTGTAAGGAGGGACCTTATCATTTTAACACGAAAAACTCCCCCCTCTGGATCCGCTACTACTTGAATATAAAAAATTTATTAACAACTTTTTTGGCTTATGAAATTTTCTTTTCTGCTGTAGAAGTATTTCTTTAAAATGTTTTGATTTGTAAACTAGTAAATGTTTAACTTTAATTTGCGCAGAGACCCAGCAATGGATTGGCGAAAAAATGATTTAAAATCTTAAACTGCCCCCTGTTCTCTACATCAATTCTATGCCAAAAACATTTTTGGGGATTTAAGGTACCACTTTTATTATTTGTGATTTCATTTAGGGTCAACATTTAATAATGCACCAATAATTACTTTTAGGGCAATACAGGCCCGTAGCCAGCTGACCTTGGTAGGTGGGGCTAAATATTTTTCAGGAGGTGCATTCAAGGGTTTTTAATGACTTACAAACAAAGTTATAAATTTTCTAGGAGGGGGCAAAACTTTTTCCAGGAGAGCTCAGCCGTTGCTGGCCCCCCTTGACAACGGATCCGGGATCATATCGGTAGATTAAGTATATTTCTACGCTGAAGCCAGAAACTAAGCATTAAAATAGTGCAAGCCTAAACCTAAACCTGAGCCGATAAACGTAGAAGAAAGTGTAAACCAACGTCTAAACCTAAGTGTTGAACAAAGTGTAAATTTAAGCCCAGCCTAAGCGAAAAATATGGTATAAACGGCCCAAAAATTAACATGGGCATTACAGTACTCGCTATATGTAAATACATGTTACTCTATGGGGCCAATGTAGGCTAAACCTAAGCGCAAGAATGAGCATATTCGTAAGCCAAAGCCTAAGCCTAAGCCTAAGCCTAAGCCAAGCAAAAAAATAGTCTACAGCTTAAGCTTACTCTATTCTAGTCCCTCTGAAAAACTTTCCGCCCCTGATCTTTTCATGGAACTCTATGGCAAGAAAATTTTAACCTTTATCTTGACTAACATTGTACTTGGGTCCATGTAAAGATCACGAGCGAACAATTTTTCCGCTGAACTGTAATAGAATCAGTTAGCTGAACTACACAAACAAGCAGCTGTTCCATCCAGTTCCGGAAAATCCACATTCGGTTCCGTTTCCGTTATAAACAGCGTCCGTTTTGGTTTATTTGATATGAAATCGCAGTAAATTCTGATTTTTTTAAACGAACCTACCACCATTTTATTCATGGGTGTTTTCTGAAATTGGCAAATTATGATGCTTTATATACGGTTGTTTGATTGACAACTTATTGTACCATTTGCAGAATTCTGCCAATGAAAGCGGCGATTGCTGTGTTCGCATTTTTATTTTTAGATAAAACTATTAAGGTTATTTTAAATTCTTGTTCCATATTGTCAAATGTGTATAGCAACTATCATCAGTTAGTAATAGCAAGAGTGTATAATATAGGAAGAGTGTGACACTATGCATACAACAC
Source organism: Enoplolaimus lenunculus (assembly GCA_030248215.1). Taxonomy (NCBI): domain Eukaryota; kingdom Metazoa; phylum Nematoda; class Enoplea; order Enoplida; family Thoracostomopsidae; genus Enoplolaimus; species Enoplolaimus lenunculus. The sequence goes on from JASANG010002985.1 coordinate 148,678, forward strand.
ATATTTGCGTGATGTAGTATCACGCGGACCCTACTTTGTCTAACCCCCCCCCCCTTGATTGAGAGGGGAGATTCGGTTATAAAATGTTTGGAGACAAGTGGAAACATGCTTTCAATATGCATAAACTATGCGACGTTACTGAAAACAAACTGTTGAAGCTGTAGTTAAGACCCCCCTCAATTAAGGGTGGGGTAGCATCTATTAAGGTCCGCGTAATATCACGCAATATATGTGTATAGATGGAGAAGTGTCATACTCTCCATTATACTCTTGGTATTAGCAAGAGTGGATGATCACTCTTTATATTAACAAGAGTGTGCAACTGGGTACATTCTGTGTATTAAAGAATGTACCAGCACGCGTTGCATTTTTGGTCGACCCCTCCCCCCTCAATCAGGGGGAGGGGTTTAAGCAAGAGATTAACGGTATGCTTCAGAGTACACCTACCCCCCCTTAAACAAGGGGGGTTACAATTTCCTCCTTTACTACGATATAAAACTGCATAAACACCCCCTAAACAAGGGGAATAGGCCAAAAACGCAACGCGTGCCGGGTACATTCTTCAATACACAGAATGTACCCAGTTGCACACTCTTGTTACAAAGAGTGATCATCCAGTCTTGGTAATAGGTTTTCAACCTCACGAACTATGGCAGTTGGTGAACTTAAAATTGGCACAAAAGTAGAGTAGATCGTAGGCGAGAAATCTGCTGAATGCTGTGTCTCAGTATTTACTGGTTCGATAGTTGCAAGGCGTATCAGAAACACATATGAGAATACCGGCCTTCATATTGAAAACCTCTGTAAACAGAGCGTCAAAAATGTTCAATCTGTTTACAGCAAAAGGTTCCAAACTTAAATTAACCCTTTCTCACATGAATATTTTCTATTTCTCCTGAGACCTACTTTTATGCTAGGATTCGAACTCCACTGACTGGAGTGGGAGGCGTATACCATCACCACTCAGCTATAGGAGCTTGACGCTCGAGCCCGAGGGGGCTCTCACGTCTTGTGGTGATTTAGTACTATGTACACGTGTTGCAATTGTTAAACACGGTGCGATATATACTATTTAACGTATATACACTGCGCTGAGTTGCCTACAGGTAACTCAATGCGAGAAGAGGTTAATTGCCTTTATTGTTTTGTCCAATGTAAAAAACAGGGGTGGAACAGTATCATAAGTTTATTTCTAAGTCTAAACCTAAGCCTAAGTCTAAGTCTAAGGCTAAGCCTAAGCGTAAGAATGCTAAGCCTAAGCCTAAGCGTAGCCTAGGTCAAGAAAACTTAGTCTAAAAGCTTAAGCTTATTCTATACTAGTGCCACAGAAAAAATGGTCTGCTCATGATCTTTACATGGGCCATTATTTTTAAACTGTTAAATTTTGTAAATTTTCCATAAAACACGATATAAGCTACATATTGCGGCTATCAATTGAACCGAGTATAAAAAAATATCTTTTTCATTTTCAATTTAGGTTCGAGCTCCGACGCATTCACAGCAAAATTTTCATGAAGGTTTCTCTATGATTACTGCGGTAAACGCCTAATTATAATTCAAATTTAAATGTTCAGCTATTAATTTTAAAATTTGAATTTTTTAAATTTTAACCAGGGCTCCATCGAGGCGGAAATGACTTCAAATCAAACGCCGTGTCCGTACTACGACAGTCGCCAACACGGGTTAACGATTCAACAATTTGCTCGAAAGCTCGCACGGGAAGGCCGCACAGGTCTCGAAGCCGAGTACCGGCGGATATGCGGCATTAAACCGGATTCAAAATGGGATGAATTTCTTAAGCATCCAACGAAAAATCGCTATGGAGACGTTTATTGTCTTGGTACGCAACCGCTTGGGTTCAAGACCTGCCACCAGTTGTGCCAAGGGCAACCCAGTCGCCCGGGAAAAAATTTTGGCCGTCTGCAAGGGACTCGTTTTCTCTGTCCCCTGCAAACATTTAAATGCATATCGCAATTATCGCTAATTGGCGATAGGTTTTTAAACTGACAAACTTTTGCAATTGCGGATATCACATTTGACAATTTTGAACTTCACCATTTACTCAATCAAAAGCTACAAGATCTATCACCAACTGGTGTGATTGTGGCCTACACACAAATTTGAGGACACGAGCTTAGATTTCAGTTCAGTTTGACAATTGAGTGACCTGTTAAAATGCAACTTAGCAGCCAATACAATGTAAATTCCAATGAATTGATTAACTCAGCTAGAGACTCAATTATTTCAGAATTAATATCAGTAAACATTAACTCACTCTGAGTTGAGTTGATTCTCACTCTGAGTTTAGTTTATTCCGAGTAAAGTTGAACAATTAACTCAAAGTGAGTTTTATTGACTCAAAATTCAAGCGTATATAGACACTCAGCGATATACTGCAGCGTAAGTAAAATCCTAAACCAGATTTAAATGATGGGTTCAAAAATTTTGATGGGCGAATCCCCCCGATATTTAATAGTGAAAACAAGCACACGAGCGTAAACAAGACAAAAGGCAAAATAAAGCGTTTATAGTGCTAAAATTAGCAAAATTTTGTTTTGAACCCTGTTGATGGTGCCTAGGCGTGGATGGATCCCGACAGTTTTTAGGAGCCGCACTGCTGGACCGATTTTACATTTGCAATAAACAGAACGGCCCATGTAAAGATTAGGGGCGGAACGTTTTTCTACATGACTGCAATAGAGTAAGCTAATAAGCATTAGACTGATTTTTTGCTTGGCTTAGACTTAGGCTTAGGAATATACTCATTCTTACTCTTAAACTTAGGCTTTGGCTTAGGCTTAGGAGTATACCCATTCTTACGCTTAGGCTTAGGCTTAGGCTTAGGAATATACTCATTCTTACTCTTAAACTTAGGCTTAGGCTTAGGCTTAGGAGTATACCCATTGTTACGCTTAAGCTTAGGCTTAGGTTAAGGAATATGCGTATAATACTGTTACGCCCCTGTTCTTTACATCGGCCAACGCCATACTTAAAGACAGTAATTAGCGATATTTGTTTCGTTTCAAATTGATTTTAGACACAAACCGCGTTGTACTTCTCAGCAAAAATCCGTCAAAGTCGCCTGGATATATTCATGCTAATTTTGTTCACGGCTACAAGTGTAAACACGCGTATATTTGCACGCAAGCGCCGCTTCCTGAGACTTATGTTGATTTTTGGCGAATGATTTGGCAAGAACGTAGCGTTTTGATTGTTTCGTTGACTAAATTAGTCGAGGGTGGTCGTGAAAAGTGTGGACAGTATTGGCCGGATCGCGAGTCGAAAGTTGTCAAATATGGATGCATTCGAGTGACGACGCTGTCGATAACTCAATCTGACAATGGATCGTTTGTGACGACTCGGCTAAAAGTAACCATTGGTGTTAATTTCAATGAATTGATTAATCAACTCAACCAGCGAGTTAGTTTTGTGTCTGAGTTAATATGAGTAAAAAATTAACTCACTCTGAGTTGAGTTGTTTGTCGATACTCTGAGTTGTGATGGTAACGCCGAATGAGAGCTGGCTTTACCCAGAATGAGTTTAAGTAGATTACTTATAATTTTGAGTTCGGATGACGCTAATTCAGACTGATTGATTGAACTCGTTCTGATTTAAAATCAACTCATTGGAATTTGGAATTTAGAGCGAATGGTGCCAAAGGCGTAAGGGTGTATCGAAGAAATACTGATAGTAATTATTAGCATACTTAATATTGAAGCACACCTGGTTTTGGCATTTTAGTTTGATATGGAATTTTCACATCGCGTACACAAATTAATGTAAACACACACATTAGTACAGGGTAGGGTAGTAATCTTTTAGTGTAAATGGGAACTACCAAAACGGCGAACTATTACACTATAAATTCCAATGAGTTGAATAATCAACAAAGACAGACAATTAGTTATTTCTGGTTATTCCTGATTTAATAACAGTAAATGTTAACTCCCTCTGAGCGGATTTAATCCCCGGTGAATTGATTAACTAAACTCAGAACGAGTTCATTCAATTCAGAATTTTGAGTTCTGAAAGACCTAATTCAGAACTCAAAATTCTGAATTGAATGAACTCGTTCTGAGTTTAGTTAATCAATATTCTAATTCAGAACTCAAGCTTCTGAATTGAGTCAACTCATCTCATCTCAATATCAACTCACTAGAATTAACACGGTTCCGTCCAAAAAATTTTTGATGCTAAAATCGGCAACTGGTACATGTCTTAGAAGAAGCTTCCAGTTCCTTGCGGTCAAACCGTTTTTTCAGGTTCACGAAATGTGGCGATTAATACCAAATTCCTTCAGTTTGAATTTTTTGCCAAACAGCTTAAAATTGGCTTCCTTTTCAATATTCAATGTACCACATTTTACAGATATAAAGTTAATTTAAGCTGCAAGTTTTAAACCAGAAAAGTTTGATGTTTTATCGCCTGAACCATTTTCAAACTGACCTTCAATTGAGCAATATCTGAGTCATTTGTTTCTGCGCTAAACATCCAACATTTCTGAGCACTCGGTTGTTAAACTATAAATAAGTTTAAGCAACGAGATTACGTTTTAGCCCGTGAGGCTAATGTAAAGAACAGAAGTGGAACAGTGTTATAAGCATATTTCTAAACCTAGGCCTAAGCGTAAGAATGAACATATTCCCAAGCCTAAGCCTAAGCCTATGCCTAAGCGTAAGAATGAGCATATTCGTAAGCCTAATGGGTCATCAACGCTAAAATGCACGCACATTAGTTAAAAATTGTCGATCCCTTTTAGGTGCCCACATTGTCCCTACCCAGTCTTTTTATACACTGTCTGAGATGTCAATATGTCATTATGAACCTTTAGACAATGTATATACTCTAGGCAAAACATTTACTAGTCCTGACATCATTATCGGGAACAGAGCCTAAGCCTAAGCCTAAAACGTAAGAATGAGCATACTCGTAAGCATAAGCCTAAGGCTAAGCGTAAGAATGATCATATTCCTAAGCATAAGCCTAAAGCCTAATGGCAAGCAAAAAATAGTCTGAAACCTTAAATTTACTCTATTGCATGCCCACAGAAAAACGTTCCGCCCATGATCTTTACATGAGCCGCCCATGACAACAATAAAAGCCAGCCTACTAAGCGTACTGTAGTGACGCGAATAAGAAAAGGGTAATAAAAAGGGTCCCCTTTTTGAGTCCGAATCGACAAGAGTCTGTACCCCTACACTGTAAATTCCAGTGAGTTGATTTTAACTCAGAATGAGTTGAATCCACTCAGAGGTCTGAGCTCTGAATTAGGTCTTTCAGAACTCAGGAATCTGCATTGATTTTACTCAACCTGAGTTTATTTGTCAACTCACCCGGAATTAAATCAACACTCAGTGACTGAGTTAATATCTACTGTTATTAACTCAGAAATAGCCAGAAAAAACTAATTCTCTCTCTGAATTGAATCAACTCATTAGAATGTACAGTGTGCTTAGAGTCCGTTAGTGGATAAGGTCCCTGACTCCTAATTAATATCCCATCCATAAAAGAGACGAGGAAGAATGGCCTAGACAGCTCAAATACCTATGAAACAGATGCTCGGACAACCCGCGTAAAACTTTATAGATCCAGAAAAAAGACTAACGAACATTGCAATCAACGTAAAATACTTTGGAGCAAATGGCCAAAAGAAAGAATATAAAAAGAAGAGTGCACTGTAAATTCCAATGAGTTAATTGAACGATTCAAACTGAAAATTAGTTATTTCTGAGTTAATAACAGAAAACTTTAACTTACTCTGAGTTAAATTGATTCTAACTCTGAGTTGAGTCGAATACGGGAAAGTTGGCTAATTTAATCAGAACGAATTGATTCAACTCAGAATTATAAGTTCTGGTAGTCCTAACTATTAAGTAATTCGACTCATTCTGAGTTAAAATCAACTCACCGCAATTTACAGTGTGTTGCGTTCAATCAAAATGGGGTGAATTAAAAATCACAGTCCGTAACCGAATAACACGGTGTACTCTCTGGAGAAGCAAAACAAATACACTGTAAATTTCAGTGAGTTGAGGTTAACTCTGAATGAGTTGAATCACTCAGTCTGAGTTAAGACTTTCAGAACTCTTAAGCTGATTCAATTCGTTTTGAGTAAAAAAATCAACTCACAAAGAGTCAATTCAACTCTGAGGGAGAATCAACTCAAGACAGAGTGAGTTAATTTTACTGATATTAATTCAGAAATAACCAACTCGCTAGCTGAACTGATTAATCAACTCGTTGGAATTTACAGTGTATCAGTCCTCCTTTCGATTAGGGTCACAAAAGTAATTTCAGCAAAAGCTTAAGCTTAATTAGAATAAGCTTTAACCTCCGCTACTCGAAATCCCTCAGTGTCCCTGGCTCCCTGTGGCCAGACACTTTTATCAAACATAGGTCGTACTTTTTAAGCTCGACAATTCATTGAACAACCAATCACGTCGCTGCACACATTTGCTCTATTTTAATTGGCCAGATTTTGGAACACCTCAATCATCCATTAATTTTATGCAATTACGACAAACCATCAACGAGACGCAACGAATCGCAACCGAGCGCGATGCAAAGGCATTCTGGAGTCTGCCAAGAGCGCCTCCTATTGTCGTTCATTGCTCAGCAGGGGTCGGACGAACCGGAACTCTGGTTGCGTTGGATATTTGCGTCAGACAATTTTTAGATACTGGTACCTGAGCTGAGCTTTGGATAGTTGTTCCCTCCCACAACAATGACACCTATAATGGGTCATCCACGTTAAAATGCACGCACATTTGTAAAAAATGTCCCTCCCTTTTGGATGCTCACGTTGTCCCTACCCACACTCTTTATACACTGTCTGAAATGTCAATATGTCATTGTCTGAACATTTAGACAATGAATATGCTCTAGGCCTAAATATATACTTGTCCTGACATCGGGAACTGTTATTGTCCATAGTCCCTCAGAAGGGACTCAATTTTTTGCGTTGAATGATGCGTTTGAATATGTGCGCACAGCGTGTCTTGTTAAATGTGTGCGCGTGTGCTAACGTAATGTCCTGACATCCTACAGACGACATGTATTTATGCTGAGTCCCTTCCGACAGAGTTTAGCCAATTAACACTATGGTAGTACAGTTATGAAACTGTACCTTGCCTCCAGCTAGTATGTGTACTTTGATGCTGTTCCTAATGGGGTGGGTGGAACATTTATTACACCGGCGCGTGCATTTTAACGTGGATGACCCATAATAAGCGGAACACGTTCCCCCACATTTATAAAGTATTTGGTATGGGTGCTTTTTGCTATCCAATTATGGGGGGTGGTGCTGCCACGTTAGCACCCCGGGCCCATGTGAAGATCAAGGGCGGAACGTCGTTATGCAGGACTGCAAGAGTATACGCTTATAAGCTAGAGACTATTTTCGCTTAGGCTTAGGCTAAGGCTTACGTACAAGCTTATTTATATTTATTGGCGTTCGCTTAGGCTTAGGCTTAGGAATATGTTTATGCCACTGTTACGGACATATTTTATACATCAGCCACCCCCCGCAATTTCAAAACATTCCATGCAGGATACCAGATGGTTTAATATCTCTGAAATATGTACATAAACCATTTCCACTGTATGCTTGTGGTATTTTCAAAGATTCCGTTTTAATACAGATTTGCATCCTCAGGATGAATCAAACAATAAGGAGCATGCTTAGGCTAAATGTTATACACTCATAAAAGTAAACACGGTATTTGCTTGCTTTTGCTCCATAAACATTCGGTCCATGGAAAGATTACGGGCGGAATGTTTTTTACGGAACTGCAATAGAGCAGGCTTAAGCTTTAGACTAATTTTTTTGCTTGGCTTAGGTTTAGTCTTCGGAATATGCTTATACTACAGTTATGGCTATGTTCTTTACATTGGCCAACATACGAGTAGGTAAGTATATGGCAAAATTTGAAAAATTCGAAAACATGGTGAAAACTAAGTGTACAAAGTATTGTGACACCACTATCATCGATATTTGGCACCTTTGCAGTTTCCTTCCACGGCAGAAATGTTTTGCCAGGTTTAGGCTTAGGCTTAGTTATAGGTTTAGAGGCTTAGCCTTAGAAATATGCTTATACTAATGCTACGACCCACAGCTACACATAGACCTTTTGTGCGAGAAGAGAGCAATTTTCTACCGTGGGGAAAGTTACAAAAGTAACCCCTATTTTATTTTTCAATTTTAGGATTGGTCGACGTCCCAGGCGTTGTCCGCCGCATTCGTCAACAACGCCATTTATCCGTTCAAAAACCCGATCAATACACGTTCGTAAACCTCGGAGTCCTTGAGTATGCGATCGCAAACCGTTACCTAAGCCTTTTCGAAGTTGACCTAAGCGGGTTCGTCGACCCCATCTCAGTTCAGCCCGAGCAGCTTTTGCCTCAGGAGGCCCCCATAAACGGTGGAAATTTGAAAATCGCTACAAAATCTGCGTCAGAACCGAGTTTCCCACAAGCAGGAACTGTTACTGCGGCAGATTTAGCTCAACGGTCACGGAGCTTAGATACTGAACCGAAAGGTTTAGTCGCTCCTGGGACAGGGACTAGCCCTGGCGCTGTAGGAGCGGGCCAGTCGGTTGAGTACCCCTCAAAACCATCGTTGTCGAATATTAAACGAACAGTCATCGTTCGTACAGATTCGGATTTATAATTTCGGGGATTGACGCCAGGGCGTCCCACGGGGAGCGTTTGTAGGCCGTGCCCCCCAAATTTGGATACTGCACCCCAAATAGACTTGGTCTAAAAGTAAACAATCTTGAATTGCAATTATAGGGGTAGGGCCCCCAAACTTATTCGGTGACCCCCACAAATATAATTTTCTGCGGACGCCCATGGTTTAACGGAAATCAATGTTTTATGACACTTATACTTCCTCATACATGCTTATGCCGAAGCCTAGGCCGTATCGTAAGCCTATCTTTATGCTTAATACTAAACTTAAAGTAATGCCAAAATTTTAAAATTTAAAAAATGTGTACCAGGAGGTTACAAGAGTGGGTTTCTGGTTTAAAAGTTTAATTTTAGATTTAAGCGTCAAAATTCATTTCAACAATACACTGCAAATTCCAATGAATTGAGTAAATCAACTCAGCTAGAGAGTTAGTTATTTCTGAGTTAATAACAGTTAACATTAACTCACTCTCAGTTGAGTTGATTTTCACTCTGAGTTCAGTTTTTTCCGGGCAAGTTGAATAATTAAGTCAGACTGAGTTTTATTGACGCAGGAATTCTGAGTTCTGAAAGTCCTAACTCAGACTTAGTGATTCAATTCATTCTGATTTAAAATCAACTCACTGGGATTTACAATGTAGGCGAATATCGACATGGGGATAGAAATAGTAAAGTTTAGGGGCTCATGTTCAAATCCCACAAAGTAAGTGGCTATAGATACGTATATTTTCACGGTGGGTCCATTTATATTCACGAACCTCCCATGGTTTTCCCTTTCGATAAAGGCTGATATTCTCAAACGCGTATAGCACCTTTTCCCACTTCACAGTAAAATCCAGTGAGCCGATTATTTGACTTAGAATGAGCTGAACCCACTTAGAAGTCTGAGCTCTGGATTATGTCTTTCAGAACTCAGAATTCCAAATTCCTTTCAATTCTAATGAGTTATTCAGCTCAGACGGAATGCTAGATATTTTTGAATTAATAACGGTAAACTTGAACTCACTCTGAGTTGAGTTGATTCTCACTGTAAGTTGAGTTGGCTCTAGGAGAGTTGATGAATTAAATCAAAATGAGTCGAATCAACATAGAATTGTGAGTTCTGATGGTACTAACTCAGACTGATTGATTCAACTCTTTCTGAGTTTAAATCAACTCGCTGTAATTTACAGTGTTGATTAAACTTAAATATTCCGAGTTATCTGATCAGCTTACCCAGAATTATCAGCTCAGGGTGAGGTAATATTTATCGTCATTGACTCAGGACCAACTAACAGTCCCTCTGAGCTGTTAATTGGATTTTTAGAAAACCATAAGTTTAATTACACCCGTTAAAAAATAATTATAAAGTATTAATTATAAGACTGAATCAGTGCGAGACTACAGCAACAGTTGTAATTTCATAAATTTACAGTTTCATTTAAATAAAAACTTAAACTTAAATTATAGCTTAACAAAACTTGAATATTAGTTTAAGCAAAACTCAAATAGCTGGAAAGACTAACTAAACTAGAATTTTAGTTTGACTTTAACAAATTTTTAAGTTTAACACGAGTTAAAGTAAACTTGCTTTAATTTAAGTAACAAGTGCAACCCTGAAACTATATGTATCAAAGAGGTCAGTAAGTTTAGCTTAAACTAAAAATACGTAAGATTTTAAATTAGTTTAAGCGTAAACCAACCAGTTAGTTTGGTTAATCTAGGAAGTTATTTTAATACTGCTGGATTAGCTTAAGCTTAATTCAAGTTAGCTTAAGCTTTTAGAGAGTAAATTTAGCAGACTGACATATTTTCCTATCCCTCGGGTCGATGTGTTTGTATAAGGCACAAATTTGGTGTCGAACAGGTATAACTTTGAAGCATTCTTGTACGCGAATTAGAAATGTTTTCAGCGCAGAAAGTGCACTAGTATCTGTCAAAGGGCCCAACTTCGTCAACTAAGTTTGTCTCTTCTGTATACATTTCTGACCAAATAATATGAAACAAATCATAAAGAGCTTTGATATTGAATATATCTGTTCTAAGCAATCTGCTAAACAGGCTAATGGCTAGCTGGCCTATGCTAATCTGTTATTTTATGGAATCGCAGTTTGGCCGAGCCTAAACTGTTATTTTACTTATTGACCAATGAGATTTATTTGCTCCGTCGTAATACCGATAACTAATGAGCGTTGGTTTTGCATCACTGTTCTTCTGCTACATTTCACAATCACTACTTCGCCTACTGTAGTGACCCGAATAAGGTGGGAGGACTGATATTTATTTGGCCTCTCCAGAATCCGTTAAATTAAACGTTTATTTGTCTTGTGTCAACAGCTTGAGCGATAATACAACGTTACACTTAGGAATGTACTTTCAAAATGTAAGTACGCTTTAAAGTTTAATTTGGGTTTTGGGACTCTATCCGCTTACGGACTCTTATTAGGGATACGGACTCCTATTCATTTGGACTCAAAATGGGGATCCCCTCTTATTACCCCTCCCCCTCTTATTCGGATCAATACAGTAGGCCAAACTGCTATTTCCTCAAAATAGTAACTTGGTTCAGTCCAATTAGTAATTAGCCTGAATAGCAGATTGGCCTGCGACATATCTTGCTACTATTCAATCGAATGATAATTAGAATACGTAAATGGTAACTCGTTCTCGTTATCTTTTGCAATTAATTTTTCGTTTACGTCATTATCCGCAGTCTGGAGACATCCCCTGCGTTGTTGTTTGCGAATTAATACAATGGCAACGATAATTATTTGTAAGACAACCCCTACGCTGATCATTACGGTTAAGTATATCGACTGCATTGAAGATTTGGCGTTGGATTTGGCCGGGTTTATATTTACCGGTTGAGCCATAAGTATTTTGGCACCAGCTGCAGGATTTATTTCTAAAAGAATAAGTAAACATTGCATTGAATATCGAAATATGTTGTGAAAAATGACCAATGTAAACAACAGGGTCGTTACAGTAGTTTAAGCATATTTCAAAGCATAAGTGTAAGCGTAAGAATGAGCTTATACCGAAACCTAAGCATAAACAAAAAATTAGTCTAAAGCTTAAGAGCTTACTGTATTGCAGTTTCGCAGAAAATTGTTAAGTTATGAAGCATTGATATGGCAATTTTTGAGTACTTGCCAGCTAATGTGACAACACATTTCTACATCTTATCAACTAACCTTCTTGCTCGAACCCTTCGTTTTCTGCGTTTGCTAATTCACTCATCAACTTCGATTCTTCGAAAGGCCAGTTTTGCCGACCGCCAACAAACGGCCATCTGCGTCCACGATTTTCAAAAGGACCTCGGCCACCAGACCCCCATGGTTCCCAACCGCCTCGACGGCCAGGCCGCCATGGTCTCCAAGGACCCCAGCGGTCTCGGCTATTAGGCCACCACGGTCCCCAAGGACCCCAGCGACCTCGGTTATTAGGCCACCACGGTCCCCAAGGACCCCAGCGGCCTCGGCCACCTGGCCACCAAGGCCATGGCCCCCAAGGACCGAATGGATTGAAAGGACCGAATGGGTTGAACGGCCAACTTGGACCCAGTGTTTCGGGATTGATCTCTGTTGTTAACTGTTCCTCAGTTGTCACCACGTCTGGTTCGGTAGTTAGGGTTTGTGGTGCTCCCGATGGAACTGGCGTACTTTGTTGGGATGGATTTCGGGACGTGGCTTCCTGGGCAATTGTTGTTTTTGTTTGCTGTGAAGTATTCGAGCTTGATTCACCTCCTGTTGCATGTGACAAGGTAGTCACACTTCCAGGTGTGTTTAACTTTGTCGACTTCCCTGCTTCTCCTGGTGTTGTCGCTTTCGTTGTCGTTCCTCCTGTAATAATCTTTGCCGTTGTTCTTCCTGTCGTCGTTCTCTTAGTCAATTCTTCTGTTGTTGCTCCCTTTGTTGTTTCTCCTGTTGACGCTCTCTTAGTCATTTCTTCTGTTGTTGCTCCCTTTGTTATTCCTCTTGTTGTCGCTCTCTTCGTTGCCTCTCCTGTTGTTGCTTTCTCTGTTGTCCTCCTGCTAGTCGTTTGTCTAGTCGTCATGTCTTCCGGAGTGGTCTCACTCCGGCGTGTTGTAGCCATCTTTTCGGTTGTCGCCACAGGAGTTGCAAGTCGATCTTGTTCAATTATCGCCGGAACAATTTGATTCCAAAAATTAACCCCTTCAAATCGATAGAACTCTCGCATTTCCGGCTGACGCCCCGAGAACGAATAATAGTTGAATCCAACTGGAGTTGAAAGCGGTTTGAACTGAGGAAGTCTACCCGAGACACTGCGCGACGTTGTTGAACTGACGTTCGGCGTAGGCATTCCGTAAGTTGCAAAATTGCAAAACATTTCCGTATAAAGTGAATCGATTGCTCTATCAGTCTCAGTTTTATTGCCTAAATCCTGAAACGGTGGGATGAGAACGGGAAACTCGAATAAATGCCACAAATCTAACGCATGCCAAGGGGCGTACCCTTCTAGACCTTGGTGGACGTAGTCAAACGAATATAAATATATATCGGGTTCCCCTGTATTTCGCATCGTTGCTGCGTCGTTAAACGTAGATCCGGCGACAAATATATCCGTTCCGAGTTGAACCAATTGTTCAAACCAAAATTCGCCGTCTGAATCCGAATGTAGAACGCGGTTGCTTGTCAAGTTATATGCTTGTCTTAAAGTACCAAACATCCGGTATATAGAGACAGCGTAGCTCAGTGGTTAGAGCAGCGACCTGGTTTATCGCTACGTCAATGGGTTCGGAATTCACAGGCTTGAAGTTCGATCGCCGCTCTGTAGACCTGCTTTTCTAGCTACTTATAGTAAACAGGTCTGAAATGCCAGTTCCTACTTAGACTGACATAACATTTTTGGCTTCGTTATCTTGGATAATATTTACTATAAAAGGCTACACCTTAGTCGGCCAATGTATAGAACAGGACAACGGAACAGCAGTATAAGCATATTCCTAAGCCTAAGCCTAAGCCTAAGTCTAAGCCTAAGCCTACGCATAAGGATGAGCGTATTCCTAAGCCTAAGCATATGAATGAGCCTATTCCTAAGCCTAAGCCAAAGCCTAAGGCTAAGCACAAAATTAAGTCTAAAGCTTAAGCGTATTCAATTACAGTCCCGCCGGAAAACGTTCGGGTACTGTTCTAGACATGGGCCCGTGAGTCGCACCTCTTTAATTGTGACCCTAAACTTACAGGCACGCTTGTGTAACAACTGTAGGATTTTGTGAATACCGCATTGCAGCGCCAATACTGCAAGCGGTTTCAACTGCAGTCGAAGTCGTATTTTCACGATCGAACATAATTCCCAAAAAAGATGTCCCTTCTCTCGAAGTGCTTCCGGTCATTAATTTGTACCGGCGCCGGGATTGAGCCAGGACGTCCGGATGCGAAGGGATGAATCCGTTCGCACCGTCGATTCGTGGTCCACCGCCTGAAAAAGAAATTTTTCTTTAAAACACTAATTTTATTGTTTTGAGTGTCAATGTTTAATATTTTTTTCTTAATCTTCAAGATTCAGAATTTTTCAGATTTTTCAATTTTTAAGCATTTTTTATTTTTAAGTTTTAAAAGCGTTTTTCTTATTTTTTAATCTTAAGAATTTTGTCTTCTTTTTCAATCTTCAATGGATTCCTTATATTTTTAATCTTAGTTTTTTTTAATTTTCAATCGTAAAAACATTTCTTATTTTGTTTCAATCCTAAGAACTTTTCAATAATTTTCAAACGCAAAAATTTTAAGTAACTTTCTTAATTTTTCAATCACAAAAAATTATCGTAGTTTTCAATTTTTAACTTTTTCTGAAAATTTTTCATATTTTTTAAATTTTTTAAGGATTATTCATATGTTTCAATCTTAACAAATTTTCTTATTTTTCAATCACAAAAAGTTTTCGTATTTTTCAATTTTAAACTTTTTCTTAAAATTTGGCATATTTTTTAAATTTCTAAGAAAACAAATTTTCTTATTTTTCAATCATAAATTTTTGTGTGAATTGCGTTTGATGCAACATCTACAATACCTCGCGAGAATCTTTGCTTAATGGTGTTGATTAATGCGATAAAATAAACTGAAATTAATACCTGAACGTCCAGTTTCCATAACAAATTCGACATATGCCGTAGTGATGTTTGCAGCATCTGCAGTTTGCATACAACGGACAACCTGAAATTATAAACACAATATAATAAATTTTATCAAACCAAAATAATTTAGCCTAAACCACAACCGGATTCTTTGCATTGAAGCCGACATTTTTTAGCATCGAATTTCATTTCGGTTTGGGCCAATGTAAAAAACAGGAGCGGAACAGTATTGTAAGCATATGCCTAAACCTAAGCGTAAGAATGAGCATATTCCTAAGCGTAAGCCCAAGGGTAATAATGAGCACATTCCTAAGTCTAAGCCTAAAGCCTAAGCCAGGCAAAAAATTAGTTTAAAGCTTAAGCTTACTCTATTGCAGTTCCCCAGAAAAACTCTCCGCCCTTGATCTTTACATAGGCCTCGGTTTGGATAACCACGTCGAAAAGTTTTGCAACCGAACGAAGCCAGCGAGAAAGGTTTTTGGCTTATTCAACAGCATGTAAATGTGCCTTTTTAGAGGTTTTCAGAAGTTTTGGACGGGTATATTCTCCTACGGTCTTTAGCTAACGTCCCTATGGAACCATTCTATTTGAGCAAAATTTTCTATACGGCGCCAGGTAATGTTTTTGCGTTTTCTCCTAAAAAATCTCTCGTCACCAGTTTGAAGATGCTTGTGTAAAGATCAAGAGCGGAACATTTTTATTGGGATGCAATAGAGTAAGCTTAAGCTTTACACTAATTATTTGCCAAGGATTTAGCTTAGGTGTAGGCTTACGCTCAGTCTCACGCTTTGGCTTAGGCTTATGAATGTGTTTATACTACTGTTATACGGCGCTGTTCTATAAATTGGCTTTTGAAGCTAATTCATTGCTACAAATTTTTTCAAACATTTAGCGCTATGCTTTTATTGTGTATATCTACGGACAAATTTAGCTAAAAGCAAAAATATGTATAACAGTGACAAATAAGCAGATTGGAACCGGAATTACAAAATAAAAGGACCGGAACTGAAATGAGAAAACAATACCGGAACCCAAATAGCAAAAACTTGCACGTGCCACTTGCATGTGCAGGTTTGGTCATAAAGCAGCTTTGAAGTGCTTGCAGCTACAAATTATTCGCAGGAATTCATGCTGTTGAATTTAATTCGCACCTGTGAACGCAGTTGCAAGTCGCTTAATTTTCTTGCACTCGCAGTTTGATTGGTCAATCGGAATGTTCCTTTGAAAATACTTGCAACTGTAAGTATTTCATGCAAGTTGCAGCTGCGAGTTCTCGCTACAAAAACTTCCACATGTGAATTGGGCTTTACGGTAAAATGGTTTGTGAACAAAAAATAAACTATTAATAGTAATCGCGAGCAGAATTTTTAGTTTATTTTTTTGGCCCAACCCTAAACAAGATTTCATAGAAAAAGTTTGAAAAATTTTTAAATCATCGCAAGCGGACTCCACCCATGAATTTATTATGAAGGCACCCTAGTCTGCTCCGGCACTGATAGTAGGGGCAGATTGTAACATTACCTTGTAGACAGGCGAAATAAATATCAGTCACCCCATCTTATTCGGTTCACTACAGTACTTATTATGGGTATAAATCGATTTTTACCAACTATCGGTGAGTTACTAAACAGAAACAATTTTTTCAAAGTTAAGTGAACCGTGGAGTCTTGGAGTTGGCCAAGGACTTGAAAGTTGTCCAAGCTCTGGATTAAAAAAAATGTCACCTACCGGCTGAAAATCGCCCGTTTGCCACTGGTTGCCGTTGTTGCATCCGACGCGAGTTGCAACCTGCTCATATACGTCCAACTCCGGACCATTTTGAGGTGATTGCTCGGTGCCATACGTGAGCACTTGACTCATTGGAGCAGCTTGTTGAAATAAACCTGAAATGTAAATTACAATTGAAAAAGCGAGAGACGCTATAACTTCTTGAACAGCCAATGCTCCTGGTGCATATGCAACAAATGCAATGCACATTGTGTTGTACGGTCGACAAATATAGTCGACGAAAACGGCAGTTGGAGAGACGGGCTACGTGGCGCAGTGGTAGAGTGCTCGCTTAAGGATCCATAGGCTGAGAGTTCGATCCCTGCTCTAGCCCACTTTTCCAGCTGCTTAGTAAAAAGGTCTCATGTCCCGGTTCCTACCTAGACTGACAGGGTGTAACAGTAGTATAAGAATATTGCTAAGCCTAAATCTAAGCGTGAGCATCAGCTTAAGCATGAGCACTTAGCTAAGCTTAGGCCTAAACCTAAACCTAAAGCCTAAGCAAAAAAATTAGTCTAAAGCTTAAGCGTACTCTATTGCAGTCCCGTGGAATAACGATACGCCCCTCAAAGTAACACTTGTCAGGTAAAAAGTACTATAAGAGAAACGGAACGGGCTTACGCCTTTCTCCTAGGGCCAATATCAGAGGCGCAGCATCGAAACCAACACGGGCCCGTTGCCACAAGGGACCGGATGGGCTCGGCCTCCCTGGAAAATTTTTTGGCCCCCTATAAAATATTCAACATTGCTTGTAAGTGCACAAAAACCCTTTTATGCCCCAACTGAAAATTTTGTAGCCCCCAAAGCAAGGTGAGCTTGCTACGGGCCTGAACCAGCAACGGGGACACCTACGAGAAAGCACTATATAACACCGAAATAAGCTTCACAAGCGAAGCGAGCAAGAAGCCATACGCAATTTTAGCATTAAATCTTGAAATGAAGATTTGGTTTCAAAAATATGAAGCGAGTTGATCTCTCTGCCCCCCGCCCTGCCTTTCGCTGCGTCCCGTAGCTACAAAAAAGTTACCTTTAGTCACCGGTGACAGTGTCAACAAATTGACCGCATTCGCACCAGAACTTTCGCCCTGAATTGTGATTCGATTTGGATCGCCGCCAAATGACGCAATCTCTCGCCTCAGCCAATCAAGGCCCAGTTTTAAATCTGAAAAATAAAAACAAACGTATGATGTTCATTATCAGACGAGTTAAAGTAGATTTCAACGAAGCCGTATTGCCCTAAACCGTTGCTATTGGTCCGTTGCTATTGGTCCGTTGCTATTGGTTCGTTGCCAGTGGCGGATCCGGGATCTCAAAAAGGGGGGCAAAATTAATTTCACAGGTAATAAACTTACTTTTGACCCATACACAAACCACGAACTATTGTCACAAAATTGTTATATAATTTTTGTCGAGATGCTGTTGGGGGGGCCACGGCCGGGGTGCCCCCCCATGGATCCGCCATTGTTCGTTGCTATTGGTCCGTTGCCATTGGTCCGTTGCTATTGGTCCGTTGCTATTGGTCCGTTGCTATGGGTCCGTTGTCATTGGTCCGTTGCTATTGGTCCGTTGCTATTGGTCCGTTGCTATTGGTCAGTTGCTATTGGTCCGTTGCTATTGGTTAGATTAAAAAAATACTGTGACAAACTTAAAACAACAAATACGACTTAGGGTGACGGTATAGAGTTTTGGTCACCATGCGTTGCCGCGCGTCGTCGTACGCAATTTACTTTGAGGGTGGCACTATATTGTCTTGCGGCGCCCTTCACCGTGCGGCGCCGTACGTAAATTACCATTCATTCAGAAACGTACGGGAATCCGTGTACGCTGCCGCACGGTGACAGACGGCTCCGCAAGATATATACAGCGCTACCCACAAGCTGATGGCTTCGCAACTGAAGTCACTGAGGCACAAGCATCTGGGTTCACTGAGTCACATACCCCAAAGCGCAGCATTCCCAGGCGCATCGGTGGTTCCTGTGGACCAAAATCCAAATATTCCCACGCGATAATTGACGAAAGCAATGATGACGTCACGTGACGCAAAATGATCAATCATTACCGCTGGGTCATAGAAATTGGGCGAACCAAATTCCCACGCTCCACCGAAAATATAGTAGATTACTGGGAAATTATCTGAAATCAAAACATATACATGCTAGATATGTGATTTCGAAACTGATAACATACACTGTAAATTCCAGTGAGTTGAATAATCAACTCAGAGAGAGAATTAGTTCTCGTAGTATGGGGGCCAGAAGGGCCTTAGACCCCCCCGGAAAATTTTTTATCCTTCTCCAGAAAATTTTTAATCATGCGCTTGTATGCCCCATCTGAAAATTTTTTAGGCCACCCCTAGCAAGGTGAGCTTGCTACGGGTCTGGCTCATCGTACCCTAGACGAAAACAAATTTTAAACGCATTTTCACATCAGAAGCACAAAATTATTATGTGACCAAGTCTAAGCCTAAGCCTAAGCAAAGAAATGTAATCTAGAATCTAAACCTAGTCTTTTATAGACCCACCGGAAACCTGGACGCCCCTTAAAGTAACATGGGCCCTCCAAACCAATCGAAAATGAAATATTAGTGAAACCAAACTTAAACATTTTGGTTATACATACCATACCACGCCCACAGCCAGCTATAACCTTGCTGGAGGGCTATCAATTTTCAGGCGGGGGCATAAAAGGGCTTTCGTTGACTTGCAAAGCATGGTTGAAAATTTTTTTAGGGAGACAAAATCATTTTCGGAGAGGGCTGACTCCACCTGCCCCCACCCATGGCCACGGGCCTGTACCTTCTGCAATATCAACCAATAATATTGCAGAAAGATATGAAAAATTTAATTTTCGATAAAGTTGCTGTTTTAGTCAAAAAGCAAAAAAGTTCAAATACAGCCAATGCCGTCCGTCACCAGTTAGGCACCGTCCATCACCCGTAACAACCGTCCACCACCCGTAACGCGCCGTCCATCACCCGTAACGCGCCGTCCATCACCCGTAACGCGCCGTCCATCACCCGTAACGCGCCGTCCATCACCCGTAACGCGCCGTCCATCACCCGTAACGCGCCGTCCATCACCCGTAACGCGCCGTCCATCACCCGTAACGCGCCGTCCATCACCCGTAACGCGCCGTCCATCACCCGTAACGCGCCGTCCATCACCCGTAACGCGCCGTCCATCACCCGTAACGCGCCGTCCATCACCCGTAACGCGCCGTCCATCACCCGTAACGCGCCGTCCATCACCCGTACAGCGCCGTCCATCACCCGTACGGCGCCGTCCGTGACAAGAACAGTGCCGTCTGTGACCGTACGGCGCCGTGCGTTACCGTCCATCATCATACAGTATAAGCGGTTACGGACGGCGCCGTACGTCGAGTATAGTGCAACGCTAACAAACAAACAGTCTACGAAATACTAAAAGCAATCCAGGACATATCGCAAAATTCCCTTAAACTCATACTATGATCAGCAACTAAACAAAATGTAACAAAAGAACAAAATAAAAGCACTAGAAAGTAAAGTCAATATTAACCTCACAGCTTAAATTGAAATATATGAATTCCAAAGATTTTAAAATTTATTCGAATCGTAAAAACCCAACAAGAGAACCAGCAAAACCGTTTTAAAAATATACCAAATGTGGCCCCGAAGATCAGCATGACAACCGACCTTAAACGTCCCACCGTCTCTTAACTAACGGGTCAGCGGTATTGCACAGTCTCCCTCCCTGCAATTAAAAATAAAGCGAGCCCGTAGCCAGAAGGGAGCCAGGACGCTCACCCCACAGACAGTTATTGGACCCATAGACAAGTTTTATCTCATGTTGTAAGCTTTGTATTTCAACCGCATGTCTCTGCTAAAATTATTTTGGCACCCGTAGCCAGATGAGCTGGCTAGGACGCCGGAAATAAATTCTATGACTTACTACCGCCCCCTAAATACGGCGTAGGGGTATAAACGTTAATAGTCAAACAGTCTTCAGAAACATCATCGGACGTCGTGTTCACGGTAGGCTGATAACATGCAGGGCCAAATTTGTTTGCTATCAGTGTACCGTTCCACGGCTGTCGAGGGATTGAAGGTTGAAACCGTAGCGAACCAGATGGCGCCTCGCCATATGGAATGCCCTGAAATATAACAATGTAAAAATTACTTCCAATGTTAGCTACGAGGGTACGCCCACTAAGCCGAAACCTATGCCTAAAGCTTAAGCCTAAGCCGAAGCGTAAGCTTAAGCCTAAGCCTAAGCCTAAGCCTAAGCCTAAGCCTAAGCCTAAGCCTAAGCCTAAGCCTAAGCCTAAGCCTAAGCCTACGCTTAAGCCTACGCTTAAGCCTAAGCCTAAGCCTAAGCCTAAGCCTAAGCCTAAGCCTAAGCCTAAGCCTAAGCCTAAGCCTAAGCCTAAGCCTAAGCCTAAGCCTAAGCCTAAGCCTAAGCCTAAGCCTAAGCCTAAGCCTAAGCCTAAGCCTAAGCCTAAGCCTAAGCCTACGCTTAAGCCTACGCTTAAGCCTAAGCCTAAGCCTAAGCCTAAGCCTAAGCCTAAGCCTAAGCCTACGCTTAAGCCTAAGCCTAAGCCTAAGCCTAAGCCTAAGCCTAAGCCTAAGCCTACGCTTAAGCCTACGCTTAAGCCTAAGCCTAAGCCTAAGCCTAAGCCTAAGCCTAAGCCTAAGCCTAAGCCTAAGCCTAAGCCTAAGCCTACGCTTAAGCCTACGCTTAAGCCTACGCTTAAGCCTAAGCCTAAGCCTAAGCCTAAGCTTAAGCCTAAGCCTAAGCCTAAGCTTAAGCCTAAGCCTAAGCCTAAGCTTAAGCCTAAGCCTAAGCCTAAGCCTAAGCCTAAGCCTAAGCCTAAGCCTAAGCTAGTCAATCTTTAAGTCTTCCAATGTCTCTTTTACCAGTGGGCATGCTCCAGTACATTAAAGAGGTATTTAATATGCTAAAACGCTTAGTTCTGTTCAGTCCTGTAACCTAAGAGTTCGCTTGTTGGCATTAAAAAATGTCTAAAATATTGATTTCGCTCGATATTTTGAGAAATTAATATTTTCAGCGCATCGTTTTTCGTTCGGGATTTTGAGAAATTGTGATTTTAGGGGCAACATTTTTCAATACAATTTTCCAGTAACCTGTTTCTGACTGGATTTTGGAAAATTGCGATATTGGGCACATCTTTTTTCACTCGGACTTTTCAAAAATTTTAATTTTCGATGCGACCTCTTTCGCTCGGGGTTTTGGTAAATTCGGTTCTCAATCGCTATTTTTTCTCTCGAAATGGAAAATATTGATTTTGGGAAATTGGGAATTTACCATGGAGATGGGAAATTTGGATGTTACGTTTTACGATCCGGATTTTTGACAATTAAAATATTACCAGGAAATGGGATTTTTGAAAAGCCCGCACCAAAGCCTCTGCCTCAACTTAAACCTGTAGGCTAGGCCCGAGCCAAAATCCTAAGTCTAAGCCTAAAATAAGCATACACATAAACCTTTAAATAAGTCTACACCGATCCTAAACCTATGTCTAAACCTATGCCTGATCCAAAACACAGCCTTAAACCTGTACCTAAATCCTAACCCAAAGTCAAACCCTAAGCCTAAGTCTAATCGTAAAACAATCTAAAAAGCATGATTCTTAGTCGATGTCTACAGGATATTGCGAAATTGTAAAATTAAGATATATTATCCAGTATGATGGACTTGTTCAAGTCAAACTGGTAAAAAGCAATAGCTTTCTCAAATACCTTTGACAAATTTACTTCTGACAATAATAACATGCGAGCAGAGCCAGATATACTTAAAAACCATATCTAGTTTTAAACAATTGAATTGGACCTTCGGTGACCAGAATTCTGGTTTCCGTGTAACCATTACATTACCTGAAACGCGAACCCAAAGTTTCCATTCGACGACTCAACAATGGTGCCTTGAACTTTGCCTCGTGTCGTTTGAATGACCGGTTCACCGGATCGAGTTAAACTCGTCGCTAATCTCAACTGGTCCGAGCTTTGTGACCAACTTACAAGCCACAAACAGCTTGTAACAGCGATTAACCGCTGATACATAGCTGCCGAAATATGAACAATAACGATATCGAGTTTATTTAAGCATATCCAATTTTGGCTAATTTTGAAATGCTTAAATGAATATATTTTACGGCGTTTTCAAATCACAAGTTTCCCTTGCAGATTTTAAGTGAAACTATAAATTTCAAATTTTAACTTTTTCAAATTTTCACTGCTGAAAATACAAAAGGCCACCCTCATTTACAAACATCTTCGATTTTGTGCTTTGACTGGAGGGCCCATGTATAGAACAGGGCCGAAACAGTAGTATAAGCATATACCCAAGCCTAAGCCTAAACCTAAGCGTATGGACGAGCCTATTACTAAACCTAAGCCTAAGCCTAAACCTAAGCGTATGGATGAGCCTATTCCTAAGCCTAAGCCTAAGCGTAAGCAAAAAAAATTAGTCTAAAGCTTAAACTGGCTCTATTTTAGCCCCTCCGGAAAACGATCCGGCCCTGTTCTATGCATGTGCCCGAACATCTTCGCTTTTTGTGCTTTGACTGGAGCATAGCCAGGAGTTAAATTTGGCCGGGTATAACCGGATGTAACATAATCATTTTCAACAGATAAGATGTAGTCGGTTAATTATTTTAAACCGAGTTAATAGTGATATTTATCTTATTTTTTAATAAATTTCGAACAGGATATTTCTACTCTATCCCCGCTGCTGTGTCTGCCCCTTAACCCAGACAAATATATTTATCGGGATTGTAGTGACCCAAATATGAGGGGGGTCGCCATTTTGAGTCCCAGTCAATAGGAGTCTGTATGCTTTAATAAGAGTCCGTGAGCGGATAGAGTTCCTAAACCTTATTTAGAGTCCATAAATGTCAATTATCCCTAATTGTAGCGCATAAATGACTCCAGAATCAAATAAAGTTGAATTCGAAACTTTAAAGCGTACTTAAGTTTCGAAAGTACATTCCTGAGTATAACTTGGCATTATCGCTCAAGCTATTCACTTCCAGTGACTGGTAAATTAATGTCCGGTCGCAGCCTGGTTTCACAATACTTCACAAGAGTCGAATAATTTTTTAATAAGAACTCATTTATACAGCTAAAAATTGACCCCTGAGATTAGGCTTTTATTTACACTTTAGTCTTAGGTTTCGACCTGAAACTTAAACCAGTCAGGTGAATTAGAATTATACGCAGGAGAAATATTGTAAATATAAACCAGAAAAAAGCCCAACCTAAAAGCCTGCTGTGTTTAGTGAATATTATAAAATTGATAAAACGAAACTAAAATTATCAGTGCGCTAGTAACTGTAAGCTGTTTACTTTAAAAGCGCAGCAAATGCACTAAATGCAATTACTAAGCATTAACAGCAAATGATGATATTTGACGTATATACGTCACTTTTAAAATCTTAGACTTCAATATAATGCTTACACAATATTCTTTAAACCTAAGGGTTGCCCTATACTATTGTTGACGTCCGGCGCAGTCCGTCACCCGTAACGCGCCGTCTATCACCGTGCATCGTCTGTACGGAGCCGTCCGTCGCCGTGCGTCACCCGTACGGCGTTTTGCGTCACCTTGCGGTGCCGTCCGTCACCGTGCGCTATTGTCCGTCACCGTACGGCATCCTACGCAAATAACTCACGTCCGATATGGTACGAACGTTAACGGACGGCGCCCTACGGATGACGGACGACGCCCTACGGGTGATGGACGGCACCCTACAGGTGACGGACGGCGCCCTACAGGTGACGGACGGCGCCCTACATGTGACGGACGGCGCCCTACGGGTGACGGACGGCGCCCTACATGTGACGGACGGCGCCCTACGGGTGACGGACGGCGCCCTACGGGTGACGGACGCTGCCATACCTGTGACGAACGGTGACGGACGACGCCGGACGTCGAGTATAGCGCAACCCTAAAGCTAAAATTAACTATGAAAGATAGCATAAAAGACCCAATGCTATAATAAGAAAACGTCAAGCTGTATATAAGTTCTGACACCAAATATTGCGGCTACGATATTTTTTTCATACGTCTTCATCTTCGCTAGAAGGACTCGATGGATACTGTTCTCGATGCCGAGACGAACCAGGGGACAGATGTGCACCCCCTATCTCGAGTCCTTTATCTTTGCTCGCATACCGGCTGGCAACAATTCGAAGAGGGGGTAATTGCTCTTGTTGTTGCTGTTGTCTCGGTTTCCCTTGTTTTCGTTTCTCTCTACTGTGTTGTCGGTGAGTTGACTGCTGTTTGCTTGTAGAAGGGCTTGGCTGTCTGGCTTGGAGGTCTCGTTTGGGCTCCATAGCGGGACTATGATATCGTGTTGGCCCTCTAGAAGTAGACGGACGGCCAGATCTAGGGATGGTAACTCTAGATTGTTCGATGTCTCTAAGTCTAGACGGAGTAGCGCGACGTTTTTGGTGCTTGGACTCGGACCCTTTTAGGCTGGGAGGGCGTGGACCACGAGGCCCTTGTTGAATTCCGCTTATGCTCGGTGTTGCCGGCGGCGCTGGAAGTTGTTGTGGTCGCAGTTGTGGAGTTGTTGGCTTTTGCCAAAAATCTTTTCTTACAGGCCAAGGTTTGTGTATGGGACCGGACGGTCTTTTTGGGGCCAGGCATTCGTGAATTGGCCTTTCGTTTCGTGGGGTAGCAAACACTGTGTGGGGGTCAGGGGTGAACGAAAGCCTTGAACGCGTGTCAAGGTTATAGGTTGTGAATTCACGGTCCAAAACCTTTTGAGTATATCCGACGGTCAGTGGAAACGCGGTGTACTGAAAAAAGTTACAAGTTCTGTTTAACATATGTACAATGACGTCATTGTGACAATTTGTCGCCTGTCATCTCTTGTCGACCCCGTCAACTCGTCGACGCGTAAGAATACGCCTAAGCGTAAGAATGAGCATATTTCTAAGCTTAAGCTTAAGCCTAAGCCTAAGCCAAGCAAAAAAATTAATCTAAAGCATAAGCTTACTCTATTGCAGTCCCACAGAAAAACGTTCCGCTCCTGATCTTCACATGGGCCATATCACCCGTGACCTCGTTGTATAGAAATTCTTGTATCCACCGCTAACAGTTAACACTCTGTACTAACCAGATAAATCTACATTTCGTCACCCGACAACTTGTCGCCCAACAATGTCCTACAGCCTATGACCAAATCTAAGCATAAGTGTAATCCTAAACCTAACGTAGAAAAGCCTAAGCAAAACAATGGTCGACGAAGTGTCGAGTCGATGAAATTTTAAATTCAATCAGTTGTCACACGACGAGTTGTTGGTCGACGAATTATCGCGATTGCTTACCAGAAACATATCACTGGACCATTTGGCGTAGCAAACAGTACACGGAATTTTACCAGCTAATGTTGTCTTATATCCAATAACGTGCGAGAACCATTTTAACGCGACGAAACTGTCTATAAATTGAAAAAAAATAGATTTTTAAAATTTAGAAATGTTTCAACCCAGGCCTAATTTTGAAAATAATACAAATTTCAATCGGTCAACTCGATCGTAACGGTCATTTTTTTACTTTTTCTCACAATTTCGTTAAAAGTTGTGACCCTTGTAAAGATCAGTGGCGGAACGGTTGTTTATGGGACAAGAGAAGAGTTAACTTAAGCTTTAGACTAGTTTGTTGGCTTGGCTTAGGCTTAGGCTTCGGCTTAGGCTTAGACTTCGCTTAGGCTTAGGAATATGCTCATTCTTACGCTTCGGCCTAGGCTTAGGCTTAGGAATATGATCATTCTTACGCTTAGCTTATGCTTAGGCTTCGGCTTAGGCTTAGGAATACGCTCATTCTTACGCTTAGGTTTAGGCTTAGGCATAGGAATATGCTCATTCTTACGCTTCGGCCTAGGCCTAGGCTTAGGAATATGCTCATTCTTACGCTTAGGCCTATGCTTAGGCTTAGGCTTAGGCTTAGGAATATACTTTATAATACTGTTCGGCCCCAGTTCTTTACACTTGCCAAAACTTTTGAAGCATGAAAATTTTAAACCCATATTTGCAAAAAATTTTAGAATTTGAAGTCTAGAATTCAAGACATATATGTCAAGAGTCTATACTAAGTCAAAATTGTCTGACATTTCAGAAACTGCTTTTACATAAAAGGTAAGTTGTGGTAAGCGTAAATGTATTTATTCATACAAACTGTCACCTCGTCTACTCACTATGCAAAAGGGTGGCAAAAAACTTTACAGGGGTATGCAACGGTTTCCACTTATAACCGATTTTGACGCTGGGTGTAAACGGATAGTAAAAATAGCAGAGAATCAAAATAACGGAAATCGAAAAATTATATTAAGTATAAAAACTTCAAATTTCATTGTTTTGTGCAATATTCGGGCTCATGTCGACCTGGGAATTCCAAAAAGAAATATAACTCGACTGGAATATCATTCGAGAAATTTTTTTCTTGATTTGTCCAATTTTCACATAACCATGTGGTGAGCGACAACACTGTAAATTTCAGTGAATTGATTTTAACTCAGAATGACTTGAATTACTCAGTCTGAGTTAGGACTATCATAAGTTAAAATTTTGAGTTGATTCAATTCATTCTGTGTTAATTCATCAACTCACCGCGAGTCAATTCAACTTAGATTGAGAATGAACTCAACTCACAGTGAGTTTAAATTTTAACTGATATTAATTCAGAAATAACCAACTCGCTAGCTGAACTGATTAATCAACTCATTGAAATTTACAGTGAAGTTGCAAGTCGTCGAGTTGTCGAACGACGAGTTGTCGAGCGACGAGTTGTCGAACGACGAGTTGTCGAGCGACGAGTTGTCGAGCGACGAGTTGTCGAGCGACGAGTTGTCGAGCGAAAAATTGTTTCGAATATCGGCAAAAATTAGTACCATTAATATCATCCATTCCTTCAACAGTTGGTCGATTCACTGTTTGCGCAATAATATTTGGAATATCAGCGTAGTCTGTAAAGTAAGCCGGTCTATATTGACGTGCTCGTTCACGTGAGTAATGTTGTTGCATAATATGTTGCACTTTGCGATGTGTGACACGAATTTTTTTCTTATTTCGATCCAAAAGTTGCTGTAAAATTGAACATAAAAAATTGATTCACACAACGCCTAGTTTTTGCAGCAAAAAACTTGCACGTGCAACTTGCGTGTGCAAGTTTGGTCACAAAGCAGCCTTTGAAGTTCTTGCAGCTGCAAATGATTCACTGGAATTCATGCTATTGAATTTAATTCGCACTGGTGAACACAGTTGCAAGTCGCTTGAATTTCTTGCACCTGCAGTTTGATTGGTCAATCGGAATGTTCCTTTGAAAATATATACTTGCAACTGTAAATGTTTCATGCCAGTTGCAGTTGCGAGTTCTTGTTGCAAAAACTTGCACGTGTGAATGGACCTTAAGTTTACGCCGGATCAAAGACGGTCACTCCGGCATTGTGCCTCAGAACAGAGATCAGAACCAAAATTTTGTACTAAGGATTAGCACTAAAATTGTGTTCTTCTCGTTTGCTTCGCCCGCGATATATTTCACATTATAATATCCGAGTTTTATATGAATTTCGGAATTAACCACAGTCTAATTTTAATTTTATTTAAAAATGCCAGATACCCATTTTACGACTGACTAAGTTGTCAAAAACCCTTGACTTTTAGCTCAAATACAGGCGCCATTGAAAACGAACCCCAATTAATTTTTCATACGCAACATCCCAAATTGGTCTGATTTCTTCGCGTTCAGACTGTTGACGCCTCATCAAAGCTTTTTTTGATTCAACGTTCTTTTTGCTTCCTGTACTTCTCATTTTTGCCGCTGGTTTTGTCAAATATTACAGTTTTGAAAGCTGGTTAAAATTATATTACGAAATTATGAAATATAAAATATATACGAGTGAACGAAAAATATTAAAAATCACAAAATACTATTTGAGATATCTTGTCTTTATTCTGCCGGAGAATTTTGGTAACTTAATTACTTATATAAATGTATGTATATATGTATATATATATTTATACATAAACTTTTCAAGAAAGTAATGAGAAGTCGGAAAAATGACATAAAATCCAGAGTGCATGATGATACAAAATGTACCACCGGACGTTGCGTTTTGGCTGACCCCTTCTTATTTAGAGGGCTGGTCACTGTCACATGCAATAGCCCTAAATTATACTAAAACCGTGCATTTTTGTTGCAGGATACATTCAGTGCCATGGTTCGCGCAGGTTGTGCCCCCTCTAAAGAAGGGATTTTGTACCATGAGGACCCATAACCCATCGTCAAGGCGCAACCGGAATTTCGGTTCCGGCATTTTTTCACCTTCCGGTTCCGGTAAATTTTTACCGGAATTAAAAATTCCTGTATTAAAATTTGGCCGCTGGAAGTTAAGATATTTTACTAAAAATGACGATAAAAATTAAATAGATATTATTAGTGTAGTATATAAACCTTGAATATCGCCGAATATAAACCGTTGAAGGTAGGTTTTGCTTACAGCAAATTAAAATGAATCTTTCGGTGGCATGTATTTTTCATGTTTTCAAATTCCGGTTGCGGTTCCGGTAAATTGTAATTCCGGTTGCACCATGCCCACTGTGACCATGGGTAGCAGCGCGCGACCGGATATCCGTCTTCAGCTCCGGCTCCGGCAAAAATCGACATCCGGCTGCGGCTCTGATATTTTACCTTGCTGGATATTATTTTTAAAAAAAACTTCAAAAAATTTATACCGTCATTCGTATTTATGAGAAGAACCATCAAACTGATTAACTAACTTTTACATATTTTTCCTGTCACACATAAAATGTAAATGTTTGCATGTGTTGCAGTGTACGTTCACACTCTTTATTGGATAACAATAAACGCTGGAAAACCTAATGCAGATGACGAGTGTGATTTTAGTTTCGTAAGAGAACATGTCTCAGCCATATTTCCGTTATTCCTAAGGCTAAACAATAACTTCAGCGTGTCAGCGTGAAAATGTGTCAATAAATAAGGCGAAATCTAAACAAAAAGTAATAGCCTTAATTTCTAGATTGGCGTGGGCGGAGACCAGCCATGAAAAGTCTCGGTCGACTTTTCATCATAACCGAAAAAAATCAAAATTTGCAAAATAGATTAATTTCTAATAGGTTTTCCATAATTCATTGTGGCTTGCAAAGTTTTTTGTGTTTTTTCATAACATCTGCTTATAATATTTGTGTAACTTTGAAAATTCATAGATTCAAAGCGAAATTTTATTCATCAGGCATCTCTTGCTTCAACGATATTAACTTGTGCTTTTTTACACGTTTACCAGCATTTGTTGAACCTTTGACTTCTGGAGTCTGTTTCAAACCACCGAGATTCAAGAAACCGATTCCTGATAACTACCGAGACTTGCTGAGACTGAGACAGAGCCTACCATCCCTGTTCTTAGCCCACATCTATTTTAGGGTATATACCTACGGAAAACTATATGCCCTTAAAAGGAACATGGGCCGAACGAATGTTGCAACTGCATGCAATGCTACAAAAACATAGAATAGTGGAACAGGGTCGTTGTTAAGGTGTTAAACATGAATCGGCGAGAGATGTTAAACTTTGTCAGCGTAAACACCTTGTGTACCTTAAGCCACAGTGGGAAGAATTGTAAGCTACGTTCTGATATTTAAATGCAATCAATGAAGTTTAAATTCATTATCCGGTTGCGGCTTCCGCCCGATATGAGATTATCCGGCTCCGGCTCCGTTAGTTTTTGTATTGACCCACAACCCATGTCCCGTTGACCAATTTCGAACACTGTACCGCTGACTATGCTGCGCTAAAGCATTAGAACCGCTGAATTCAGCTCGTCGAAATCTATAAGGCTACTTTTCAATTTATGCTTAAGTCGTCCATGTTCCATACATTCGCATGGAGTTCGCTGAAGCGCTATAGCTTTACTTTATAATCACTTCCAGAGATCAGTTCAGAGTGGAATGAGTTGATTACAAAACGAGTTCAACAATTCAGAATTCTGAGTTCTGAGAGACCTAATTCAGATCAGTGATTCAATTTTATTCTAAACTTAAAATTAATTCATTACAATTTACAGTGTGGCGAAAAGGTTACAATCATTAAATGTCACATTTCACAATAGTATAATCCTAGGTTGTGTCATTCCGTTGTGTTGGCAATTGAGATTTTTATTTTCTTGAAACAGGAAGAGGGTAAAAACCCACTCACACGTGCAAGTTGTTGAGCGAAAACTCGCAGCTGCAACCAGCACGAAATATTTGCAGCTGCAACCAGCACGAAATATTTGCAGCAGCAAGTATTTTCAAAGGAACATAAAAATTCAAGCGGCAGGCAACTGCGTTCACAGGTGCGAATTAAATTCAACAGCATGAATTCCAGTGAATAATTTGCAGCTACAAGAACTTCAAAGCTACTTTGCGACCAAATTTGCACATGTAAGTTGCCTGTGCAAGTTTTTGCTGCAAAAACTTGCACGTGTGAATAGGGCTTAAAGATTTTTTCAGTTAGATTTTATGTTTCTACGATAGCAAAAACTGCAGTTGATACCTCACCGCGGCAAAGTTTATTCTAGATTCATATTTTAAATATTTTATTGCACCTAAAACACCAATCACATTTTTCTTATTTTAACTATTTTTTCTTTCGTTTCTTTCGTTTTTTCTTCTTCGGCATAAGCGGCGGCAGGAACGGTATTTCTTCTTCGTCATCTTCCGTTGATGTTTCTCGTTCTTTTGTATCGTCGGTCGCTTGTTTTGATGTTCCTGGCCGCTGGCGATCATCATGTGCGATTGGTTTGCCTGTCAAACTTGACGATTCTTCAAATTCTACGCTTCCTTGTCTGGCTTTTCCTTTGTAGGGACCCTCTTCGCGTTCCAAGGACAGCAAATAATCCTCAAAGGCGCTATGGTACGAATCAGGGGTACTGCTGCCAGAGGGCATAGAATGATAATCAGTGCTGGATTCGTCATCAGAGGATTCATATTTACCCGGGATGTGGCGTTCAACTTTAGGTTCAACGGCAGGTTGAAATTGCCGTCCAACGTAAGGCATCAATTCAGGCTCAGCGTGGTACTGTGGATCGGCTACGATATCTGTTCGAGTATCAACTTCTGGATCGAAAATGATTAGATTTTCCATGTACAGTAGGTCGTGTTTGTGTGGTTCGCTGACTGGACGTGCTTCGAACTGAAAATAAAACAAAAATAATAATCAAAATAACTATATAATAGTATGGTAATAATAATAACAACAACAATAATAATAATAATAATAATAATAATAATAATGGTAATAATAATGATAATAATAATAATAATAATAATAATAATAATAATAATAATAATAATAATAATTATAATTATAATAACACTAATAAATGTAAACAACAACAAAAAGTTTATTAGGATAAATGTTTCAAAACTGTCCTACTAAATTTGCCATTTTCATCAATTCCTTCACAATTCAAAATGTTTACCCAAACCAAAAATATTTGGGAAGGCAAAACAAATGTTAGGAGCCCTAAAAGTGAAGACTCTAATGCGGGGTTCACGTTATAACTGGGGCAGCTTGGGACACGTTTTGTCCAAGTTGATTCGACGTCAACATAAAATTTTGTGATCCGAATAGCGGTTATGTAGACAAAATGTGAATGTCACATGACATTGACTTACAAATCAGTGATCTCAAGCGATCATCGTATACAAATAGCCATTTGCCATATGATACTGCTAGACATTTATGCGAATATCATATGATATTTCAAAATTCTACTAAATATCATATGATATTATGCAGGACAATGGAATTTGTGAGCGCTAATAAAACAGTAAAAAGTCAGATAATGCCACATTGAATGATTTCGAAAGTTGAATTAGCTTCTACGTTTTTGGTTCTCGCTGAATTTTTCCCAAAATATATTCCTAAGTACAAACAATTTAAATTTCAAATTTTAGTATCATATGACATTCTACAGGACAATCAAGTTAGTTTACGAGAACTTTGCAGACATTTTCAAACATATCATATGATACTCGCAGAAAATGTTTGGAATATCATATGATATTGCAGTACAAACAGTAGATGTCGCATCAGGATAGCAGACAATTCAAATTTTTTGAATCTGATTGCGGATAGAGGATCAGACAAAATGTTACCAGCTATAGTCATAGGGACAAAACGTGTTCCGTGCTGCCCCAGTCATAACGTGAACCCCGCATAAAATTAATAGCTTCCAACAGGGAATCAACAAAAAGATAGAGTATACAGAATGTATCCAGTTGCATACTCCTGTCATAGAGTAATCATTCAATCCTGGTAAAAAATATCGTTACACAATTGTTTACCAGTCCTGGTTCAGGCATCAAATATAATACCAAACAGTATCGACATTCACTAATGCTTGCGCTTCTTTCTTCATATCCAATTACGAATGGAAATTGTTTCACAGCGATTATTTTTCCTATAAAATTTTCGGCCAATGTAAAGAACAAGGGCGGAACAGTATTACAAGCGTATTCCTAAGCCTAAGCCTAAGCCTAAACCTAAGCCTAAGCCTAAGCCTACACGGCAAAAAATGGTGAGTCAAATTGACTCCCTCCGAAATAGGCTCTACGGGACTACACAAACTGAGTCAAATTCAACTCCGCCAGAGTCAAACGTGCGACTAAGTGAGTCGAATTTGACTCTGGCGGAGTCTAATTTGACTCAATTTGTGTAGTCCCGTATAGCCTATTTCAGAGGGAGTCAATTTGACTCACCATTTTTTGCAGTGTAAGCGTAAGAATGGACTGATAATCTGTTGACCGAGTTCGAAACCTTCTGGGAACGTGCCTCATTTTCAATTGTTAACTCAAAACTAAAAACCGTCCTACCCTAGACTACCCAACTTATCACAATTCCGGGCAGGGGCATCGGTCGGTGGGCTTGCTAGATAGAGCTTTATAACTGCCGGCATCGTTTTCTACGTCCAAAACTACACTAGATAACTTGTTTTCGAACACCTACTGCCATTATTTGATGAAAAACAAACAATTGAAATTTCAAAAATATGACCCCGTGTGGCCCCAAAACTGTGTACTGACTGTACGTAAAGTGGTGTGTTGTGGTTTTTTGTCGGACTATAACTTGTTACGAAATGGCCTAAAACTAACGTCGTTTGCATTTTCAATAGGTTTTCGAACCCGCTGATTTCATTCCACGCATCCATTTTGCTCTACGTCCGATATTTAAAGTGCTACAGAATAGATGCCTTTAAAGGCATCTATTCTGAATCTCAGTGGGCTTGCAAGATAGAGCTTTCTAATCGCCGGCATCGTTTTCTACGTCCAAAACTACACTAGATAAGTTGTTTTTGAACACCTACTACCATTATTTGATGAAAAACAAACAATTAAAATTTGAAAAATATGACCCCATATGGCCCCAAACTGTGTACTGACTGTACGTAAAGTGGTGTGTTGTGGTTCTTTGTCGGACTATAACTTGTTACCAAATGGCCTAAAACTAACGTCGTTTGCATTTTTAGTAGGTTTTCGACCCCGCTGATTTCATTGCACGCATCCATTTTGCTCTATACCCAATACTTAAAGTGCTACAGAATAGATGCCTTTAAAGGCATCTATTCTGAAACTCGGTGGGCTTGCTAGATAGAGCTTTATAATTGCCGGCATCGTTTTCTACGTCCAAAACTACACTAGATAACTTGTTTTCGAACACCTACTGCCATTATTTGATGAAAAACAAACAATTGAAATTTCAAAAATATGACCCCGTATGGCCCCAAAACTGTGTACTGACTGTACGTAAAGTGGTGTGTTGTGGTTTTTTGTCGGACTATAACTTGTTACGAAATGGCCTAAAACTAACGTCGTTTGCATTTTCAATAGGTTTTCGACCCCGCTGATTTCATTCCACGCATCCATTTTGCTCTACGTCCGATATTTAAAGTGCTACAGAATAGATGCCTTTAAAGGCATCTATTCTGAATCTCAGTGGGCTTGCAAGATACAGCTTTCTAATTGCCGGCATCGTTTTCTACGTCCAAAACTACACTAGATAACTTGTTTTTGAACACCTACTACCATTATTTGATGAAAAACAAACAATTAAAATTTCAGAAATATGACCCCATATGGCCCCAAACTGTGTACTGACTGTACGTAAAGTGGTGTGTTGTGGTTTTTTGTCGGACTATAACTTGTTACCAAATGGCCTAAAACTAACGTCGTTTGCATTTTTAGTAGGTTTTCGAACCCGCTGATTTCATTGCACGCATCCATTTTGCTCTATACCCAATACTTAAAGTGCTACAGAATAGATGCCTTTAAAGGCATCTATTCTGAAACTCGGTGGGCTTGCTAGATAGAGCTTTATATTTGCCGGCATCGTTTTCTACGTCCAAAACTACACTAGATAACTTGTTTTCGAACACCTACTGCCATTATTTGATGAAAAACAAACAATTAAAATTTCAAAAATATGACCCCATATGGCCCCAAACTGTGTACTGACTGTACGTAAAGTGGTGTGTTGTGGTTTTTTGACGGACTATAACTTGTTACCAAATAGCCTAAAACTAACGTCGTTTGCATTTTCAGTAGGTTTTCAACCCCGCTGATTTCATTGCACGCATCCATTTTGCTCTACGTCCGATATTTAAAGTGCTACAGAATAGATGCCTTTAAAGGCATCTATTCTGAATCTCAGTGGGCTTGCAAGATAGAGCTTTATAATTGCCGGCATCGTTTTCTACGTCCAAAACTACACTAGATAACTTGTTTTCGAACACCTACTGCCATTATTTGATGAAAAACAATACAATTGATGGTTTTTCAAATATTTGCTAAAAAAATTCAAGTTTTTACAAAAAATGAGCCAAATATGAAATTTCGCCAAAACTTCAAAACTAACAAGTATAACGATTTCAAAACCATTAAAATCGTTTTCTACGCGTAAAATTACCCTATAAGCTTGATTTTAAGTTTGTACAAGCCATAGTTCGAGAGAATTGAGATAATCTCTGAATTTCAGAATAAATGCCTTCAAAAGCATCTATTCTGAAACTCAATGGTGGTGTTAGATAGAGCTTTGAAATTGCCATAATCGTTTTCTACGCCAAAAATAACCCTTATGAAGTTGTTTTCAGGTGTTCATACCCTGCAGTTCACGAAAAAATTTAACTCACGTATATTTTCGATAATTATGTGATGTACATCATATTCAAGTAACCTGGATTTGAAAGTTTGATTGCGAGGTTTGTGTGTAAATCCTGTCTATTGTTTAAAAACTATTTATATAGGGGTTATTTTACACGCAGAATTCGATTTTGATGGTTTCATGTCCGTACAATTGATGGTTTTTCAAATATTTGCTAAAAAAATTCAAATTTTTACAAAAAATGAGCCAAATATGAAATTTCGCCAAAACTTCAAAACTAACAAGTATAACGATTTCAAAACCATTAAAATCGTTTTCTACGCGTAAAATTACCCTATAAGCTTGATTTTAAGTTTGTACAAGCCATAGTTCGAGAGAATTGAGATAATCTCTGAATTTCAGAATAAATGCCTTCAAATGCATCTATTCTGAAACACAATGGTGGTGTTAGATACAGCTTTGAAATTGTCAGAATCGTTTTCTACGCCCAAAATAACCCTTATGAAGTTGTTTTCAGGAGTTCATACCCTGCAGTTCACGAAAAAATTTAACTCGTGTATATTTTTGATAATTATGTGATGTACAACATATTCAAGTAACCTGGATTTGAAAGTTTGATTGCGAGGTTTGTGTGTAAATCCTGTCTATTGTTTAAAAACTTTTTGTATAGGGGTTATTTTACACGCAGAATTCGATTTTAATGGTTTCATGGCCGTACAATTGATGGTTTTTCACATATTTGCTAAAAAAATTCCAATTTTTACAAAAAATGAGCCAAATATGAAATTTCGCCAAAACTTCAAAACTAACAAGTATAACGATTCCAAAACCATTAAAATCGTTTTCAACGCGTAAAAGTACCCCATAGAGTTAATTTTAAGTTTGTACCGTGCCATAACTGTTTAAATGTGAACGAAAAGTTTTTTTTTTGCATTTGTCAAATTATCACCAATGTGAGCAAGGCGAAACGAAACGCGTACCGCAAGACCGAAGCCTAAATGTGGAATTTGAGCCAGGTTCAAATGGTTCGTTTACCTGATGGGCTAAGACAGGTAAACGAAGGTCTGGCAGCGGTTTGTTTGATTATATTAACAATATCAACGCCGTCAGCGAAATACGTTGGCATGTGATCAATTGATGCTTGTTCACTGCCATGACGTCCAAAAATATGACGTATCCGTTCCCTGGCGACATGGACCCTACGAGAGTCCCGAGTTAAAATTCCCTGGAAAATAAACAATTTGACGTTTAGGTTGTAATATCGGATCACGTAAAGGGACCGGTCTCGTAGCCAAGGGGAAGGCCACAGGGGCTGAGCCCCCTGAAAAAATTTTGGCCCCTACAAAATTTTTCAACCTTGATTGTAAGTCATTAAAAACGCTTGAATGCCCGTTCTGAAAAATTTTAAGCCCTCTCTAGCAAGGTGAGCTGGCTACATGTCTGTATAGAACACAAATATCAAACACTAAGTCTAACACCGAACCTAATCGTCAGGTTAATATAAACCTAAACCTAAGCTTAAACTAAAGTACAAGGTTAAGGTTAAGCCTAAGCTTATCATTGAACCTAAACCTAAGAATGGCACAGCACTTGTCATGTGGTGCTCATCGTCACAGTGCGTCACCATACGGTAACGTATATGAGTAATTCATGTACGATACCGCACAGGGATGCACTGTGACGGACGGAACTGGGACTGTGACGGGCGGAACTGGGACTGTGACGGACGGAACTGGGACTGTGACGGACGGAACTGAGACTGTGACGGACGGAACTGGGACTGTGACGGACGGAACTGGGACTGTGACGGACGGAACTGGGACTGTGACGGACGGAACTGGGACTGTGACGGACGGAACTGGGACTGTGACGGACGGAACTGTGACGGACGGAACTGGGATGGTGACGGGCGGAACTGGGACTGTGACGGACGGAACTGGGACTGTGACGGACGGAACTGGGACTGTGACGGACGGAACTGGGACTGTGACGGACGGAACTGGGACTGTGACGGACGGAACTGGGACTGTGACGGACGGAACTGGGACTGTGACGGACGGAACTGGGACGGTGACGAACGGCGTCGGATGTCATCTAAAGTGTAACGCCACCCTAACTGAACAAATTGCAAACTTTGTGGTGTATATTGCGGCGAGTAGGCTGCAAGCTTAGTTGCAGACCTGCCGATCTATAAACTTTAGTTAATTTTCTAAGTTAATTTCGTTTATTCGAGCGCATACACAGTCGCAACAAAACATTCGTGAACACCTTTACATGGTGACGGATCGAAATTAAGGCTCGTATCTCCATTGCTCACAAACGTAAGCCTAAGCGGCCAGTGTAAAGAACAGGGGCGGAACAGTATTATAAGCATATTTATAAGCCTAATCCTAAGCGTAAGCCTAAGCGTAAGAATCAGTTTATTCCTAAGCCTAAGCCTAAGCCAAGCGAAAAAAATTTAGTCGAAAGCTTAAACTTACTCTATTGCAGTCCAACAGAAAAACGTTCCGCCCCTGATGTTTACAAGGGCCGCCTAAGCCTAAGCCAAATTCTACGCCAAAAATAAGCCAAAATTGAAACACTTTAAAATCTGTGGTGAAATGCGTACAAAGCCATATTCGTGTTGCGACCGGAATTCCTGTAAAAATTCAATTCCTGTTCCTGTTCCGTCAACATTGAGTCCCTGTAGGGACACTGTGAACGTACATTTCGTAAAACTTCAAACG
Source organism: Enoplolaimus lenunculus (assembly GCA_030248215.1). NCBI lineage: Eukaryota > Metazoa > Nematoda > Enoplea > Enoplida > Thoracostomopsidae > Enoplolaimus > Enoplolaimus lenunculus. The sequence continues at coordinate 187,093 of JASANG010002985.1, forward strand.
CATCTCTCCATGCGATTCGATGCGACGTTCCGCCAGCGCTTGCAGCGATCGCGTCTTTGATTGCTGAAGCTTCGGTGGCAACCCTGCCGACGCCTTCGGAAACGTCTTCTGAGTAAGAATCAGTTCTGCTTCGCAGTTGTTTTTCGATTGGTTGTGGAATTTTCGACGGTGAGATTTGTTTATGGTCATTCTTGGTTGGATGAAACTTGCCTGAAATTATCAACCTGCCACAGTTACAAAACCATTCACTGCGAACAATATTTTCAGTGACACTTGTTTTTTACTTTCACCGGTACAATGGAAAACGCACCCCCCCCATATAAATACACTTAACTGGATTCTTAGCCGGGGGGTTGCCGTCCTCGGGTCCGCGCAACTTCAGGGGGCCATAAGGAATATGGAGGCTGTCGCGCTCCCCAAATCCCCACACTAAACAATTTAGTTTGGGAACAGTTTAAAATTTTGAATGAAGTACTTAACTTTTTGACTATGTTCTTGCCGCTCACGTATAACCATCGTTTATTACGGGATGGAGGGGTTGAAGGGGAAGCCCCCATTTTTCGCAGGGTCCCTTGAAATCGTGCAGTTTGGGATGAGGGTGTAAGCCTCTTGTATGGAACGCAAAACAATGGCTTCAAGTACACTACACACTGTGACGTTCGATGACGTCATTTGTCAATTGACAATAGAAAATGGACTGAAAAGTATTTCAGTTGTCTCGGACAAACTAAAAATGTGTCTTATTTACTGTTGGTAGCACCTGACTCGTGGTTAACTTTGCCCTACATTTCGAATTATTAATGTTTAGGCTCACGTTCGGGTACCGAAAGCTCAGGCATAGGTTAGCGTTTTTCTAAACCTGAGTCTGAACCGAAAATGTAGTGGAAAATGTACAAGAGTCGTGGCACCTAACAACAACTGATCGGTACAATACGTACTGATTTGGACAAAGGTCACATGAAACCTATAACCCGCTAGTGTCGTAGGAACAAAACGCGTTACGGACAGCTACCAGTTATAACAAGAACCATGCATTGTAATTATACTGGTTTGTCAAGTATGTTGACAGGGGCAGATGCATAAATTTCTGACGGTGAGGCGGGCTGGCAAAAGTTATAAAACGTAAACTTTGTAAGATAGAGACCTTACTATTTTTATCATAAAAAGATTATGAAGGAAAAATTGTATTTTAAAAAATTTGGGAAAGGAAAAATTGTAAGGTAGGGACGTTACCATTTTATGACTATAAATTTTGTGACACGGGTGGCGTGCGATCACTCGCTCACCGACCCCACCCCTGTACTCGCTAGTGTGTGTTGGTACGTAAGGTTATAATTGAAAATGAACATTAACAGTGTAACCGTTAAGTTGTGCCTAAAATCTAAAGTTCTGTCAATTTTAAATCTTAAAAGTTGACTGAAATTTAATAGCCATTATATTTCAAACTCAAAAACTTACTTACCCGAGTGCATTTTGCAAAAATTAGAGTAAAAAGATAAGTAAACCAATTCAAGTTATACCCGAGAAACGTTATGAAACATATGCAGATTCGGACAAATTTTAAAGTTTAAAAATTATACGAGTTGAAAATATTCGAATACAGAAAAAAATTTTCAAAGTTGAATTTGAGAAATATTTTTCAAAATAAAATATTTGAATAAACATTTTAATTGAATTGAAACTTTTGGTTGACGAAGCTTTACAGTGCAAAAAATGGCAAGTCAAATTGGTTCTCTCAGAAATAGGCTCTATAGGACTACACAAATTAAGTCAAATTCGACTCTGCCAGAGTCAAATTCAACTCACTGAATCGCACGTTTGACTTTGGAGCAGTTGAATTTGACTCAGTTTGTGTAGTACCATAGAACCTATTTCGGAGAGAGTCAATTTGACTGACCATTTTTTGCAGTATACGGAAATTTCCGCTTTTATGCACACACGCGAGCCAGAGTTCAGACGCGAGTTTTAGCTGCTGAAGCTTGTAACTTTTTGATGACTCGCTTTTAAGCGTTTCAACTTATAAACCAATAAATGCGCTCAGAAGATTTAGACTCATAGTTGGCTGAAAATATCAAAGTCTTTTCAGTTATATAATATAACTAAGGCCCATATTCTGAAATGCATAAAGCACCTATCATCAGTTAGCGATATATTTTCAAACTGACGAATACCTACAATTACGTATCTCAAAACTGGTACAGAAGTAGGGCAAACCAAACGCGAAAAATGTGCTGAGTGTCGACCCTCACCACGCGACGGTTTCAAAGTTACAAGACCTATCACCAACTGGTGATAGGTGCTACACACATTTGAGAATACGGGCTTAAATGATAGCCGAAACAAACATTCGTAAAAATGCAGCCGCAGTTTTGTATTCTCCCAAGAGTGAAAAAGTTCCATGTCCCACATATTGACCATTACACTAGTACCAGGATTAAAACGGGTTGTAAAAATAACGGAAACAGATAGTGATTTATATAAAATGCTAACGGAAAACGGATATTGAAGTATAAAAGTAACAAAAATGTTTTAGTTTTCAGCCAATACAATTGAAACATGCAATTATTCACCGGGTCTTCTAAAATATTAAACAAAATATTAATGTGGAGGCACCGAAATGTTTTATAACATTTTGGTCGTATTTTGTCATTTTTATTTCATATCGAACAATTGCAACATATCTGTATGAAAAAATTGCGTAACGTATGGAATATGCAACTAATTTTGAAAATACTTTGTGTGGTCCGAAATTTTTCACTTTCATAAAGCGTGTTTTTAATTTTGATATTTGAAAATTGACCAATTTCGCCGAAGGCCCAACTTTACTCAAATTTATGTTGTACCATCGTCATATTTGTTGTTTTATTCTGCCAAGATTCAAATGAACCATTCGCATCGCAAAAATTTTCAGCACTGCAGGGTCTGTAGTGGCGACATATACCCCGTGCCCCCTCTGCAACCACCACGGATCAACTAAGAAATAGGATTAGGTCCAGGCTCAAGGTTTGAGCAAAGGTTTCGGCTCAGGTTTAGGGCTAGCTACACGTTCTAATAAGCCTAAGCCTAAGCGTTTATGTGAAGAAAACTGTGCTGAAACTTTGTTATGTCGTATGATGGGTGAAATTTTAAAGTTTTGTAATTCTGAGACATTTAGTGCTAGCGATAACAGCATAGGCGACCCGGTGTCGCACAATTTTGCAGTTGTAGAATAGCTGAAATTCGTATAAATTGTACAGAAACTCGCAAGGCAGATCGCAGTCAAAATAATGTTTTTTTCCTCACACCCGTGAAATCATTCGCCATTGGTTTTAGCATATATGCATATAAACGCATATATACATATCTATAACATATGTTTATTTATTCATTTATTTATTTCATTTATTTGTTTATTTAATTTACTTATATATTTTTATATTTAAATTTATTTATTAATTTAAATATTTATTTTTATTTATTTATTTATTTGTTCGTTTATTTAATTTATTTATATATTTACTTTTATATATATTTTTATATTTATATTTATTTATTCATTTAAATATTTATATTTATTTTTACTTATTTATTTATTGTATTTATGTATGTGTACTCTCTAAAAGCTTAAACTAACTTGATTTAAGCTTAAGCTAATCCGCCAGTATTAAACTAACTTTCTAGAATAACTAAACTGACTGGTAGGTTTACGCTTAAGCTCATTTAAAATGTTACTTATTTTCAGTTTAAGCTAAACATAATGAACTCTTAAATACACTGCTGCACTTGTTACTTAATCTAAAAATAAGTTTACTTAATCTCGTGTTAAACTTAAAAACACGTTAGTTTAAGTAAAGCTTAAAATTCTAGTTTAGTTAGTCCGTCCAGCCATTAAGTTTTACTTAAACTGATATTCAAGTTTAGTTAAGCTATAATTTAAGCTTAAGTTTTTCGAGAGTATGAACATATCTTAAATATTTCGGCCCATTATGTTACTTATTGCTAGAAACAATATTTCTCAATGCTTCAATTTTTGTTTCTCGCATAGTGAAAATATGAACACCCTGTTGTAGCTGGACGCTTGCATTCGGCTCCCGTCATGAAATCTGAAGCGGAAAAATTTTTAGGCGTGAACCTAAGTCTAAGCCTAAGCAGAGTCCACGGCTAAACCCAAATGTATGCCAAAGCGAACGCGTATGAAATACGACTTTTGTTTTTATTCTGTTCTTGCATGAACAGTTAATAACTGCTATTGCAAATAATGTACACTTTTCCTTGTGCAGTGTAGTGATCCAAATAAGAGGGGGGTAATACGAAAGGGGTCTCCATTTTGAGTCCCAATCAGTAGGAGTCCGTATCCCTAATAAGAGTCCGTAAGCGGATAGAGTCCCTAAATCCTAATTAGAGTCCATAAATGTCAATTCTCCCTAGTTGTAGCCCATAAATGACTCCAGGACCAAATAAATTTGAGTTCGAAACTTTGAAGCGTCCTTAAGTTTTGAAAGTAACATTCCAAAGTATAACCTTGGATTATCGCTCAAGCTTTTGATGCAAGTAAAAAATGTTTAATTCAACGGATAGTTGCAATACCGTATATATCAGTAACGAAGGACCGCGGAGGGTGAGTTAAAAATAAATAACAGTCCGAAACTGAATAAGAGGGGCGGTACCCTCTTGAGAGGCCAAATAAATATCAGTCCCACTTCTTATTCGGGTCACTACAGAAGTAGCATCGTTGACAAAATTATTGTGAACTGCGCATAATTAGCAATAATTTAGTTTTCAGGAATAATGTACCGTGTATTTCTGACATTATAGAGGTCCAACTAAAATTTCGAATGAATTTCTATACATTTCCTATAGGCAATTTATTCTGGCTTATATTATTAGTAGTTATTTGGTATATACCATGCCACAACGGTTCCGATATTGCTGTACAACTGATTGGTAAGATGATATTCTGATTTATTACAATAAATGTAATAGGGATAAACACTGGATTCAGAATGGGTCTACGACCCCCCGTCATAAAATTTTTTATGATAAAATGGTAAAGATCTCTCTACCTTACAATATTCCCACTCAAAAATTGACACATATATAGCATACAGTAAAAGTTGCGTTTCATAAACTTTTGCTAATCTGTTTGCCAGTCAGATATTTCTGGTTCCACCGCTGAGTATAAATACTGTGCCACAAACGTGTAGAAGACTAATCAAAAGGTGATAATATCCGATATTCTTGAAGGATCCAGAACTCTGTGTACGCATCGACCCTACAGGTTCATGTATTTTACCATCTGGTTCGAATTCAATTTCTGAACCAGTCAATTGAACGTTTGTCTTAGATTTGAGTATTCTGGTTTGATTTAAACATTTTTAGTTTTCCATGGCGCCCGTGTGCATCAGAATATGTAATTAACCAAGATAGAAAACAGACTCGGCTAAGATATTTGAGCCTCCCTGGAGCCGCCGGCGAGACGAATCCCTCCCCCTTATAAGGTAACAACCATGGACCCATTAGCTTATTCAAAAATAAGGGGCATGTGCGCATGTGTGGGGGGTGCAATTCAACGGCGGAAGAAAACAAGCGACCGAAGCGAGCGAAAAGATAAATGAGCAATAAACGCAATACTTTTTTTGCGTTCAGAAGCCGAGAGCTTATACGTATCGAGTAAAAAATACCGGAACCGGATAGTGATCAAAATACAGGAAACTAATATTTAAAAAGATTTATAGATATCACACAGCATCCATCAAATCTAAAACATTTTCAGTGTGCAAGTTGAAACTTTTTCATTTCACTGTATATCCTCATCAAAGTCACCTGGTGTACGCATGGTATTGTGGAAGTTGCATAACAGTCAACAGTACACGAAAGTCTCGTTTATATATTCAGGCTTGTATGCAGAGGGTGGGCCAGGGGTCTCAGGCCCCTATGCTTTTGATCGGCACAGAAAAACTTACCACCACTTGTAAGCTGGTTATTTCAGCTGCGCTCGTCTAGTAAAATGGTTTGGGGCTTTTCCCAGATTAAGCTGGCTACAGGGCTGGGCGTTTTATAAGATTTTTGATCCATGTATAGAACAGGGCCGGGACAGTAGTATAAGCACATTCCTAAGCCTAAGCCTAAGCTTAAAGCCTAAGAGTACGGATGAGCCTATTCCTAAGCCTAAGCATAAGCCTAAGCCAAAGCGAAAAAGTTAGTAGAACGCTTAAACTGACTCTATTACAGCTCCACCAGAAAACGACCCGGCCCTGTTGTATACATGGGTCAGATTTTTTTCAGATATAACGAAACTAAACACCCAAATCAGTGAAAAATATCGAAATTTCGAAGAAAGATTTGAAGCAATTTCCAACCAACTCGACAAGAATCTAATCAACTCGTTGGTGTTACTCAAACACGACGTGAAAGCAACTTACGTGCGTCAGTTTCAACTGAACGACAGCGACAAAGATTTGGTTAAATTGAAATCTGCGATTCGTTTCATTGAGTTGAATTTTGAGCTCTCGAGCAACCAAATTTTAACTGAACTCACCCGTCAGACTAATCTTTTACAGGGTCAATTTCATCAATTTAATGATGATCTACTCGCTGCACGACTCGACACTCAATTGCAACTATTGCAACAAGGGATTCATCCTCTTCGAGAGGCGCAACAAACGTTGGCGAGTGCAGCACATACTGAAACAGATAAAATTGTTTCTGATACAATAAACCGCATTCTGGCAAGCAATGCAACACAAAATTTGATACATAAAAGCGATTTTGGTGCGTTGAAATTGCAATTAGCAATTATGATTGCCAAAAATTCAAAATCACGCGTAAAAGTACTTAAACGCGCAACAGATTCGTTTGACGACGCACTTGAACGGCTGGAAACGCGACTGCAATCAATAATTGCAACTGCACAAATGTTGCATGCACTTCAAACGCTTGTTGCATTTCAAAATTTGCAAATTTCAATGCAAACGGAACAAATTATACAAGAAATGGATCAACTAAAACACGTTGTATTACAATTTATTGCCGATGAAACGCATGTGGTTGTTGTTGACAGTGTAGCTACCGAAATTGCTACAAAAATTAAGTCTCTGGTTCGTTCCGTGGTCACGGCAAAAAAGCGAGACTCGGTCAAGCGAAGTGTAAGCATAGGCCAATTTGCAGCCAAGTTCGAACTGCTTCTACGCATAGCAATCGCAACAAACACTGACAAAACAAGGCGTTCGGTGGCAACTATTGCTAATTACCACTTGCAATTACTACTGGCAGAATCGATAGCAAAGCAGAAGGCTTCGAATTTACGGGAACGCATCGAATTTATGGAATTTTCGACAACAATGAAACAAATTGTTTCGGACGCCGTCGGGATACCGCCGGGATCACACAGCGAAATAGCGCAATATATCCGGGGGACTATTGAATATTACGTAGCGGCATTGGAACGGAACAACGAAGTTCGAAATTTCAAATTAATGTATGAACTTCTTAATGTAGACACAATGGTTACGCTCGCGATACGTAAAATATTTGTGCTGTTGAATACAAAATGAAAATTCAATTTTAGCTCAAAGATAAAATAAATAACTTTTAAAACAACTTTTTTTCTAAATTAAGCAGAGTACATCCGGATATCCGTTTCCGGTAAAATTCGGTGCCCGTTTCCGTTATAGAAATTAATCGGGAACTCGGTCGTTTTTATGTTCAAAATTAGTTTTATAAATCACAAATATATCTTGCAATTTTTCGTAACAAATATGCTGCAGCCGTACGAAATGAAATAAAAATTACGAAATGCATCTAAAATTTTAAAAATTTCGATGCATCCGTCATTTTTTTGTTTAAAAATTTCGAATGACTTGTGAATATGTGGCACGCGTCAATTGTGTTGGAAGAAAAATATGGCGTTTTTGAAACTTTTATACTTCAATATTTGTTTTCCGTTTCCGTTATTTTGGATCAAAATCCGTTTATGTTATTTTTACCAACCGTTTACACCCTGAGATGATGTAAGGATTTATTATCTACGAACTTTACTAACAGTTGATATATGCATACGGTAGATTTTCGATTGAGCTGAGAGTTTAGGTAGTCAGAGCGATTGTAGCATGTGACAGTAGTCAAAAGCCTTTACTTTCCGAACAATCTACCTATAAACCTAAACCAGATATTAAAAACTATTATGTAATCAAATGTAAGTTTCTGGTGCAAATCTTGATTAAGCCACCGGCCGGCATCCGGTTCAAAAATAAGTGAAACGCGACCAATAGCTTTACCGTTGGAAGACTTTATTTGAAAGGTTGGCCTATGTAAAGATAAGGGGCGGACCGTTTTTCTGCGAGACTTCAATAGAGTGAGCTTCAGACTAATTTTTGGCTTGTCTTAGGCTTTAGGAACAAACTCATTCTTACGCTTAGGTATATGCTTACAATACTGTTGCGCCCCTGTTGTTTATATTGGCCGTGATGTTTCAGGCCTATATTTTAGCATACGCTAAGATTAGGCATAAGCCCAGGCTTAGTGTGCAGGGTACAGTTTGTGTGGGCAACACCAGTGTTCCAACCAGAACTAAATTTTGTTCGCATCGGAATTGAATTTGCTCGTCACAACTGGAAGCTTTAGATTTAAGTGTGTTATGATTTGAATTTTTAGTCGGAAGACCAACAGATTTTATTTCACAGTTTACACAGTATTTTTTCAGTAGCAAAACATAATTCTCGAAATCAGGGGTTTTGCATTCATTTTCTGTCTTTTTAATTGTCTTAAATCAAGATGGAACATAAGTACCGGAATCACACACTGTCAAAATCGGAATGCAAATTTTGTCGGGATTTCATGCGGGATTCACGTTATAACCGGGTCGATCACTCTTATCGAGTGAGCAGACAAAACTCGAATGTCATATGACATTTACTTACAAACCACCGTTCTCAGAAGATCCAAGTGTACAAGAGTCGGTATGTGACGTATTACTGAGGGACATTTGTGCGAATATAATGATATTCCAAAATTACCACGAATATAATATATTCAGCGGGACAGTGTAATTTTCGGGTGCTAATAAATTAATGGAAAGTCGGAAGGCAGAGGCACACTAAAATACCAAATACACGTCTGCAAATTGATTTCCGGCACAAAATAGCCTAGGAAAACGGCATAATTAAAAAATTCAAATTTCAAATTGTAATATCATATGGTATTCAACAGGACAATTTTGGTATGTTACTTCAACTATGCAGACATTTGAAAATATATCATATGATATTCGCAGACAATTACTCGAATATCGTATGATATTGAAGGACAAAAGGTAACCTACACATGATATTAGCAGACAAATACGAATTTCTGAATACGATATGGGGTCTCAAGCAGACAAATTGTTATTACCAGTGGATGATAGGCAGGGTTGGTTGTGTTGGAAAAATTGAAAACGGGAAAAATGCAAAATCATGTATAATTCTTCCACAAATGAAAAAACAACGTTGACGAATGATTTTCTATTGAAAAAATGACATTAGGAGAATCAAATTACTTTTATGAAGTATCATCATTAACTCATGATAAGCATACTGCACACACTACAGACCTGTCAATATATCTAAAAAAGGTACATATGCCAGCTAAGGTTGCCGATCATTCGATATTCGCTAAGGACAAAAGGTGACCTATACATGATAGCAGACAAATATATAGAACTTTTTGAATATGATATAGTTTATTAGAAGACAAAATGTTACCCAATAGGCTAATAGGGACGAAACGTGTCCCAAGCTGCCCCGGTTATAACGTGAACCCCGCATCAGCCGGAATCGAATTCCGTTGGAACTCTGACTAACACTGTTCTGAAACTTAATACAGAACCATTTTAAGAAGTAAAATTTTTTGAGCAATTTGAGCCAACTTTCGTCTCGATTGATTTTCAATGGTATGAGACAAAAAAGATATATACTCATCATAATCGCCCAAACAAGCACGACGCTGTTTTTAATATCATAGACGGACAGATCACATAAAGCATGGCCAATGTTACTTTTAAAACCGTAACAATAGATTAAGCGTATTCCTAAGCCTAAACAAAAAATGTAGTCTAGAATGTAAAGCCTACTCTTTTACAGACCCAACAGAAATCGAGATGGCCCTAATAGTAACATGGGCATTAAGCATGATATTCAAACGATATATTCTGGGCCAAATATATTGTTAAAAACACAAAAAATAACATCATCTTGTAAATTCATTCAGCAGTTGAAACGTGAACACATGGAAGATGATACGCCGCAAAACAATTAATATGATTTTCAAAACAATATTTACATCTGAAATTAAAATCAAACGTGATTTATCTGTCAATCTGTCACAAACCTCAGTTGTTTAAAAACATAAAACAATAATTACCACTTGACAAATGCGGGGTTCACGTTACCCAATTGTGCGCTTGGTACCTGTTTTGTCACTATGCCCATAGCGGGACACACTAATTTTTTTGCTACCCGTATGTATACCAACATAAAATATTAAAATGTAATGCATAGCCAAGATGTCTGCTCGCAGCCCATATAGATGATAACATAATGAACTTTCAATCATGCACTTTAAAACGGCTCAGGAATGTGAGTTTTATTTTACAAATTGGGTTTAGTCTTTTTAAAATAAATCAAAAAATCTAAAAAATGCTATATTGTTAAAACAATCGCAAGGTACTCATACGGGTACAAAAACAGAATACTAGTGACCTATAGCTACAAACGAACGGTACCCATCAGGGTGCAACCGGAATTCCGGTTCCGGCATTTTTTCACCTTCCGGTTCCGGTAAATTTTTACCGGATTTAAAAATTCCGGTTATAATTTGGCCGTTTTCTTAACTTAGCTAATTTTTAAGAGTCTCTTTTGAAAGCCAATTGTACTTCGAATATAAGCCATTGATGGTGGATTTCACTTCAGTCGACTTTGAAAATCTAAAATACAACAAATAAAATAGATACCTATGTTCGACTACGGTTGTTTCACAAATAATAGAGCAAAAAATACTATTAAAATGAAATTTTTGGTGAAATGCATTTTTCATTTTCCGGTTCCGGTAAAATTTTCAAATTCCGGTTCCGGTAAATTGTAATTCCGGTTGCACCCTGGTACCCATATGTGTAGTATCCAGCTAACAACATATTCATATATGTTGCTCTACATACTGCTATGGGTAGGTGACAAAACAGGTACCAAGCGCACAACTAGTAAGGTGAACACCGCAAAAGCAATACAGAATTTGCAGAAATATTGAACTCAAACCGAAACGCAACATAATATCTGTTTTCAACACGTCGTAAACCTCAACAGTTCGATTAGGCTTAAGTCACTCGATTTGGTTAACAACTTTCAAAATTAATTCACAGTATAATTCAATATTATTTGCCATTACGATAAAAACTTCTCTTCATCTCCCCTAAGTTTCAATTCTTCTGTCTTTGTAACAACACGGTTCTGAAAATGGCAATGCAATTTTGAAAACGAAATAATCAATAAAATTGGGGGCAGGCAAACCGAGCCATAGTTTGACTTGCCCGCAGCAGTATCAAAATATAAAAAACCTGGGTTAAAACAGATATTTTTATATCAAGTTGAAATCATTTACGCAGTCTAGTGTATCAGCATTACGACTGTAATTCGTGTAAAATCCATCAGGATGGCTTGAGTGCTTTTCTATAATTATTAAAGAAAATGGCCAAAGATGAAAAACAACTGCTAACAGGCTTAACAACACAACTCCCTGCAGAATTCCGGCCCTGGCCTACCTCTTTGAAAGCCACACGCCGCCAATCGCTTATACCACAAGTATCACATGGTCTAGTGGGCAATTTCGTGTACGATTCCACACGTCGACAACAAGTTGCACATTTAAACCAACGCCGATCTGCAAAATGCCACCAAACCGTGTGTTGTTCACGTTTACATAAATCTGACTGAGATCGTGACGTGTAGTTACACTTAAAATACAAATACATTAAACGTTAATCCGCCGTTCACAATAATTTTGTCGGTTTGTCTGCAAAGATTTGAACGAGTGTTGGGGTCAACATGGTGTACAATTTTAAAATTGCTAATTAAAATTCGCTATACAAAAAGTAGTGTGCAATGCGGAACTGGATTATACCGTAATCGGAATCGGAACAGCAAATTTATACCGGAATCAGAACTACAAACATTGTGACAATACGGATAATTTGTATTAACAAGTATAATATTGATTTACGGTCACACGAAAAACATTCGTTTTAAATTTAGACATAAAACACAATTAGAAAATTAAATTAAATTGATTTCGGAAAACAAACAGAAAGCTTAGCCTCACCTGACTACACGATACAACTTTAACACCTTTCAATTCTTTTAGATCACCCAAACGCTCAGCGACTGTTTCACGTTGCTCCAACGCGTAGAAATGCTGATCTATCAGTCGTTGCTCTTCCTGAAAATCAAGATGCTAATGATTACAAATTTCTGTATTTTATTTGCACAGATCCGGAAAAACCCTAAAACTAATTGGTGATATATTATGCTAATGCAGCTAGTACTGTTTTGCGCAATAGCGATATACAGCACAGTGCAGACAAATAAACTTACATATTCAGTTATGAACATCAACAAAACTTTTCCTTCTTTTATAACAAATATACCACAGTTTATTCAGTCTATACAATCGGTTGAAGGCGAAACCCATAGCCAGTTCACCTTGCTAGGGGGAGGGGGGCTGGAAAACTTTTAAGGATGGGCATGCAACAGTTTGTGATGCTTTATAAGCAAGTGAGAAACTTTTCTAGGGAGAAATTTTTTCAAGAGGGCTGATCGTCCTGGCACATTTAGGGCTGCGACGAGCCCGTGCCAACCAGGCATAAAAAACAAACATTAAAAATCCCCGACCGATACCGAAACAAAACCTAAATTTGTCAAAAAGAACATAAACCTGTTACTTGCCTGAGCAGCAAGTTCAGCGTTCGAAGAATTTTTCGACAAAATAGCTTTGACTTTTGGATCATTCAAGTCGATGTCGCCGAGACGGCCGCGTTTTTTCGTTGTTTCATTTTTATCACACGGAATTTTGGAATCAAGTTTGTCGGTAGTGTTAGTGTTTTCAATTTCTGCAATATCGAATCAAAAACAAGTAGTATACAAAATGATGTACTAAAGTATTTGCTGATATTGCTGTGATTTTTCGGTATTTAAAATGTCTTAAATAGAATAAAACACCAGTTATTTTTATTACATCTTTAAATAAGGCAAAAAATACACAATATTATGTAAATAGATCAAAACAACAAACGATTTCACCGGAGACCGACGTTGATTATTTATGTGCTAAGCCATCTAAATAAGTTAGAGTGGCTGAAAAAGTTTCATAAGTTGAGTCCGCGTCCCGTCCTCAGCTCGTGGATCCATTGTTATTATTAGAAACAGCTGGAACCAGATGTCCGGTAGCGCTGCCGAGTCTAAGCATTGATGACGTCACTAAATTCCAACAATACTAAAATATGGTAAACCTGAGACGGTTTTGCCATTCCGGCAACTGCAACAAAAATAATCATATAATGAATAAAAAGCAAGAAAGAAAAAAACGACCCCCCCCCCAAACAACACCCCCCAAAAACAAAAACAACCCCCAACAACAAAAATACACAAATATTGCAAAATACCTGAGGTTTTTGCACAAGTCTCTAAAGGACGTTGCTTCTTGAGTCGTTCAAGCTTATGTCTGAGGCGTGCAACACGGCTGGAAGCATCACCGTTTGGATCACATTTCGGAATCAACGACGCCTATAAAACCAAAAATTCCGTAAGACACAGACTAGAGCTATAGCTGTCAAACGGCGCGGTCCAGCACAGCAAGTAAAAAAGTTTTGTTTAAAAAATATAGCGTTACGGTGCTGTACGACAACTCGCGGCAAGCCCACGCTAGAAAGCATTAATAGTCCAAAGCAAATATCCTCGCTTGTAAATCATGGGAACGACGTTTGTTTCAAATAACGCTTACGTGTAGACGGTACGAGCAGACCGCCAGCGGTTATAATATGCGTTTTATACATGTTTCGATTTCAGTATATTATATAACATATGTACTGCTGAACCAAAAAAAGCCGGATCCGAATGGTTCAATATACTGGTCATGAGTGCATAGTTCAAAACTAAACTTAATCATTCTAGTGTAGTAGTACTTGCAAGTTACTATCCGTTATAATTTTGTTTGTACAAGTTTCTTAATCTATATGAAAGATAGAACGAACCAAATACGTATTTTTTGCAACTTTCCAGCATTAACTTTGTTTACAACATTTTATCTGAACAGAAATGCGATTGTTTTATGTCCTATAGAAAGAAAATTTGCACGCAGAATGTTGTGAGTTTGCCGACTTTTGCGCATTGCACAAAACCGGCTGACTAGTATTAAGAAAGCGTATTAAAGTACCTATGTTTATCATTTTCAAGAAAATTCGCAATATCTAACTCACTCAATCATATTGAGCTGTTACACACGTGCATCGACAATGTTTTACGCGATATCGTTGACTGCTAAGTCCAAATTCGAAGCGTAAAAGGCTCAACTATCAGTGTTTAACTACAAATTCATCATGCCCCAAGAATGGCTTCCATTTCAAATAATACCTTAGTATTTTGACCACCGGTCGCGCATTCTTTGTTTGGCTCATCATCAAAACAAATTCCGTAATCTTTAGACATCCCGTTTCCAATTTCCACTGTCGTTGTAGACAACTTCGGAGCTGTGGATATCGAAATTTGTCCACTTGAATCCGGAAAAGTGACATTATTTTTCAAGAATTCTTTCGCCGATACAAGATCAACACATTTTTTGGCTGAAGAGTGCTTTGCTAAAATTATTAGAAAACCGGCATTAACAAGCTTATAGCTATAAGATGCATGTATTCATTAGTTACCCCGGGGCCGGGGCTGAAACCTAAGCCCCGTTGCCGTGGCCGGTACCAACCGCGCCAAGTTAGAAGACGTAAAATTAACTATTAACTTGTTCTTCTATATACATAATACGTATATGGTGGCTAGCAGTGAGTGAGAAATTTATGCATTGCGCGTAGTGTGTACAGCAAAAAATGGGGAAATTAGGAAATACCATGTGCAGTAATTGTGATTTTCATACTTTTGAAACGAGAACCGGGCGCGATGGGATAGCTTTTATTAAAGTCAATTAAGAATCGTATATAAAAATGGCCCAGATAAGGCCCCGGCAACAATTTGCTGGACCGGGCCCCGGTCAAGTCCAGTGCCAAAGGCATCTGTAACATTCATAGACAATTGCCAGTAAATTTCAGTGAGTGTTGGTATCAAGATGCCACCAAACCCACGATTTCAATGATTCTGGATCCATTTCGATTTTTCAGAATCCGAACCAAAACATTCAATAACAATTAAACCTGACCCATTTGACATCTCGACCTAACAAGCCGCTCAATTTTATGCAGGCAATAGAAACGTGTGAATTTTGAAACAATAAACCTGAGCTCATTGAAATACGGATTGAGATTCAGAATCGCAATTGCAAAAACATTTTCAAAAACGGTTTAGTGTCGCAGCTCAATTCCATAAACATAAAAAGGTATTTCTGAATCTTGAGGGATTCCGTTTTCCTACAACCGAATCCGAACCTAACTTTTAGTTTTTGACGAATCTGAAACAGTATCCAAACTCTTGCTACCACTTTTGTTGGTATTCCGAATATTTTTTGCTTAAAAATTTTATTGCTTTTCATCTGAACGAAAGTTAATGCAGCATCACATAGAACGCTTCACGCACGCAAATTTTACTATGCTTGAATTATATTAAGCTCAGTTGCCATAATTTCTAAGCCACCAAGGCTTTACAAAACATCTAGGTCAAGCTACTTATCTTTTTAATTATAATACGACAATATCTTGGTCTTCATATAAAATTTAAATGATGTGATGACTAATTTCTTAATTTTCAAATTACAACATTCTGGCAAACTTTAACGAAGTAGGTTACAAAAATTATTCATCACTGACTTTTATCATCTTCAGATCCCATCACAGAGATCAAATTTCTCGATCCCAGCCGATGTGAATTTGACGAGACTAATTCGGCCCTAAAATTGGCAGCAAAAGTGTAAGACGGTTTTAAAAGCTATTGCGTTGCCAGCAAGTCAAGTATAGACTAAAGTTGAACTAAACAAAACACTTATAGTGATACTACGCAGCTAAGCTTAATTTACTTAAAAGAATAAACGATTAGAAAATAAAGCTCACAAATAAGTCAGTAAAACCTAATTCACACGTGCAAGTTTTGCACCATTTCCGCTACAGCATGCACGGGCAACAGTTTCAACTTTTCTCACATTTTTCAAGATTTCCACATTTTGAACAGGGCATCTACAAACTGTCATGTTTTCGAGATCTTACAAAATTAGGACATTTTTATGATTTTCCCGGAAGCAGTTACCATGCGTACGACAGCAACTTGCAGCTTGCAGTTGCACATTTTGTTCAAAAGCCGGCTTACACAGCTAACTTGAACTCAAGATTTCTACCCGCAACGACGACAGCCCGTGAATTTAGCTTAAGCAAAAATAACAAATTTTTCACATACAAAGCTTCTTTAGCAGTGACTGGTTTCTGATAGGTCATAGCGTTCGGTCCACACTCTACAGGCTGTAGCTGGTAACACTTTGGTATGTTGGATTTGGCAAGCGGTCGGTTCAAGCAATGCTGAGCCGAAACAACAGCATTCGAGCTTGCGACCCTTGCTTGGGATGCCGCCATTACTTTGTGAGCTTTCAACTGGTCCATTGTAATTTTCGCCGGTGCTCTATAAACACAGAATATACAGTTTCAGTTCGCCTGTTTATACAATACACCACCATAACGCATTGAACAATGAAATACGTGGGGAAAATTTTTGGTAGCATTGATGCGAAAGCCAAATATTTAAATGTTTACCAAGAAAATATCATCTTATCTCTTTAAACATAAATAAGAATGTGCTGAAATTTAAGCCTCAACATTCACTGGTTCGAAAGTTACAAGACCTATCACCAACTGATGACAGGCGCTACACACGTTGCAGAATAGTACAAAAGTTCCAGAGAGAATATTGACACCAGCCATTTTCAACAAGAAGTAGTTGCATTATAAACCTTCGTTTCCGACCGACGCCATTAACAATAATCCCATTGGCTCCAAGGACACGGCGTTCCATCGAAGTCTGTGGCGGAGCATTACCGGGGCATTGAAATTCACCGCGCGCAGAAGCGAGACGCTTTGATTTAGAAATCACATGATAATCGCAATGGTTGCCGCGTTCTCTCAAATGGTATTAAACACAAACAATACATCAAAGTTAATTTTTACGGTTTTGTAGCGAATTATTCATATTCGTTTAAATATTGTCAACATTCCTTTTGAAAACTTTTGATGTTAAAATTAGTGTGTGTTTTGTACCTAGTTCAATTTTGTTACTAAATTGTTCCTGATGTGTTTTCGCTAAATATAACGAAGAAATAGCTTAAAAATTGAGTTGGAACAACCTGAATCGATTCTCCAAAGATTTTAGTATTCTGAGCCCCAGATCGCAGTATATATTTAAGTGACTTCGAATTTCGATATTTCAAATTAGATCGCAGTATATATTTAAGTGACTTCGAATTTCAATATTTCAAATTAGATCGCAGTATATATTTAAGTGACTTCGAATTTAGATCTTTCAAATTTCACTTGTTTGTTTAAATTTCATGCCTGCATACAATTCGCATTATAATTGGCACATCACCTTTACTTTATACAATACATTATACGAAGATATTTTCCAACTGAAAGTTCAAATTCAAACACGAACTCTGCGAAATTGTGGATTCGGTGCCACCCAAATAACCACTTTTTGAAAATTAATAAAATACTTACTAAAATCAAACTAACTTATTAATTAGATTGGAACACGCACGGCCATCTTTCCGCTTCGCTTGGCAAAATCCAAGATCTTTCGACATTCCAATTTCAAGCAGTTGCTCAGATTTGTCAATTTTCATGGGAACATCAGCCGACTGAAATTAGAAATATCAAAATTATAAATTAATTCAATAGAACCGTTTCCAAGTTATGGCTTTAACCCTACGCAATTGTTTTGATATTGTGCTTTCAATTTTCGTTTTTTCATATATATCATATGCTAAGTATAAGCCCACATATAAACCAAAATCAAAACCTAAGCATAATCATAAGCAAACATAACTCTAATCTTCCAGTGGCTAAGCTTCCCAGCCCCCCTGTCTCCCAGTTTCTAGGCTCCGATTCTTAACATGGGCCACAGCACGTATCGGCATTGTCACGGTCGTAACAGCAGTATGAATTTTACCGACAAAGCAACGACTAACCCGATCTTTCGACGGATCCATAAATGACGGCGACAACAATGCAAACACCGTTCCAACGCTGAGTTTCCAATGATCTTTAAAGCACGCGCCGAACAAGAACAGCTTCAAAGATTGATTGCAATCTTGCAAATCTGAGATGCGATAAATAGCGTACTGACTACCCTTAAACATAACGTTTTAGCATATAGAAAAATAAGAAATCATTGCTCAATATGTATATCTTTCTGGTCTCTCTCCATTTTTATGAGAAAGCTTCCCCCAGGTTATACCTGGGTAAAAATCTAAGAGCAACACTGAACCGTACGTGGACGCGACTCCTTTAAGTACAACCCTGAACATGAAATACGTTTGCGAGGTATTGGCTGTGCGATTGTGTAGCTTCACCAGGTATACCCCAGTGGCCTCGGCACGCGATTACCTGTCCAATGTTCATCTACATGTGGACGTAGTCAAAAAAATAATTCACAATTTTGAAATTACCAAACCATGTATAATCGTTAAAAGCTGCAAACCACGTTCAAACTACCAACACAGCATTCGAGTCAAAATACACAAACCTGTGAACACATATACCCAACAGAGTAGAGACGGACATCTTTTGCCCCAAACATACGTACGTATCTACAGCGTTACCTTAATGCTCGTTTTTGGTGGCAGCTTTTCTACAATCACTCCCATGGTCACCCATTCAGTTTCGATTGGTTTTCGGACTGTCAAGCTGCTCAGTAACAATTTACTGCGTTCACCAACAAGTGTTGCAAAAGCCGATGATGATATTTTCGGAGCTCTGATACAAACAAAAGTAACAACACTTTAAACGCGATCTTTGAAAAATTTTAACCGAGTTTCAAAAACACGACTTTTTAATAACATTCTTCGAAATTTCATACTGCTTAGGCAATTAAATTTTTTGAACGACCTATAATGCGAGATTGAAGCATTCACACAACGTATAATTTTCTGTGTTTGTTTGCAAAAAAAACAAAAAGTAAAATAAGTATGCGGTCATTTACGTACATCACACGGATTCGAAAAGTCGGATCAAAATCGTACGACACCGTTTGCTTTGTTTCTGAAAGATTTCCGGCTAATCTCGGCGTTGCTACTTTCACGCTAGGTGCCGACATCATTCTTGCTATTTCTAAACAAAACTGAAAGTACTAGCTTAAAAAATTTACCACAAATCATAATTCTTATTACTACGAGTTATATAGCAGGTACGTGGTACGTGATTAAATCAATAAGCTGATAAGAAATATGTAAGTAATTTTCTCCAAATCGGAATCCTACTTTATACAGCCAAACCTCGATTTGCCCCCGGTTCAAGCACTGCCCCCAATGCACTTCAACACACTTTTTGCTTTTTCGCGTAGGTCGAAATCAGTCCTTGCGTCGTCAGAATTCATTTTTCGCTTCAGGGCACGTGCTTGATCGTTAACGTTTCTAAAACATTACAATTTCAGAGAGATGGCGCATTAATACGGCTATGAAATTTTATTAATATTTGACTTTCGACAAACGAAATACCAAATGTCCATTAGCCATATCATATTTTTAAACTTCAGACAAAGATTACTTGTGAGAAATAAACGCCCATGCGTATTTATCGCCAGCAAAAGCATGCTCGATAAAATCATGTTACAAAAACAAGGTTCCACGCAACAAGAATCCAGCAGGATGCCACCGAATTGCCAAAAGCACGAAATATGAATGGATAAACGGCAACACAATGCAATCTATCTGGACTCTAAATTCCCGTCTAAAATGTTTCGACATCACTCCTAAAATCAACCTGGTAAACTTCCATTTGAAAGCTCAAAAGTAGCCCGTTGAACCCAACATAGTATGCTTCTCACTTTATTTCCTCGTTGCGCTGCTCTTCGTCCTCTGAGCTTTCTGACAGTCCGCTATGAACAACACTTTCCAAGTTCTCCCCGCTACATTCTCTCAATGATGGTTCAATAGTTTCTGCAGAAAAATCAATTGGAGCGTCCGACAACTGCGCTTTGTTACTTTTTGAGTTCTGCGGTTGAGGACAAGATAAAGCTGGTGTGGTATTTTTCATGCGAACGCCGTGATTATTAATTGCGTTTCTTTCGGGTAATAGAGATGCAGAAACCTGACAATAAAATATCAATACAACTTCCACAATAACTTTTGTACATACGCCATGTCATAAATTGGCCAGAATATGATATCTGGTCTGGCTAATAAAAGGTTCCGTCCACTAGCACGTGGCAAGAATGGACAATAATTAAAGTTACACAAATAAGACCCACCCAGAAACGTTTTTGAAAAAATTTCACGGCAAAAAACGAGAACTGGCATTGGTTTGGTAAGATAAGAGTTCGACCTCCGCACCGTTTGAAATGCTGAAAATTAGCGCTACTTAGATACGATTGTTACGGAACACATTATTCATGGTATAAGTGCTATGTACCTTGTTTGACAACGTCGCAGTAGACGTTTGCGAATTCGAAGCCTCAATAGTGTGCCGTTCTCGACGAGATATTTCTCTCTCGACTTGGTTTAAGCGTATTTGTAGGCGGGCCTTTTCGTCTGTAAATAAAATATATACGTACGCATTTGAAATATAGTACCATAAAAATTGATTTATATATTAATACGTATGTTGTAAAGACTTAATTAAAAAACGGTTTTTACATTTTGAATTCAAAAAAGTTGTGAAGCATTGGTTTTCTTGGTTAAATCAAATAATACAACTTATATATAATTAGTTACACAAGAAGTTAATATCTCACAGAATGTAATATACACAGTCAAAACGGTTGGAACCTATCTTCATTGTATTCTGCGTTAAATGTAAACTAGCAGGGATGGGAGTCTCGCTCCCGGACTCGGTCTTGGTATTTGGCACGACTCGGTCTCGGTATTCGGCAGGCCTAGGTATTTGGCAGGTCTCGGAGTCGCCTTTTTCAGTCTCTGTGAGTTGGAACCGAAAACAGAAGTAGAGGATTCAACAAGTGTACGACTGTACGGTTGAAATTAAGTGATGGCGGATGAATAAAATTTCCTTGTGAAGCCGAACCCTGAAAACTAGTTTTGAAAATGACAAATGTCAAGCCAAGGTGTTTAAGGTGTTTACAAAACCGTAAAAGCTCTTGCGAAACCGTGTTAACGGTGCATACGTCGTAGACCAGACAGCCAATCAGGGAATTTGGTAATTACAGTTGCGTGCCTGATCCTGAAGTCAAAATTGATTGGACAGTCTCAGCTTAATAGTATGTAGGTTAGCCTAGGCCATATAGTTATGCTATTAAACAGAATATGTAGCAGATATTCCCGGTTCCGCTCGTATGTGCTTTACAGATTACAAGCTATTATCTGCGTAAATCTAAATGAACCTTGAAATTGACATAAAAATGATAAGAGCAACGTCACAACTAACCTCGAAGTTCACTGTCTGATAACGTGCTTAAGTACGCGTCTGGTTCAGTTCTTTTCCCATGATTTTCCAAAGCTCTGTCTGAATCTAAACAGTATATATTAAATGTATACTTTACTTCTGTATCTCTCATCGATTATGAGCAGATTGACGGAAACGCGATATTTTAATCCTTCAAATTTTCCATATTTTCTGTTTCTGGCTATAGGTTTTTATGCGAGGAACCGATGTTTACAAACGTTTTTATTCTACGTATTCTTTGCACTGTAAAAATGTGCGTATAATATATATTTAACACTTTACTGAGGTTTTCGTGTCTTAATGCCGATTTATAAACAAAATCTCGCAACTCTTCTTTCTTTGTAAATTTATCGTATTCACTCATAAGACCGAGGTATTAATTGGCAAGTACGTAACAAAGCATGATGTTTTAAACTGCGGATTCATCTATAGTCAACCTGCAAAAAAATCAGTTTTTGATATTAAAGTTATTATCAGGGTGGCAACAAAGGTGCGGATTCAGATTCGGCAAAAATTGTGGTTCGTATTCGGACTCGGCTAAATTATGGTTTGAATTCTGATTTACATGTAAAAAAGCCGAATCCAACAATGTTCGGCAGTTGTGTTTTTTCATTTTTAAGCATTACAATTTTTAAATAACTTGTAATATAAATCAATATTTTTTCAAGTCAGAATTCGCAGAACTGAGGTCGGGAGTTAAGCAGATGGCATTGTGTTGATATCCTGAAACAAACCGGATTCCGATTCGGTATCGGATTCGGCAAATTAGCACTTGATTGGGATTCGGGTTAGGTCAAATCGTGCATTCGGTGCTACCAAGCTTATTAGATCAGTTCTAATTGCATGATATGTACCTTCCCACGGAAATCTTCTGTGTTATGCGCTAAACTTTGGTTTCTCAGCGAAATCATTACTTGTAGCAAGGTATTTTTTACGAATACTTGAAAAAAGTTGCTCAAAATGTAGAACACATTTTCATCGCTCCGGAAATCTACCTTGGTTCAGTTGTTATTAAAACAAATATCCAATTCTTGCGCATGAATAGAAATTAGGAATTAATCAACGCAACGCAACTGAATTAATTCAATTAATTTTTAAAAACATTTTTTGGCTCTCCGAAGGCCCCTGGAAAGTCATCCTTTAAAAACCAAAATTCTGGAGGGATCATCAAATGGTTCCTTCAGGAATCAGTTGCTTCCCTGGACCATCAGATTTTCAGCTTCAAAAATCTGGCTTTATTGGACCGTATATATACGTACGTGATTAAAGCTTAGGGCCAGATGACAATCTACTACAAAAAATCATATTGCACTTGCTCGGAATTCACTGCGGTTATTTCAAAATTTGCACAAAATAAAAAAATCCAGGAGGGTCAAATGTTGAAGTTTTGATCCATGCCAGAAGTTGCCCGCGCGGATCAGCCAATTATTCTACAAAGTTGACGATTTCTCTTACCTACGTGTATTACTAATTGATTTCGATTTTGTGTACGTATATACTTATAATTTTGCATTCTGCATGTTAATAATCTGAAAATGACCCGTACCTAAAATTATTCTAACCAACCTCGGACAGCGCGCACCATTTTAACAGAATTTTTTGGGAAACTTTACTTTTTCACATCTAATAAAACAACTCTTACCCTTCTTCAGGCTTTCAGTTTCCGACTCAACAGTCAGCAAAAACTGTTCCAAAGTGTCATTCGGATCGTCCATTTATAATTTCTATCATTTATATATGACGAAGCTGTCAAATTTGCAAGGTGTGACCGAATACCAAACGCACCACAACCGAATACAATATATCCAAAGTAGCTGTGAGAATAATATATTGTAATTATCCAATAAACAACAAGTTTTACATTTCTAGATAATTTATACTTTGGAGCGATAAATATCTGGAAAACGAAAGACTGGATATCGACTTCTACAAGAGCAGGATATTGTCAGTCAAGGTAGGAACCGGGACTTCTGACCTTTCTACCAAGCAGCTGGAAAAGCGGGCTAGAGCGGGGATAGAACTCTCAGCCTCTGGATCCTTATGCGAGCACTCTACCACTGCGCCACGTAGCCCGACTCTCCAACTGCATTTTTCGTCGACTATATGTGTCGACCGCACAACACAATGTGCATTGCATTTATTGCATATGCACCAGGACAAGCATGTCTCACATGCTTACAGATATTCGATCGCACCTAGGCAACAATTATGTTAGCATACTGAAACAACACAGCAGCAGAATGCTGGTTTACCTGAGTGTGCTATTAATGGTTCTCCAAATTTTATCGTCGCAATTTGCTGCTGCAAAGCAAATTTCAACGATACTACGCCGAATTTGCTAACTACACAATGCGAGTAACAAAACTAGCTACGGCATAAACGCGGCTATAGCCGATATGTCAGTAATTCACCGAAACGCGAACTTTTATCAATAAGCCATTCTACGAGTCAACTTAGATGAGTTGGCCTATGTAAAGATCAGGGGCGGGACCTTTTTTGTGGGAGTAGATTAGAAGAAACCCAAGCTTAGGACTAATTTTTTTGCATGGCATAGGCTTTTAGGTTTAGGCTTAATAGGCTTAGGAATAAACTCATTCGTACGCTTAGGCTTTAGGCTAAGGCTTAGGCTTATGCTTAGCAATAAACTCATTCTTACGCTTAGGCTTAGGCTTAGCTTAGGAATAAGCTTATAATACTGTTCCGCCCTTGTTCTTTACATCGGCTGATGAGTTCAAGGTAAACTAATAAATTCATTTGGGAAAGTTGGAAAAGGAGGTTCCTAGCAAAACTTCATGTAGATCCTTTTCCAACTTTGCCAGTTTAAGAAAAATAAAGTCTAAGCTGTTGATCCTTTTACACAATTATGGGTCATCTACGTTTTATACTGTCAACGCTACTGTAATTTGCAGGCCCTAGAGGTACGAACTGTCTATAATTTTCAAGATACCGCTATAGTAGCTAAAAATTTGCACATACGTCAGCAACTATTGAATATTTGAGGAAACTGAAATGTGGGTTGAAAACCTACGACTTTAAAATCAAAGTTGCAAAACATAAGTAAAATGTTGACTTTAAGTTGTAAATTCGTCTAAAGTCCTGTTCCTGTAATGCTGTGTCAAGCGATTTAGCGAAATCATTATCTACCATATCAATTACATTATTTTATTGTGAATCGGTTTTTCAAACACTTTTTACACGCCAAACTGACTGATGAACGAAACAAAAGCCGATAACTTTTAGCTTTAATATATGGACATCCTTTCTAACTCGTAAACCTGTAGGAAAAATTTTCAACTTCAAGTCTTTGCTTTGCACTGAACCTAGTAGCTTTTATAGTAACGCCAAATCAGTCACAACATTGCTAGCTTCAATTCAAACATGACGCCGTCCACACAAAAAAGTATTTCGGGATTTATTCAGAAAAGTGTTTTCTGTGTCAAATCTGAAAAGTTTTTCTGATATTTAAGACAATTTTTCTAAAAATAACTATAAAACGTTTATTTTTAGACTTTATTTCAAATTTTTTGAAAACTTTTCTGTTATAACAGAAATACTTTTCAAGTGCGCCTTGCTAATTATATTTCTTAAAATGTAAGAAATTTTTTCTTAAATATCAGAAATATTATTTTGAGTGTATATATTAGGTAGCTTATTATGATAACGTTAGCAGGTATCTGTCAAGTGTTGTTAAAAATTTTATTCTAGAAACATTTTAAAACTGTTCCAAGAATTTGATGCATAATGCTGTAAAGTTTTCGCTTAAGATCAGCTTAAAAGTCGATGATCGGCTTTAGTAATTATTCGGCAACCCTGCCATTTTGTCACAATCCGAGTGGGATGTGGGTAAAAATTTTTTAACCGTCCCGGGATTTACCCACGCAAACAATAATATTTTACCCGCGGGTATACCCGCGCAAAAATGATCTACCCACGACCTACTTTTTACACACCAGTATTTTAAAGATCGCAGGTGATTTGCATTTTAATGAAGTTTTGCGTTATTGTTTCAAGGAGTTATACAAATGAAAGATTACAAGAAACAACAAAATTTCAATCCCAAATAATAAAGCACGAAACACCCCTGACCAGAAATAAAACTGACAGCAGCGTAGGTTTTGTTCCTTAACCGTTTCTCACATGAATATTTTCTATTTCCCCTGAGACCTACTTTTATGCTAGGATTCGAACTTGGGTGACTGGAGTGGGAGGCGTATACCATCACCACTCAGCTATAGGAGCTTGACGCTCGAGCCCGAGGGGCTCTCACGTCTTGCGGTGATTTAGTACTATGTATACGTGTTGCAATTGTTAAACACGGTGCGATATACATTACTTAACGTATATACACTGCGCTTAGTTGCCTATAGGCAACTCAATGTGAGAAGGGGTTAAAAGTTAAAACTTTTTCGCGGGTAAACCAGTTAATTTTTTACCCGCGTAATAAAAATCTTTACCCGCGGGTATACCTGCGCCTAAAATTCTTCATCCGAACCGTGTTTGTCCGCGGCTAAGCGTGTGTACGTGCGGGTACCCGCAGATAAATTACCACTCTGATCACAATGTTGCAATATTTCGCAAATAGAACAGAACACTGGCAGTAGTATAAGCATATTTCTAAGCCTAAGCCTACGCGTAATGGTAAGCTTATACTTATACCTAAGCCGATGCCTCAATGTTGCAATATTTCGCAAATAGAACAGAACACTGGCAGTAGTATAAGCATATTTCTAAGCCTAAGCCTACGCGGAATGGTAAGCTTATACTTATACCTAAGCCGATGGATGCCTCAATGTTGCAATATTCCGTAATTAATATAGAACAGGGCCGTAGCAGTAGTAAGTATATATAAGCAAATTTCTAAGCCCAGGGTTGGAACCGGCCCGGGCCCAGGTCCGGCGAGCTCTGGCCACATTTTGGGCCTGCCGCCCTAAAACGAGCCAAGGCCAGCCGCCAGCCGAAATAAATCGCAGCAGTTCCCTATGCCAGAGCCTAAGCTTTAATAGTGCTGAATAATTTTATTGGCCGTGTAAATAGCTTGTATACGCTTCGTTAACATGAGGATATTTTTAAAATCAAGTTTGATTCTCTTTGCTTTTTTGTGGGACGTATCGGTTGTCCAAACTTTTGGAATTGGCTCTGGGACTGATTTTACAGTGGTGGTGTCATCAAAAATCATCAGTGTCCATCAAGAACCGCCGTAAGGTTTAAATCACTTTATCTCTGAGGTTTCACCCAGATCTGCCACTCTGTACACACGACAGTCGCATGCAAATCCTAGATATCATTGGTCTAAAATTGTTTTCCTGCTATTCGGTTGGACGTTTTGCATGGGAAAGTTTTTTTTATTTTTGTTTGTATTTTCTCACGACAGATTGACATGTACCTACGGCAAGTACTTGATTGCCAACCACAATACCGTTGGTTTGATGTATTGTTTTGTGCTCCAAAAAATATGAAATTTGCTTGTCCGGGCCCATGCGGGCCGGGCCCGTGCCAAGGGTGAAAGGTTCGGGCTGGGCCCCGAGTCCTTAAAAACCGGACCGGTTCCAACCCTGCCTAAGTCTAAGCCTTTACTGCAAGGGTAAGCTTTATACTTATGGCTACAGTGTAAATTCCAATGAGTTGATTACTCAATTCAGCTAGCGAATTTGTTATTTCTGAATTGATATCAGTAAACATTAAACTCTGAGTTGAATTGATTCTCACCCTGAGTTGAGTTGACTCTGGGTGAGTTGATTAATTAACTCAGAATGAATTTAATCAACTCAAAATTCTGAGTTCTGAAAGTCCTAACTCAGACTATGAGTGATTCAATTCATTCTGAGTTTAAATCAACTCACTGAAATTTTTCAGTGTAAACCTAAGGTAAAAAATTGGTATAAAGCATAGCTTACTTTATTCCAGTGAAGTGAACAACCACTCCGCTCCTAATCCATATATGCGCATTAATGCTCAATGAGGTTCTATCCAAAAAATACAATTCTCATTACACCTGCACTGTGGATTTCAGTGAGTTGATTTTAAAACTCAGAATTAATTGAATCGCTCAGTCTGAGTCAGGATTGTCAGAACTCAGAATTTTGAGTTGATTCAGTTCATTCTGAGTTAATTAATAATCAACACACCCCGAATCACAATTCAACTCAAAGTGAGAATCAACTCAATTCAGAGTGAGCTTATGTTTACTGATATTAAATGAGAACGAGCCAACTCGCTAGCTGAATTGATTTATCAACTCATTTGGAATTTACAGTGTGTGTTTAAAACCATTCCAGTTTTATTTATCAACGTGAACTAAAATGTTCAAAATTATTGAGCTCAGAACCAAAAATAAGCAAGTTCCCAGGCCACTTTCGACGCTCCTTGTTGACCCTCCGCTGGATGTGGTTGAAATTCCAAATATTCGTCGAAATGCTTCTACCCAACTATCATACGTTTCCGGAAGTTGACTGTTTGTTGTTTTATCCTGTTCGATGTGTAAAAATTGACCTGTCACTCCGGTTTGCGCTGCTCTTTGTTTACATGCGTCGCTTTGCGGCACTCCGTTAATAATTCGGCCAAATACGTTTGTTGTCGCGGCTAAATTACACTTTTCGGTGCGTTCTGCGGTTAAAATTAACCAATCAGACGGCAGTAATTGTTTGAGCGACGCTGAAAGACGGTTGACTGCTGAATTTGCGTCACTGTAGAATCTGAAAAGTTACAATATATATTCTCATATATGCGTAGCGCACCTATCACCAGGGCCCATATTCTCAAATGCGTATAGCACCTATCATCAATTAGCGATAGGTTTTTAAATTGACGCACACCTGCAATTGCATATCTCAAAATTGGTACAGAAGTAGGGCAAATCAAACGCGAACAATGTGCTGAATGTCGATCCTTAGGATCGGCTGGTTCCAAAGTTATAGGACCTATCACCAACTGGTGATACGTCCTACTCACATTTGAGAATACAGGCTCAGTTTGTAAATATAACTCTTGTTGTTGAAAAATTTCGAACATTCCGGTGTATTGATTAATCAACTCAGAAAAAACATTACTGTAGTAACCCGAATAAGAGGGTGTAGGGTCACTACAGTAGTTATTTTTGGTCATTTTTGAGTTAATATCAGTAAATATTAACTCGCTCTAAGCTATTTAACTAAATCAATTCAGAATTCTGAGTTTTGAAAACCTACTTCTGAGTGGATTCAACTCATTCTCGTTAAAATCAACTAAATGGAATTCACAGTTTGTCACTTTTGAACCAGCGAATACTGAGGCTCAAAATTCAGCACATATTTCATATATGATTTGCTGTACTTCTGTAGCAATTTTGAATTAGACTACTGCAATAGTTAGTGAGTTTGAAAACCTATTACTAATGCGGGGTTCACGTTATAAATGGTGCAACTGGGCCACGTTTTGTCACGTTGTATATATTGGGTAACATTTTGTCTGCAATGTATCCCAATATGATATTCAGAAAACAGTGGTTGTCTGCTAACATCACGTATACGGTGTCTGTCAAGATCATATGATCATTTTGAAAATGTCTACTGAGTCAGTTGCATAACTAGGTTTGGAATATCATATGATACTAATCTACATGTAATTGGCGGCAAATTCAAATTTTGGCGGGAAATTCAAATTTTGGCGGCAAAATTCAAATTTGGCGGCAAATTCAAATTTAGAGGGGAAAATTCAAAATTTGGCAGGAAATTCACATTTTGGCGGGAAATTCAAATTTTGGCGGAAAATTGAAATTTTGGCAGGAAAATTCAAATTTTGGTTGAAAATTCAAATTTTGGCGGCAAATTCAAATTCAGGTGGGAAAATTCAGATTTTGGCGGGAAAGCCAAATCTTGAGGGAAGTACAAATTTTAGCGGGAAACTTAAATTTTGGCGCAAAAATTCAAAATTTGGCGGGAAAACAGAAATTTTCTCAGGAAAATTCGAATTTGGGAGAGAATATTCAAAATTTTAGCGGATTGTATACGTCTTTAAACTACATAATGGAATATCATATGATACTCCAAATCCGTCTTTGAATATCATATCATATATGCTGTTAATTTGGAATATCATATGATACTCAACAATATGTCTGATTATGTCACGTAACATTCGAACACTTGTATGCTGAGATAACATGAATACCCGTGCTTTGTATAGCAATATTTCAGGTTGAGCTCAGGCTCTCCCCAACCTAAGTTTACGTCTTGGACGTATTTCAGGTTGTAAAATTAGGGTATTGGGTTGAGCTTTAGCCTTTAATTTGGGAGTCGGTTTCCATGACAAATCTCTGTGTTTTGATTTAAAACGTGTTAGTCTTATATTTCAGAAATATTTGTCTTATGTGTCAGAAATATTTTTCTTCATCGTTCATAAAGCAAAGTCTTAAATTTAAGACATTTTAGTGTGAAAACCTTTTAGACCAATATTTCTGAAAAATTTCAGAAATAAGTCTTGAATTTAAGCCATATGTGTCTGGAGTCTGTATCAAGACATAATTGTCTTAAATTTCAAATAATATTTCTTGAATACAAGACAATTTTTTTGTGTGTAAGCCTACGCCTAAGCAAAAAATGTAGTCTAGAACTAAAAGCCTACTCTTTTACAGACCCACTAGACATCGAGATGGCCCTAAAAGTAACATGGGCCGTAATCCTTATTGACGTTTATAGTCCTACCAATATAAAGAACGCGCTAGCGATAGCGCCTGTGTAGTGCATTGGTTGTGGCATACGACTGATAATCTTTTAGTCCGGGTTCGATCTGGCGCTGTAAAGCTAATAATAATACAATTTACTTTGAGCCATATTCTTCTTTTTCGCCAACTGATATAAAAATAGTTACTCCAGGGCACGATATATTACGCATTCCATGTATTTGAACAAATAAGCATGAGTTTTTCTACAATTAAATACATTTTTTCTTCAGCAAAATGTTTACAAACTGCAAATTTTTTACTGACAATGAATGTGTTTATTGAAATCCCACCAGGTGTAATATTTACCAAATTGTCAACCGCTAAAACTGTTTAGTGTTCCTTCAATTCAATTAACCATTCCACAACACTTGTCCATGGTACTAAAAAGCCAATTTTACAACTGGTACACACGTTTGCCTAAGCCTAAGCTTAAACTTTAGCCAAAGCCTAACTCTAGGCCTAAGCCCAAGCCAAACCCTACGTCTAAACCTAGGCCTAAGCCAACGATTAAAACCTAAGCCAAACACAAAGCTTAAGCATAAGCCTCGAGGTAAGCCCAAACGTAAGCCTAAGACTAAGTCTGTGACTAAGCCTAAGCATAAACCTATGCTTGAGTTTACGTCTTCATCCGGAGGCGTATAGGCTTTCCCACAAAAATGGTTAACTTCTTTAAAAATTTCGAAGTGGTTTCTTTCCGTGCCAAATTAAAAACGAATAACAAAAATATACACATGCTGGTTTGACACCGAAACCCTATTTGCTGCACAAATCTGGCTTACATCAGCATTCCATTCGCATCCTTTACTCATCTGCCAATCGTATACTTCGAGCAAAGTAGCATGAAACATAAGTTTATCAGTATGGGCGGCATCCATTGGCTTATAGTGATTCTGACATTCGCCGGTTGCATTTACAGACGAACGGACTGCGCCTGAAACATAACAACCAGGGATGTATGACATAACGGTACACTGTAAATTGCGATGAGTTGATCAACTTAGAGAACGAATTAGTCATTTCTGGTTATTTCTGAGTTTTAATAACACCAAAACATCAACTCGATTTGAGCTGATTTCATTCCGAATGAGCTGATTAATTGACACAGAATGAGATCAATCAATTCAAAATTCTGGGTTCAAAAGCCCTAATTCAGAGCTCAGGCTTCTGGAGTAGATTTAACCAGGGTGCAAACGGATAGTCAAAATAACGGAAACGGATATTGAAGTATAAAAGTTTATAAATGTTTTATTTTTTGCCAACATAATCGCGGCGTGATAAATTCAACGGTCTTTTAAAAATTTCAAAGAAAAAGAACGCGGATGCATCGAAATTTTTTAAAATTTTGAATGAATTTCCATAATTCTTATTTCATTTCGAACAATTTCAGCATTCATATCTGTAACAAAAAATTGCGAGATATATACGTGATTTGTAAATAATGTTGAACTTATAAACAACATAATTTCCGTTATTTCTATAACCGAAACGGAAACGGACACCGATTTTTAACGGAAACGGATATCCGGTTATAACATTGATTTAATTCATTCTGAATTAAAACAGCTCACTCGAATTTACAGTGTGCGGTCGCTACCTTATAAATTATTGCATTTGTGCAAATAAAATTGCGTTTTGCTTCTCGCTCGCTTCGCTCGAAAGGTTTTTATATATTTCGATGCCGGAAATTTTAAATGTGTGTAGAATCCGTCACATCCCGGTGACAGGTTTTTAGTATTAAATTTAGTAATACAACCAGCGAATGGTGGAACTTAGAAATTTAGCACATTTTTCGCATTTGACTTCAACGATAAATTGAACAAATTTTAAAATAGTTGCAGTAGTTTGTGCGGTTGATAATCAGTTATATTTTAAATTGCCGCTGGGTGCTATCCACAGTTGACCAGCGGCGCAATCTCAGATGGGGGGTTTACAAGGGCACAGTAAATTTTGCAAACACGTTTCTGTGAGATTTTAGGACATTAAAATGTAGAATTTTTCAAAAATTCAAATTTGAGGTTAAAATAATCAGGCAACGCAATGAGAAGCTCAAATATGCAAAAAAAGTTTTCCAAATCTCACCGTTGGTTGGTAAACCGCCGGCTGAAGGGGATAACCGAAAACAAGCCAGGATATTTTACCGGTAACAATCATTGATCCTGCTCCAAGCTTTGAGTACAACGCTGCAGTTTGTCTTTGTACTGGACCATCGGTAAATGGATGGGCAGCGGACAAATGAAGACCAGGCAAGACAACTTGAGACGTTTTGCGTGGAATGGGAACTATGAAGATTCCCCAGCCATTCGCGAACCGGTTTTGAAACAGTTGTCGTTCGGTGAGAACACAATGACTAAAAGTTAAACGTATATTTTCAATGACCCATGTAAAGATCAAAGGCGGAACGTTTTTTCTGCGGGACTGCAACAAAAGTAAGCTTATGCGTTAGACTTTAGGCATAGGCAGTGCCGGAGCAGGCAGCAGTGGTCGCGAACCGGTTTTGAATCAGTTGTCGTTCGGTGAGAACACAATGACTAAAAGTTAAACGTATGTTTTCCATGGCCCATGTAAAGATCAAAGGCGGAACGTTTTTTCTGCGGGACTGCAACAAAAGTAAGCTTATGCCTTAGACTTTAGGCATAGGCAGTGCCGGAGCAGGCAGGAGTGGGGGCTCCGCTCAATTCCAGGGTGAGGGCCCCCCAAACTTGCGAGCGAAGAAGTGAGCAAGAAGCTAGACGCATTTTAAAACTTAAGCGGTTTTTGTTTCAACCGGTTAGGGTGGGGGCCCTTTAGAGTAGCCCCCTCCCCAAATGGGGTATGGGGAGTGGCCGCTCCGGCCCTGGACATAGGCTTTGGCTTAGGTATAAGCTCAATCTTACGCTTTAAGCTTAGAGTTAGGAATATATTTATACTACTAAGGCTTAAGGCTCTGTTCTCATGGGTTCGAGTCCCACCGCATCCGCTGCAAAATTTTCGTGAAGGGCTCTATATGGTACTGCTTAACCCTTTAGCGGGACATTATTAAAAATAAATACTTTACTATGATTGCTGCTCGGTATCGAAAAATCGTTTAATAATGACAATTTCCCGTATCGCTGTTGGCACAATACCGTCATTGCAGTTATCTTTGTTCTGCTCCAGAATCCTTCGGACCACCTGCAACAAAATACAAATACTTCATACAAAGTGTGGACTGCGCATTGGCGGATCCATTGGATGGATCAAACTGGGGTAGGCTGCTCCAAAATGGACCAAAACCAAAATCTGACATTACGATTTATTATAATTGCGTTTGGTTTCTCGCTCAATCGCCATGTCTTCATCGGCAAACTCCAGGTGCATTTTTATTTATTTATTTATATGTTTGTTTATTATTTATTTATTTGTTTATTTTTTATTTATTTGTTTTTTATTTAAATACTGCATGAATATTTTTAATGTCATCTGAGATTAAATTTAAAACTAAGATTCGAACTCCATATATTTTCGGATAGGAGGTGTTTAGGGTCGCCATTCGACTACAACAGTTTACCGGTCGAATGAACGAGGGTTCCTGCATCTTGTGGAAATTTTGTACTGTGTATACGCGTAATAATTGTTAAACACTGTGCATTGTGCATTAATTATTTAGAGTACAGTTTGTGCGTTTAGTTGCTCATAGTATACTTACTCTACGCATGGGTGTAGCCAGGATTTTCGAAATGAGGGGTAAAAGACGTTGTATAGCCATTTCGAGGGGGTTTCTTGCATTGACAACTGTAACCGCGTCTATAAACCCAGGTACAGAAATCCCTAAAGGAGCTTATGTTTGGCACTAGAATCCCTCTAACTACTCCCTGTAGGCTCGTAGTCAGCTTAACTTGCCAGGGGCTAAAAATTTTGTCAAGATGGGAGTACAACATTTTTCGTTAACTTATAAGCAAGGTTGAAAGTTTTCTAGGGGGGTCAAAAAATTTTGCAGAGGGGCTGCACCCCCTGGCATTCTGTTGGCTACGAGCTCGCTCCTTTGACTCTTCGCAAGAAATGCTTACTGCTCTCTAAATGTTTAAACTAACTTGATTTAAACTTAAGCTAATCCAGCAGTATTAAACTAAGTTTCGAGATGAACTGAACTAAATAGGTTCGCTTACCCTTAGACTTATTTAAAATCTTACGTATTTTTAGTTTAAGCTAAGCTTAAATGAAGTTTTAGACACATATAATTTCTTAGCTGTGATTTGTCACTAAACCAAAAATAAGTTTACTTAAACTCGTGATAAGCTTACTTAAAATATGTTAGTTTAAGAAAAACATAAAATTCTAGTTTAGTTAGTCCGTACAGCCGTTTCAGTTTTACTTATACTAATATTCAAGCTTAGTTAAGCTATAATTTACGTTTGAACCTTTTAAAGAGTGCTTCATGCCTAAACAGCAATTGAAACTGGCAAAACCTTACCGATTTCCACGCAGTGACTTCCTGAGGCGTTGGTTCCAGTTCAAGTTTCCATTTTTTCAATGATATTTGATCTTGTTGAATTATAAACTTTTCCAAACATAACATAAGATTATGCACCGTTGTAGATTTGAAAATACAGTTTTCCGGATTACTGGCAGCATCAGCCGGAAATAGTGAAAATAACAAAAAACAAAGAATAGTCACAATTATTAGATTAGACATATATAATACAACTATAATATATCTATGTTTTCAACGCTGGAACTGTCCACATACGTATTTTTGGCAACGTTCCAGCTGTTGTAATGATTTATATATAAACAAAAGATAGCATATATATGCAAATTAGAAGACATTGTTAAATAGTTTTGTGAGCAATATTTTAGGGATGCAATTTTGCAACCACGTTGACTAGTTTTAAAACTAAATCCCATATTGGCTTTCAGACGATTACACGCATGTCTGTATGTTTTTTGCCTAAATTGACCAAATATAACATCAATTTTTTTATTGGGTATATACTTGTTTAGTTCCACCCACACTAGTGTTTAATTTAATAGAAAGCGGTGTTGTTATTACGTTATCAAACGTTTAGGCTAAGACAAAGGCTTAGGTTTAAGCTTAGGCATATTCTCAAGCTTAGACATAAAGCTCGAGTTCGTTATGTATGGTAACTTTCACTAGTGTTAATTTAACAGAAGTCGAACGTTTCCGCTGCAACAGTGTTTATGGTAGTACTTTATCAAATGTTCAGGCTAAGACATAGGCTTAGGCTTAAGCTTTGGAATATTCCCAAGCTTAGGCTTAGGCCCGGGTTCGTTATATACGCCAACTTTATGTGTGACGTCTAAACAAGTACTGTGTATTGCAGTCCAGCAGAAAAACTGTACATCCCTCAAAGTAAATATGGTCTCCTATATATTGTAGATTCGTGGCTTTTAAATGATGTTTACTATAAATTGTGAGTAAAATTTCTTTCACAATTCAAAAAAATATGGCCAATGGTTATCGTGGTTCCAAACGAACCACACAGACCGCACCACCGTTGCTTGCAACCAGTTATCAAAACCAAAATTGTATATCAAAAATTGCTAAAATTGCGTTTGGTTGCTCGCTCGCGAGTTTTTTTTGTTGTTTTCGCTAAAAATGTACACTGACAAAAATATAACATTTTTGCAAATTTGTGCATTTAAAGCGCAAAAATAAATAACTCAAATAAACACAACAGCGATAAATGTGCAATAATTGGTTAAATTATGCGTTTTTTTTTCTTACCATCAATTTTTGTTAATATTGTCGGACCATGTAAAGATCAGGGGCGAAACGTTTTTCTGTGAGACTACAATAGAGTAAACTTAAGTTTTAGACTATTTTTTTGCTTGGCTTAGGCTTAGACTTTAGGCTTAGGAATATGCTCATTCTTAAGCTTAGGCTTGGACTTTAGACTTAGAAAGATGCTCATTCTTAAGCTTAGGCTTAGCCTTTAGGCTTAGAAATATGCTCATTCTTAAGCTTAGGCTTAGACTTTAGGCTTAGGCTTAGGAAAATGCATATGGAATGATGAATCCATCGCCAAAATTTTTGGAGACATAAAAAAGCACTTTTACAAGCTTCAGAATATTAATCGGCTGCAGAATTTGAATTACCAAAATGCTTGGCGCATGTAAACGTCAGAGGCGACACGTGTTTCTGTGGGACTGCAATAGAGTAAGCTTAAGTTTTATACTAAGTTTTCTGCTTTACGCTTAAGCTTATGCTTAAGCTCATTTTTACGCTTACGTTTTAGACTTAGGAATATGGTTATACCAGTGTTACCGCCCTGTTCTATACATTGGTCAAATGATGTTTTGCACAGCCGAAATAAAATCATGGCTACATTCGTGCTTATTATTGTTTCGGCCAATGTTACTTTTAGGGCCGTAACAGTAGATTAAGCGTATTCCTAAGCCTAAGCCTAAGCCTAAACGTTACAAAAGTTTGTTCCTAAGCCTAAGTATAATCAAAAAATGTAATCTAAAATCTAAATTTACCTTTTTACAGACCCAACAGAAACCCGGACGCCAGTAAAAGTAACCTGGGTCACTGTTTTAATAAAGAATATGGGGCAAACGGGGCTTAAGCACGCAATAAAAACAACCTGATAGCAAAGCTATTTCATATCCCATATACATTGTATGTTTTAAAAAATCTTTCAGTCCCACTAGCGGATCCAGAGGGGGGAAGATGTAGAAGCGTAAGCCCCCCCGTCAGCAATTTTTTGTGATGAAATGGTAATGTTTCCACTTCACAATTTTTTCTGAACATTTTGGGTGTCAAATTGATATTGTTTACAATTTTTGCGTTCGTTAACATTTGCCATCTCGCCCCTGCCCGTGAGAAATTTTTGGATCCGACTCTGTCAGCCCTTGCGTATTATATACTCAAATTACTTAATTTGTATTATAAGAATAATTTAACAATTAATGATAAGCGACACATTATTGTTAAAACATATGTCGTGTCTACAGTTTTATTTTACTTAA
Source organism: Enoplolaimus lenunculus (assembly GCA_030248215.1). Lineage (NCBI taxonomy): Eukaryota > Metazoa > Nematoda > Enoplea > Enoplida > Thoracostomopsidae > Enoplolaimus > Enoplolaimus lenunculus. The sequence goes on from JASANG010002985.1 coordinate 224,553, forward strand.
AATGTTTTTGACAAAATTTTTGGTGTCTTTAGTTTACGTAAAATAATTTAAGTAAAAAATTCTTCATAGCGACCAAAAACGACTAAACGCGGAAGTAAACAGAGGTCAGCAGAGTTCAAAATAAACGAATCCGTTAAACGAGTTGTTCTGAAGAAGGAAAACTTGATTGAGGTATTTCTGGTTTATTGCAAAACAGAGGCCTATTTTGCATATTCAAACCCCAGAAAAGTACTATAACTTTAATAAAATCAGTGTAGAAAAAGTGTGAAAGTGTGTGATACGGTTTCTAATAATAGCAATTTTTTCTTTTACACGAGTCTTTGAGTATATAATAGTTTGAAATTTTTACACCAATACAATTTTATATTAACTTTTATATTCTCAAATTCAGTACTTGCAAAAACAACAAAAACAAATTTTTAAGATTATGAATCAATTTTGCTAAAAATATATTTTATAAACCAAAAGACAATGCAAAATGGGAATTTAAATGGTACATTTCCTTACAAAATAATTTGAGAATGCGGTTTGACTCTTTCATTTTTAAATAGATCATTCAATTCCCGGCAAGAATTACTATATATATGTGTATATACAAATATATATGAAAAAATATCTGATGCCCATCATTAGACAGTACTTCAACTTATGAGTCAAATAATCCAAATTGAAAGTTCCATATTAAAAACACGTTGAAAAAGCGTAATAGCCACTTTATGAACCCTATATTTCACGGCAACCTTCTGAGTTGAAAATTTCTAACGCGCAACTGTACCAGCTTTCGACCACTTTTACTCAATTGTAAGTAAACTTTTACGTTGAAATTTTGAACTGAAAACATTTGGTTCATTCAACTCAATGAACTTGTTTGGATATAAATTTCGATTTAAAACGTTTCAGGCAAATATTAACGGTATTAATGAATTAAGCAGATTAAGCTAAGGCTAAAGCCATATTTAGACGTGCAACATTTTGCTGCTAGAACTTGCCGCTGCAAATTGTACGCCGAGTTTGATTTTTTTCATCAGCCAATAAGAAAACGGCAGCAATCAATTTAGTGAACTTACATTATTATTCACACATGTGAACAATGTTTTCAGCGATGATTTTTAATGAATTATATGCAGCTGCAAATTTGGGATTTTTGACAAAACTTGCAAGTGCAAGTTGCATTTACAAGTTCTCGCGCAAAAACTTGCATGTGTGAATATGGCTTAAGGATTAGAAAATAACCCTGAAATTAATGCGTATGCTGGCGTTTGTATATGGTTTTGGGACGTTTTTTATTGTTCCAAACAATCCAACGCTCGAAATGTTGTTTTGATCCAAACAAAGATTCTTTACTGAATAAATTTCTCCGATGTGATGGTTATTTGTGTATTGTAGGTAAATGCAGCTACTGTCATACAAGTGCACACTGCAAAAAAATTGTGAGTCAAATTGACTCTCTCCGAAACAGGCTCTACGGGACTGCACAAACTGAGTCAAATCGCCAGAGTCAAATTCAACTCGCTAAGTAGCACGTTTAACTCGGGCTTAATCGATTTTGATTCAGTTCGTGTAGTCCCGTAGAGCCTATTTCGGACACAGTCAATTTGACTCACCATTTTTAGCAGTGCACATATATCGGGAATAAAAGGTTGTTGCAATGAGCTCGTGGTGTAGTGGTATCATGCTTAGCCGAACCGCAAGAATGACTCGCTTCCTGAGTGGATTTATGTTTTGAAGATATTTTTGAAGAATATGGTCAAATGTGCAAAGCTATTTGCTGTGTTTCTAACTTTTTTAAATGTTTTCATTAAAATTTTGGAATATAAACGCTAGGACCTCTTAAAGCTTTCCCTAAACATTTTAGGTTTAAGCACTGGACTTTCGGTTTAGGCAAAATGTAATGCTTTGGCAACTGATTAGGCTTTTACACTGCAAAAAATTGTGAGTCAAAATGAGTCGAATTTGATTCTGGCGGAATCGAATTTTACTATGTTTGTGTAGTGCGTAAAAGCCTATTTCGAAGAGAGTCAGTTGGACTCACCATTTTTTTGCAGTGTAGGTTTAGGTAAGCTTTTATGAAAGCTACTGTAGTGACCTAAATGAGAGGGGGTAATAAGAGGGGATCTTCATTTTGAGTACCAATCAATAAGAGTTCGTAATTAGAGTCCATAAATGACAATTATCCCTAAATGTAGCGCATAAATGACTCCACGACCAAGTAATTTGAGTTCGAAACTTTAAAGCGTGCTTAAGTTTTGAAAGTAACATTCCAAAGTATAATCATGCATTATCGCTCAAGCTTTTGATGCAAGTCAAAAAACGTTTAATTCAATGGATAGTTGCAATACCGTATATATCAGTAACGAAGGACCGCGGAAGGTGAGTTAAAAATAAGTAACAGTCCGAAACCGAATAAGAGGGGCGGTACCCTCTTGAGAGGCCAAATAAATATCAGTCCCCCCTCTTATTCGATTCACTACAGTGCTAAGCCTGAGCCTAACCCTGGTGGAAAATGAACAAGAACCAAACTCGAAGATGGTTTGTTTTATTGTGAACCATTGTTTTCTGTTGCTTTGATCAACATAAAATACACATAAAAGCATTTAAATGTCTTCAGCAGACAAAACAATAAATATTACGAATATTTCATTTCGTATATATTTTGTGTATTTTTTATAATATTCAAATATGTTCAATTTATAATGTTTTATCTGTCACAATATTTTGCTAAGCTTTACTGGTCAAATCTAAGATTAGTCGTAAGCCTATTAAGTCTAATGGACACGGCGAACGTAAACGTAAACCTAAGCCTAGGCATAATCGTTTATGTCTAAGCTAACAACTTAGCTTTATAAGCTGCACCATAGTCGCCATACTCCTTGTCAATAATTATATTAACAAGACGCATAGTCATGTAAAGATCAGGGGCGGAACGTTTTTCTGTGGGACTGCAATACAGTAAGCTTAAGCTTTAGACTAATGTTTTTGCTTGGCTTAGGCTTAGGCTTAGGCTTAGGAATATGTTTATAAAATACTGTTCCGCCCCTGTTCTTACCATTGGCCAATAGTTGTATGAGCTGTATCACCAAGTGTGAATAGTCGTTATTTAACATGAAAGTGCAAATGTGCACATTTTGCGTGCAAAAGAATGTACCCAGCGCACGTTGCGTTATTTGGACAACCTTCCATTCTTTAGGGGGGTTTGAACTTACGCAGAAGAAAGAATTACGCAGTATGCCAACGGCTAAAAAGTGCTCCGTTTCTATTCTTATTTTTCCAGGTGTACTACATCATGTGACATCGACCCCCCTAAATAACGGTACACAGCAAAACTACAAAGGTCGGTCGTACATCTTATGCCATGTGAAATTTGACCGTTGCCCAGTTTTGCCCAAGAGTGATCCATCCACTCTTGGTATGGCTAATTGGTGATAAATGCTATGGCCAATGTAAAGAACAGGTGCGAAACAGTATTATAAGCATATTCCTAAACCTAAACCTAAGCCTAAGTCTAAATCTAAGCGAAAACAATCAGGTTATTCCTAAGTCTAAGCCTAAGCCAAGCAAAAAATTAGTCTAAAGCTTAACCTTACTGTTTTGTAGTCATACTGAAAAACGTTCCGCCCCTGATTTTTACATGGGCCGATGCTATACATATTTGATAACACAGGCCTATGCTTACTTTGAGGGCTGTCCTGTTTTCTTGCACCACTGCAATAGAGTAGTATTTCGGTTTGGTGTCATATTTTTCAACGAATTCCGCTGTTGTTTGTGACTCAAACATTTTTGTTTTCTTTATTATTAATATACGTTACTTATAGAAATATGCTTGTAATACATTCGAAACCTCACCCTGCTTAAACTGGTATCTGTAACTGCGAGTTGAAGCTGTCTTGTAGCCTTGATCTATCGTGATTGGTTATCAATTCAATATTTAAGGATCAATATTTTCAGCATTTTTTGAATCTTGTCATTTATTAATTCAAATCGCTGGGCAGGTATATATGTCGTAGGCCAATCTGTTATTCAGTCCAATTACTAATTGGCCTAAGGCCATTGTGCTATTTTGAGTAATAGCAGTTTAGCCTAGGCCAATCTGTTATTCAGTCCAATTAATAATTGGCCTAAGGCCATTGTGCTATTTTGAGTAATAGCAGTTTAGCCTAGGCCAATCTGTTATTCAGTCCAATTAATAATTGGCCTAAGGCCATTGTGCTATTTTGAGTAATAGCAGTTTCGCCTAAGCTAAACTGCTATTAAACAAATAGACCAATCAGATTTAATTTATTTGGACAGACGCAATACCATTAATCAATCAGCGTTTGTTTTACATCACTGTTGTTTTGCTTCATCTTACAATCGCGATTTGGCCAAGGTCAATGTGCTATTAGCTCAGAATAGCAGATTGGCCGTTGCTCATAGGTGATTGGCCTGAATAGCAGATTGGTCTACGACATATACGTCGCTGGTTTCAGTATCACCACTTAATATGTCGTTTAAATTTGGTTTAATTTTACTATTCGCGTTTGGCGTAATTGGACCTGCTTTAGATACAGTAACCTTACCCCCGGTGACGATTTCACTGAAACCAATCAGTAAGCGTTTATTTAGCATACGAAGGAACATCAATTGAAAGTTTTTTCGCTTTACAAAAAAGGCTCATGTAAAGATCAGGGCGGAACGTTTTTCTGTGGGAGTGCAATAGAGTAAGCTTAAGCTTTAGACTAATTTTTTTGCTTGGCTTAGACATTGGCTTAGGCTTAAGTTTAGGCATAGGCTTAGGAAAATGCTCATTTTTACGCTTAGGCTTAGGCTTAGGAATATGCATATGATACTGTTCTGCTCCTTTTCTTTACATTGGCTCAAAAAGTGTTTTGAAATATGTTGTTTGATAAGCGAAAACGTTGTATATTCGGTTCAATTCTGTACTGAAATTGAACCTTCTGCTGCATATTTCCGGTCCATGTAAAGATCAGGGGCAGAACGTTTTTCTGTGGGACTGCAATAGAGAAAGCTTAAGCTTTAGACTATTTTTTGCTTGGCTTAGGCTTACGCTATAGGCTTAGGCTTAGGAATATGCTCATTCTTACGTTTAAGCTTAGGCTTAAGCTTAGGTTTAGGAATATTCTTATATTACTGTTCCGCCCCTGTTCTTATATTGGCCATATTTCCTAACCGATTAATTATTGGAAAACATAAGCTTTTGATAGACGTTTTCCAACGGCAACATTTTGAAAAAAACCATGTCAATAGAAAGTTTATTTTGAAACTTCTTGACATTGCCCGCGTCTTGATGATGAATCATCCATGTTATGATGAATCATCCATGTGATGATGAATCATCCATGTAATAATGCGCAAATAGTTATAAAATGTCCAAAATCTCTTATACTACTGTTACGGTCCTGTTCTATACATTGGCCAAGCCTTTGGCAGTTTTTGCAAAAATCGCTTATAAAAATGTTGCAGCTGCATCTGAATTTGTTGCCAAGTTGAACACAGCGATCGATCGTTTTATCGACGACCGACGCTACTTTGTCGACGCAATATTTAGCGCGCAAATCAGCGCACAACTCGAGCGCCTAAAAGAGTCGCTTTACGCCGTTTTACGGCAAGAATTGCTTTCAAAGGCCGCAATCGACGCTGAAACACTGGAGCGCATTCTGGCCGCGATTGATGGGCGGTTTAACGCCGCGATTCAGCGTCGAAATGCGTCGATCGATAAATTTATCGCGGCGTCGAACGATTCGGTCGACAAATTGCGACGCGAGACGTCGACGCTAGCGACAGACGGCTACTTGACACCAGTGACGCTTGTCTCCGCAATCGACGCCAGCATCACGTCGCATCGAGCGTCGACCGGCCAACTCAGAGTCGCATTGCTGAACGCGTTGATTGATTTGTTGTCGGGCGAAATATGGGAAACGCTTGTGACATTCGACGAACGTGGCAGCATCGCAAGCTCTGAGCTGGCTGCAGCGCTCGACTCACCTCTGACACAGTTCGACGACGAACTCGAGTTGGCAATTCGCGAGTTATCAGCGGCGACACGAGCCGCACTTGACCGAGTTCGATTACGACTCGAGTCAACGCTGGCGAGTTTTCGACTCAACTCATTGTTGCTTGCCGACTCGACCGCTCGAGCAAATCATATTCGAGCAGGAGCTCAAGAAGATATTGCGTTGTTACTCGAGGTTAAATCCAATTTAATTGTGTCGATCAAACAAACAGTGAATCCTTTGCATGCAGAGCAACTTGAGTTTAAAGTTGTCCAACATTTCCAACAATTAATTGAAATCGAACTTGCAAGCATCAGTTTACGCCTCAAAGCTATCAATCAACCTTTGCTAAACTTGAATTCTAAGCTAAAATTGGCATTAGCTGCGATCACAGATGGTTCACAAACCCGAGATTCAATCTTGAACGCGGTCCCAGAACAAGTGACCAGGTTGAAAACTGCGTTCAAAACTGAACTCATTTCGATTCAATCCAAAAGCAATCAAGACATCAAAGCCACACAATCCAAAGTTGATCTTGAAATAACCAATTTTGAAGTTCAACCCGAGTTGAACGTGAAATGCTCACTCGCGTTTGCTCAGCTGCTCGACCTACGTGAGGTCACGTTCGTTGAGCTGTTAGAAAAAGTTGAAAATTTTGTCAATTTTCAATCCGCAATTACTGGTATTATTGCAGATATTGGTCATTGAATTGAACGAACAGCCACAGCTGAATAGCGTGCCATTTTTCTGCTGACTGCAATAGAGTTAGCTTAAGCTTTAGACTAATTTTTTGCTTTGGTTTAGACTTTAGTTATACACGCCTACTACGAGGATAAGGTTCATAAATATGCTTTTACTACTGTTGCGGCCCTCATCTATAAATACTTTGTTTTATTCTTGAGCAATTATTGCATTTTTCGAAACTCTATACGTATTTAGGAGCCCCTCTGAATCACGGGGGGTCGGACTAAAATGCAAAACACGGTGGTACATTTTGTGCCATAAAATAACGCGTCTAATTGCACACTCTTCTGCAAAGACGACATTATTCACCCTTATCAAACAATTTTCATGCCCTGAAATAAAGTGTTTATTCTTGCCAAAGGTTTGTCCACAGGCAAAAAACTTTTTCATTTTGAAAAATGCTGCTGAAAACGCGAAAATCGTTTAAAATAGCGTTTTATTTTTGACACGACTGATTCTTTGGCCCATATTCTCTAATATATAGTACCTATCATCAGTTAACTTAGGTTTTCAACACTGTAAATTTTAATGAGTTGCTTAATCAATTCAACAGCGAGTTAGTTAGTTATTTCTGAATTAATATCAGTAAACGTTAACTCACTCTGAATGGAGTTGATTCTCACTCTGAGTTGTGCTGAGTCTGGGTGAGTTGATTAATTAACTCAGAATGAATTTAAACAACTCAACATTCTGAGTTTTAACAGTCCTAAACTCAGAGTGAGTGGTACAACTCATTCTGACTTAAAATCAATTCAATGAAATTTACAGTTTACTACACTTACGTTTGATTTCTCGCTCGTTTTGTTCCTGATGTAAGTGTCTCCCGTTACATTTCTGTTCCTGTGCCCCAATTAAAATATTGTAAAGAGAAATCCTACGTTTCGCTGTTGGTTTGGCCAAATATACACTGTAAATTCCAATGAGTTACTTAATCAACTCAGACTGAAAGTCCTAACTCAGACTGAGTGATTTAACTCATTGTGAGTTAAAATCAACTCATTGGAATTTACCGTGAAACATAACATATAATCAATCAATCTTAAAAAAATCTTAAGAAAACACAACCCCCCCCCACAACCCCCCCCCTATTTGATAATTTTCTGTTACTTTTTGATGCAACATTTATTGCAGATATATGCAGCGTTTAGTTCTGAAACTAAACTTCTGATGAATTTCATTTTTCATACACCAATAAAACTACAAAGCCAGACTCAACCGCGCAAGTTTGCGGCAACCTTAGCTGGCATATGTACCTTTTTAGGTATGATGACAGGTCTGTAGTGTGTGCAGTATGCTTATCATCATAAGTTAATGATGATACTTCATAAAATAGTAATTTGATTCTCCTAATGTAATTTTTTCAATAGAAAATCATCCGTCAACGTTGTTTTTTCATTTGTGGATCAATTAGTACATTTTGCATTTTTCCATTTTTCCCGTTTTCAATTTTTCCAAAACAACCAACCCTGCCTATCATCAACTGGTATTAGGTGCTGCACACATTTGAGAATACGGACCCTTAGCACTAAATTCGTACATCTGCACCTAACGTCTGACTTTTAATACGTCGTACTCTAACCGGTAAAGCTTATTGTGGTAGCGCAAACACCGGGACAACACTGATGAGCCAATAATTACACTAAAGCCTTTCGAACTGCAAATTTAGCCACGAAGGCTATAATTTTTTCTCGCTCGCTAGTCTCGAATGCACCTATCCTATAGAAGTGATTAATTTTCTCATCTACCGAAATCTTGGTTTATACCTCGTTGGCCCACTTGCAACTGTTATTTCTGACAATTTTCACCTCCAGTTTACGCCCTGAAACGAAACTGAGCCACAGAATCCATCAGTAATAACTGTCACTAATTTTCACTAATTGTCGTATTTCTGCTTAATTCTTCTTGATTATCCGTTATTTTGTTATCTTCTTTTTCATTGGTTGACACTTTCTGTGCTGTAAGCCCGTTGATTAGCTCTTTCAACCAATCACTTTTCTTGTGGTTAGTTTTAAACCTAAATTTCCCATCGGTTTTGCTTTGACCTGAATTTTTATTTTGAAAAATGTTCTTGAAAAATGTTCCAATTCCAGTGCCGAATTTGTTTGTCCCTGATTCGACGTCTGTGGAGTTACCCGTTTCTGTCGTGCTGTTTCCGTGCCCAGCGCCTCTTGGAAGCCCACCGGGCCTTAAATTTGATCTGGCCTTCATCATTGATTGAAACAATTTAAACAAATTGGAAATCCCGTTCGGTTCACCGGCAATTTCAATCGCTGGAATGAGAAGTTTGAGTAATTGAAGCGTTTTGGTTTTAGAGCCCTCCGGGAACGGAATGAATTCAAGAAATTGTTCGTTTGGGTCAACTTCGCCGTAGTACAAAAATTTCGGACCTGTGCCCGAGTCTCGTGGATGTACCGTTAGCGATGGATCAATCCCGTCTGAAATGGAAAAGTTACGTTTAATTACTTAGCTACATATAAAATAAATTGTCTTACATTCAAGAAATAATATCGGAATTTTAAGACAATTATGTCTTTACTACGGACTCCAGACATATATTTCTTGAATTCCAGACTTTTATTCCTAAGATTTTCAGGAATTATTGGTCTGAAAATTTTCTTAAATGTCGAAAATTTAAGACTTGTTTCATGAACGATTAGGATCAATATTTCTAAAAGATAAGACAAAAATTTTCCAGGAAAACGACTCAAATGAGGGCTAAAGTTCAACCAAATACCCTAATTTTACTACCAACGTTCAAGACGTACAGTTAGGTTGAGGGGCGCCTGATCTCAACCCAAAATTTCTTGAATTTTTTTTATTTACATACACTTCTTAACGCAACAACATTTTTGCACATATAAAAATCAGAAAATTAACTCTTGAGGATAAGACAACAATTTCTTGAAAGGAAGAAGTTAATGTCTTATAAATTGACAACAGTAATTTCAGAACATAAAACATTTATGTTTTAACCATTGCAGATACAAATTTCTAACCTGTTTAAGGCTATTAATATTTCAAATACCAGACATTTATTGAAAATTTAAGAAAGTAGGAGTCTTAAAATTTCACGACAATTCATTTTGTGTGTACATCTGAACGATCAGAATAACCGCGCTTGTAATTATTGATTGTTTCATGTTAACCTTGTCAAAGCTTAACTTCTTCCGAAGGCCGTCTCTCGCAGCTGCCACAGCGAAGAAATCTACGGCCAATGTTACTTTTAGCGTCGTAACAGTAGATTAAGCATATTCCTAAGCCTAAGCCTAAGTGTTGCAAAAATGAGTTTCTAAGCCTAAGCCTAAAGCCTAAGCCTAAGCAACAAAAATGTAATCTAGAATCTAAACCTACTCTTTTATAGACCGACCAGAAACCTTTACGCCCCTTAAAGTAACATGGGCTGAGTATACTATGAGCAACTAAGTATGTATAGTTGAGTGATAATAGCATATCGTATATGCCTCCCAACTGGGCGGCATCGCGATTCGAATCATAGCTCTAAATTCGGGCCAAGGGTGAGCTAATAAGGATAATTACGCTAACTGGCAATAGGTCTATATACACTTGAAAATATAACTTCTATGGCTTGTCCTTAAGGTCCATCTCGCATTTAGGGCTGTCCCGATTTCTAGTGTGACTGCAATAGAGTAGGTTTAGATTTTAGACTACATTTTTTGCACAGGATTAGGTTTAGGTTTACAATTGGATTAGGCTTAGGTTTATAATAGGATTAGGCTTACATTTTTTTCGGTTAGGCTTAACGCTTAGCCTTAATAGGCTTCGGTTTACGAACACATTTTTGCAACGCTTAGCCTTAGGCTTAGGCTTAGGAATACGCTTAATCTACTACTACGCCCCTGAAAGTAACATTGGCCCTAATTATAGGCTCAGGTTTATACATCGGCTTAGGAATATGCTTAATCATGCGGTTTACAGCTTAAAAGTAACATTGGTAAACCTACTTCGTTTTGATCTTCCGTCCGAGTTGGACAACTTGACGTTGCAAATCAAACAAAAAGTCACAAGCAACACCGAATGTAAGTTCAGTTGAACCGTTACCCGTACGAAATTACCCGACATCATTGTACCGATACTCATAACAGTTACCATATTTCAATCGCTCACATCAGCAACGCTTCGTTGTAAATGCTTCAAGTTGACAAAACTGCATTGGCAGATATCGCAAGTACAATTTACTAAAATTAACCGTCTAAACAGTAAAACCCTATTCACACGTGCAAGTTTTTGCTGCGAGAACTGTGCGCTGCAACTTGCACTTGGAAGTATTGTCCAATCGTTCGACGCACTTGCAGCTGCAAATAATTCATTAAAAAATTTTATAGCTAGGAATTTAGTTGACATGTGTGAACAACCATACAACTTTACTGAATTTATTGCAGCCGTTTTCTCATTGGCGGATGAACAAACAAAAGTTCTGCGTGCAATTTGCAGCTTGCAAGTTCTCGCAGCATCAACTTGGACGTGTGAATAGGGCTTTAAAATGTTCTAAAAAGATTTTCTAAACAAACACCGCGGGAATTCTGTTAAATCAGTAATGTTTCATAAATCTACTTCAAGCTTTATTAAAAATATTCTACCCACGGCTGATATAATGATAACGAGGGGAACGTTTTTCTGCAGGACTGCAATAGAGTAAGCTTCAACTTTACACTATTTTTGTATAGTCTTTGGCTTAGGTGTAAGCTGATTCGTAGGGTTAGGCTTACGCTTAGTAGTAATGCTGATACGACTGTTACGGACCTGTTCGATACATTAGCCCTACCCACGAATGCATCTGATACCCATCATTTAACTTTCAACTTTGACTGAGTCATTCAAATCAATAACATTAATAATTGACAATTTTAAAATTCTATCGAATTCATAATCGCCAAAGCGCACCTCGGAAGTAATTATTTAATTGCAAAACCTGTCAAAAATGCCCATTTTGCTTACCTCAAAATGTCGGCGGGAGGTGGTATCGGCTTCCCTTACACTTCTGGGCCAATGTAAAGAACGTGGGCGGAACAATATTATAAGCTTATTCCTAAGCCTAAGCCTACGCGTAAGGATGAGCCTATTCCTAAGCCTAAGCCTAACCGTACGCCTATGCCTAAGCCTAAGCAAAGCAAAACAAAATTGGTCTAAAGCCGAAGCTTATTCTATTCTAATCCCACAGAAAAACGTTCTGCCCCTGATCTTTACATGGACTGACGACTTCGGATAGACGCCTACGTGTAAGCAACACAAGCTATTTTACGTTACAACGCACAAAATAACAAAATATGTGCAAAAATTATACAAAAAATGTTACTAAAATAAGTATTTGAGTTTAGAAATTCAACTGCAATGCATCTAAAATGAATTCTAACGTTTTTTACAAACTGGATGATGACACATTTCATGTTGAAAAAATTGGCATTTGCAGGACCAAGGCTAAACTAAGTGACGCCCCTGTAAGCATGTGAAACATGCTTGTACTGGCGTTTCCTAGCCGACTTTGTGGTGCCCGTTCCCACACGGCCAAGCTAAGCTTAGCAAGGTCCATGTAAGCGTGTGAGACATGCTTGTACTGGTTTACGCAATGCAAGTAGTATTATTGCCGGCGGCATACGGTCGACACATATAGTGGACGAAAATGCAATTGGATAGGAAGGCATTGTAACTTAGTGGTAGAGCGTTCGCTTCCGCAGGCTTGAAGATCCATCGCCGCTCCGTAGGCCTGGTTGTCCTGAAAGGGTTTCAAATTTCGGTTTCTTCCTAGGTTCACAGGTCCCAGTGTCGGTCCGCTTTCCCCGGTACACCGGTTGTCCTGGAAGAAATTTTTTTTCAAGTAATCTTCGAAAATTGTATTTTATTTAAATCTTCGCCGATCTCAATGAAGATCTTCGAGCTTGCAATCCCTAGTAATCTGTGAAAGGCACATTTGAATTTCCCATGACACAGAATTCATGACGTCATAACTTTTGAATTCAAACCTCCCACGCTAAGCGATTTCTTCTCACGCATCAAAACAATTCAAAAGTACTTTTCCCTCGATTCCAGCTGTCTGAATAACGAAGTGCTGAGTGTGGGGTTGAGGGACGACAACCCAATCCTGTTTAGTGTAATACCGCTGTTCTGCGTACCCTTAGCACTTATGGGTTACACGGAAAAAGCGAGAGGTAAATACCAGGGTGCAACCGGAGTTGAAAAATACCGGAGCCGGAGGTGAGGCGAAATTAAGTAGTAAAAATGATCGTTAATTAGTTAATTTTAGCAAATATCTACAAAATATGATTAAGTTGTTTGGTTTCACGCTAATTTTCTGCCAAATTTCGGCAATTGCTTCATGAAAATTGTGACAAAAGTCAGTCGAAACGCGGCTAAACAGATAAATTTTGGAAAATTATGCAAAATTTACTACCGAAATTGCCGGAATCTCCGGTAACAAATTCTACCGAAGCCGGAGTCGGAGGCCGATTTTCTGTCGGAGCCGGAGCCGGAGGCAGACTTCCGGTTGTACCCTGGTAAATACGGTCTGAGGAGCAGGCTCACCAAGCGTTCCCGTTGCATGGACGGCTGTGTATCCGCATGTTTCAAGACCCCTGTCCCATGTCAAACATAACAATACAGTAATTCAAAATCGCCTTTGTGTGTCTTATGAAGATGTACTCTCTGCTATGTGTAGCATCTATTACCAGTTAGTGATAGGTCTTGTAACTTTGAAACTAGTAAATGGTAAGAACACAAGTTTGCCACAGTTTCCTTCGTTGCTCGATTATATACCCCTACTACGGTGCGGAATATAACCATAGCTATGACAGGTCGGCTCATGTAAAGATCAGAAGCGGAACGTTTTGCTGCGCAACTGGAATAGATAGCTGAAGCTTGAGACTGAATTTTTTTGCTAAAGCTTAGGCTTACATATAAGCTCATTTTTACGCTTATGTTTAAGCTTAATAGACGTAGGCTTTAAATTTAGCCTGAAGAAACTGTGCAGTTCTTGTTCCTCCTGTTTTATGCATCGTCCACTTTATCTTGCGCCCGCCTTGTGGAAAATGAAATTTTCAATTTACTACTACCAAAAGATAAAATTTAACGATGTTTGAAATAAAAACTTGCTTTAAAATTTTAATTTCAATTTACTACTACTGTTTTAATTTAGTTGCGTACTAGTAAATTGAACTTCACGATTCTTATCAATTTACCATTGCTATCATTATTATTTGACCTTAAAGGTCAATTAAAACAGAAAAAATTTTAACCAGCGAGATGATTTAATGTATTTTAAATTTTAACGACGGCAGTGGTAAATTGAAACTAAAGATGTAGATGATTATATTTACCCCATTTTACGAGAAATTTTTATTCCATTAGTACGAATATTAATATATTTACCCCTAAAATATTTCAGGAATTATAAGAAAATTTAAGTTTTGGTATTAAAACTAAGAGGTCAATAGTTCAAATCATGAATAAGTTTCGGAAGTATGCATCGTGGGTGGCTTGACTGAAAGCAAGGTGTGGGCTGTAGGGCGGCCTACCACAAATAGCAAACGATAGCCTAAGCGTAAGGATCAGCCTATGCCTATGCCTGCGCCTAACAAACAAAGTACGTCTAAAGCTTAAGCTGACTCTATTACAAAACCTAAATTTCAATATTTTTTGTAATAATATACAAAAAAGCAAGCCTAGTATTTACCCGCATACAGGATATCCAGAGAGGGGACAAATAATTTTCTATATCACTTCAAGTTTGATTTTTCTATTGGATGACGCGCTTATAGGAGTCTTTCGTGTGGCATCGGATACAAGTCAGGGCTTGTGTTTGTCAGATGACAAGGAATAATAAATTAAATTTATAATCCTGCATCATGCTTAAAGCTATACCAACAATTCTTAAGCTTAAACCAGAGCCTAAGTATAAGGATGAACCTATGCCTATGCCTGCGCCTAACAAACAAAGTACGTCTAAAGCTTAAGCTGACTTTATTACAAAACCTTAATTTCAATATTTTTGTAATAATATACATAAAAGCAAGCCTATCCGCAAACAGGATATGCAGAGAGGGGACAAATAATTTTCTATAGTTACATAGAAAAATCCCTACAAAGATCCTGCAACTGTTATAGGAGAAATTGGGAATATGTTGCGGAAAAGAATCAGTAAATTTTTAATTGTGCGTCATGCTCATGTTATGACAGTACTAAAGTCTCAACCAAGTATGCGTAAAGAATGATACTATCTTACCCTTAGCCTTAAAAATTTGGCAGAACCTAAGTTTAAGCATAAGCGTAAGGATGAGCTTATTACTATGCCTAAGCTTCATAAACAAAGTATGTCGAAAGCTTAAGCTGACTGTATGACAGCCCGCATGAAAAGGTTTCGATCCTGTTTTTACAGGGGCCAACCTAATCAGAGGCTTTCCTAACCTTAATTTCAAAGTTGGTACGTTGTGCAGACTTCCGGTTGAAATTTTCAATTTACCACTGCCCTCAAAAATTTTGAGACGAACAGTAATTCGGATTTTGATTGGGATACGTTTTAACTCAGCATTTACATCATCGGTTTTTAAACTAAATTCTATTTACTACTTGATAAAATATTTCTTATCAATTCCCTTCTTGCTACTTTGTTTCATTTTCAATTTAAAGGTCACGTTGTATAAACAATTGGTGTAGTTTAAAGTTGATTTCATGAACTTTTAAAACATCGAGTAAAATTATTTACTGTTTTAAAAATTGTTTCAATTTACCACTACGTATTTTAAATAGTATCAATTTCCACTTGGATAAGATTTTCACTAGTTGTAATAGTAAAATGAGGACAAAATTTTCCACAGGGCAGGCGCAAGATAAAGTGGATGATGCATTACTGCGTATCCTTCCAAATAATTTTACTTTTATCCCGGTTTGAGTAAGGCAAGCCCGTGCTACGCCACGGGAGCGTGTGACGATATCCGGCCAATGTAAAGAACAAGGGCAGAACAGTATTTTAAGCATATTCCTAAGCCTAAGCGTAAGCGTAAGAATGAGCATATCCTAAGCCTAAGTCTAAGCCTAAGCCTACGCCCAAGTTTAAGCCTAAGCCAAGCCAAAAACAAGTCTAAAACATAAGTTCATTGTACTGTAGTCCCACAGAAAAACGTTCCGCCTCTGATCTTTACATGGGCTCGATGTCCTTAGGAATGGTGATCTCACAAACACCCCTTTTTGTGGTTCTAGCTTTTTTTGGCATTTGTACCCTCGAGCCATCACCAAACTGCGGGGGTGTGGACATAATCGTACCAAAGACGGGCAGTCCGTATAGACGCAATATCCCATACGTCTGTATACACTTGAGAAATTAAGTTAATATTGTGAAATGAAATTTTCTCATTCATTTCTCAACACATTTTTTATTTAAAAACCTGTCTCTTTTTCGATGATAACAAACAGGTGGGGTAACGGCAAGACGGTGGGTCACTTGTTGCACCCCCCCATGACATACCAAAACTATTGCATTAACATCATTGCTAAAATTGCGTTGGGCATCTCGGTCGCTTCGTTCGCGAGAGTTTTTTCACTATTACAATTTATGATCCCAGGCAGGTTGGTATCGGATCCACTGTTGCGCTCATGATAAGAGACGCTCTTATAGTTGACTTTGACGGTCTATAGTCAGAATTCGCCGCCTACAAATATCGACTCGCTCTGATTTGTAGATAAACAGTTTGGTTGTGACAGTTGACGTATAACTTGAATAAATGCGAACCAAAAGACTTTCTCATTTCCTTTTAATATCTGAATATTGTGTTCATTTTTTATTTATTTGATTCTTGTTTTTAATATAAATAAATATGATTTTTATTCATTTAAAGCTTTAATAAACAAAGTGTCAGTTGCTGCAGTGATCGTTCCAACGGGACGGGGGCACTGTGGGTCTGTACCCCCTCAACTTTGGCTGGTGGTCCCCAAATAGAGTTGGTCTAAAGCAAAATAATCTTGAATTGTAATTATAGGTGGTCCCAAAATCATTCGGTGGCCCCCAAATATTATTTTCTGCGGATGCCCAGGCGTTTTTTCACATGAATATTTTCAATTTCATCCAATATTTCTGTTTCAAGTTCGCATTTGTACGCTGTATTTTTAGGCTTAAGGGCGTTTACCGGCACCGCTCGGCTGTGAAAATCCTGTAGCTTGAGCTTGATGCGGCTCTCACGTCTTGTAGAAATTTTGCACTGCGCATACACATTGCAATTATCAAATGTTGCATGTTGTGAGTAAAATTGCGTGCACACAGTAACCTCTACGATGATTGCAATGCATTCTGTGACAGAAATCTTGGTGGTACAATGGCTGGGTTTATAAAATTCTACTTATGCACCAATTTTGTACTTGTACCAAGTAATTACTTAACCATTTTGTCAGTTTTAAAAGGGTGCTAAAGTAAAATACTTGTCACTGACGATATATATACGCATATATCACATATTCACACTTTAAGCAGATTAACATTGATCTATTAAGTTTGTAGACTCGTTATGCCTTCTTAATATGAAGCAAAGCTTTGGCTTACTTTAGTTGAGTCCGGCTTTGAAATTAAATGTCTTCTTCGCTTGGCAATTTAAAATATAAGAAATTGTGTCAAAAATAGAAAAAGTTTTGATAGTTTGAAAAAACATTTAGCGGTTAGCTTCACAAGCAAAAAATAAGCTATTCATTAAGATTTTTTCAACCCTGTACATTTCCTGTGAATTAATTTGAATTCATAATCAAATGAATCGCTCAGTCTGAATTAGGACTTTCAGAGCTCAGAATTCTGAACTGATCGAATCTCACTCTGAGTAATTAATCAACTCGACCATAATTAAATAATTCAAAGTGAGTTAATGTTTACGGTTATTAAACTCAGAAATAAATAAAGAAATGACAAATTCATTTTTTAAGCTGGTTTTAATCAACTCACTGGAATTTACAGTGAAATAGAAAACAGTGTTCTAAAAGATATCGTTTGAAAGACGAAAAGTGTTTATAATAGCGTTTTATTATTGACTTGATTCCTAATTGTAAATCATACGATATTTTCAAAAAATTTAGCTTTCTTATTAATTTTTGATCTCTTCTCGTTAGATCGGACAGGGTGGTTTATTTTAAGAAATATGTCTCAACATTTCATCGGCTTTCGCCTATTAATTTAGCTTTATATCATGTTGCTAACCGTAGGCTTGAGACTACAAATAATCATTTTTACAGTAGCGTACCTAGCAAACTAGTGGCACCATCATCCAAAAAAGCTACTAAAATATTGGTTATTAAAATAAAATTGGCAGAATTGGAGCCATGGTTCAAGCAGACAGTGTCGATGCCTGACAGAAATGAATATGGATTCCGGGGATACGTTCAATCGCCGCCCCCCCGCCATTTTTCTTCATATTCCCGTACGCGTTTGTAGTGCGAAGGAGAATCGAATATTTCAAGTTTAGTTTTACAGCCTAAATTTAGTTAATTAGGCACTGTGTAGTACCCGATATGGAATTGTAAAGGTTTAGGTTCGGCTGATAACTTTTGAATCAGCCAATCAAATTAGATATTGAACCCTGCTTTGGTGGGCAAATACAAATTCGCCACATCATTGAATATTTTTATACTTCCTCAGGCTCCAAACAGTGCTAATATAAGCAGGATGTAAACGGATAGTAGAAATAACAGAACTGAATAATAATTACAATAACGGAACCGGAAAACAAATATTGAAGTGTAAAGTGTATATATGGTGGTTATAATTTTCTGCGAATAAAATCAGAAACATTGTGAGAAATAGTCGAAAGCACCGTACCTTTTTAAGATTTTGATTAAATTTTGAACGTTAAATAATTGTTGAGTAGCATTGAAGTATAAGGATTGCGCTATACTTAACGACCGGCGCCGGCCGTCGCTGTGCGTCAACCGTACGGTACCGTCCGTCACCATACGTTATCGTACGTGTGTTATTAAGTTATTTGCGTACGATACCGTACGATGACGGGCGGCATCACCGTCAAAAAAGTATAGCGCAACCCTAAAACATTCAAAAATGATTTATTTTTCGGCCAACATTATTGAGACGTACAAATATTCACTTGGCTTATGAGATTTTAAAGTAAAACATAGCGGATGCATCAAAATTTGAAAATTTGTTAAGATTTTGGCTAAATTTCGTTATTATTTTATCATACAGAAAACTCTAGCAGTAGTTATATCTCTGTAATAAAAACGGTGAGATATACACGTGATTTATAACTAATTTTAAGCATAAAATAGCCGTATTTCCGGTATCTCTATAACGGAAACGGACACCGCTTTTCACCGGAAACGGGTATCCGGCTGAGGATATAACATCTAAGAAGTCATTCACAATAATTTTTGAACGGCAACAATCGATTTCTACGAGTGTTAAGGTGAACGACTGCAGTAGATGTTTAACCCTCTCATAGAGTATACTATGAGCAACTGAATACAAGTGTACGAGCAATACAGACACTTTGAGCAGTGTTTAACAATTGTAACATATATGAGCAGTGGAAAATCTCCACAAGACGTGTGAGCCCCCTCGAACTCGAGCGTCAAGCTCCTATACCTCAGTGGTCATCGTAAACGCCTCCCACCCGTGAGACTGGGGTTCGAATGTTACCTTAAAATTACGTCTCATTTGAAATTGATAATATTCATGTGAGAAAGGGTTAATGGAAAAATTTTCAGTTAGTATCTTTAATATTGTAGACTCGTTGAATTTCATGTTACTTAAATTTTTTCGCTAAAACTGCATTCTGATAGTCAAATGTTCAGTTGCATAACGCAATGACGTTTAGTCGTACGAAAATGGTCAAAGTTTAGTTTGTTACTTTAATTCTGTGAGCCGGGATAAGTTGAGAAAACTTACATTCGACAATTATTTTGTTTATTTTATATTCATTTTTTAAAATGTTATCTTTTCAAGATGATTTCAAATTTTTGTTAATGTCATTTTAATACATGTAACACGATATTTTTAACACAAATCTTCCATTATCTAAATAAATAAATAAATAAGTAAATAAATACATATGTATAAATATATATATATAAATAAATAAACATATATCATACATATATATAGATATATATATTTATATTTATATGGGTTTACATCAGTTGATCAAAACTGTAAAATTTGGTATTTCGCTTTAATCCTGAGCCGGGATCAAAGTTAAAATTAATGTCCGGGTATTAAATTTTGAATAATTTTAATATTTTTTTTGACAAAATATTATCTTTTCAGAATGGGTTACCTTATAAGATTATCTAGGATAACACTGTTATTAACAATGAAGATTGTATATACACGACAAGTGCAACCGGAAGCTGAGGGTAAGGATGTTTTAGACGTGTGGGCGGCTCTACATAAGGGCATCAGGGGCACAAAGTTCCAGGGAGGCGTATAAAACCCAAATGGCATGGTCTTGGAAACTATACAGACCTTAACGTTTTTTTAATAGTCCTGAGTAAACAACGTCAGATACGTATACAATGTTTTTTACATGTAAATTAAATTTGGCAATTTTTTAATTTACTGGAAACATTTAAAAGATTTCAGGTGTAATAAATTTAGGCCAATGCATAGAACACAGGCGTAAAAGTAGTATAAGCATACTTTTTAAGTCTTAAGCCTAAACCTAAACCAAAGTGTAGAGTTTATACCACAGCCTGAGTGTAAGCTTAAGCAAAAAAAATTGGCCCAAGGCTTAAGCTTACTCTATTGCGCTCCGGTAAAAAGCGTTCCGTCTTTGCGGTTTATATGGGCCCAAATTTAGAAATACACATTTCCTTACTCAATTAAAAAATTTGATCCATGTAAAGATCAGGAGCGAAACGTTTTTCTGTGGGACTAGAAAAGAGTAAGCTTAAGCTTTAGACTAATTATTTTGCTTGGATTAGACGTAGTTTGACGCTAAGGCTTAGGAATATGATCATTCTTACGCTTAGGCTTAAGCTTAGGCTTAGGTTTAGGAATATGCTTATAATATTGTTCCGCCCCTGTTCTTTACATTGACCAAAAAACGCCCCTGTTCTTTACATTGGCCAAAAAATTATTTTAAGGATCGTGTTCAAATGGATGTTCCTTGATTTTTTCTCGTGATGGCAGCATTTAAGCGTTTACCATAATGGATTAATCCATTTTCGCATAGAAAATACTATGAGCAACTAAACGCAATATGCCTACTCGAAATAATGCGCAGAGTTTAACAATTATTCCGGGTATACGTAACTATCCACAAACTGTGAAAGTCCCTAGTGGTGCTCAAGCGTCCAGGTTTAGCCGCGGAGGGGTTATAGCAAACGCCTCCCTTAAGCGCCCGTGGTTAGAATCCCAGCTTGAAATAAGATCTCAGATAAAATAGGAAATAACCCACGAAAAACCGCAGTTGATTGAACTAAATTCGTCAAATTCCACCGAAACTTGGGTGAGATATTAGCGGATTTCGTTCGCTTTCTAGACTTAATTTTATTGAGCATCAATGCATTGTTTCTTTTCTGTATTTGTAATTTCGACATGTATTCCAATATTTACTGGTCAATAAACAAAAATACAACAACAGATTAACGTCTATACTGGACAAATTTCTTCCGGCAGTTTCGTCTTTTGGGGATTGAAAGGTTTTGGACAAAGGAGGATAGGCTTAGGCTTTGGATCAAGAAGTAGGCTTTGGCTTATCCTTCTGCTTCGACTCAGGATTAGGATTGCAGGGCAAAGTGTATGACAGTGAGTATGATTTTTCAAATTCAGGTTTAAGCGTAGGCTTGTAAGGGAAATTGTACTAGAGCCAAATATACCCCCGCTCCATAAATTTGGCTTTAGGCTTAGGTTCGTTGCGAGAAGGGGTCCATGTTACTTTTTAGGGCCGTCCCGGTTTCTGGTGGGTCTGTAATAAAAGAGTAGGCTTATATTCTAGACTACATTTATTTTGCTTAGGCTTAGACTTAGGCTTATGCATACGCTTTTGCAACGCTTGTGCTTAGCCTTATGTATACGCTTTTGCAACGCTTAGGATTAGGCTCAAGCTTACGAATACACTCAATCTACTGTTATAGCCCTAAAAGTAACATTGGCCAGAGAAGATGTACCAGAGCTGAATATAATTTCTTCATTAGGCTTAAGCTTAGGCTTGCGGAGCAGTAATTGCGGTTTTTTTCAGACTCACCTTCTCGATCGCGTTGTGCAATTACGTCAAAAGTGCCACGTTGCACCGAACACTGGCCTGGTACACATTCATTGTACATCTGCCATAACATTTGCACAACGCATTCGCATTTCATTCATATGGTTCCGGTTCCGGTTTGTATCAGTGTCCGCCGACAATCGTGTGACTTTTGTGCGTGCCCACACAATAGATATATGCATATATATACTGGCGCATGCTTATCAATGAACGTGTGTCTTCGGTCGATTTCATTCATAAATTCACCGTCAAGCTATGATATTTACGATTATGGAGTTATGAATGAAAGTTTCACATATACAGACGGCGGCTCGAACGATAGCGAAGACGACAATATGTATCAAGATGATTTTGATGAATACTACAATGATTATTATCTGTAGGCAGATCCGGGGCCGGCGGGGGCCAAGTATGGCTAAGTCCAGCCCCCGCCCCTGAAATTATTTTGGTTCTTTCCTAGAAAAGTTATAGATCCGCTTGTAAAGTTTGAGCTAATGTATAGAACAGGGTCGTTACAGTAGTATATACATATCCCTAAGCATAAGTCTAAGCCTACGCATAAGTGTAAGAATGAGCTTATACCTAACACCTAAACCTAAGCCTAAACAAAAATCAGGCTAAAGTCTAAGCTTACTTTATTGCAGTTTCGCAGAAAAACGTTCCGCTCATGATTTTTATGCGGCCTAAAGTGTGTTATTTCAACCGCATGCCTGTCTCGAAATTGTTTTGTTTCTTCCAGCAGGTTGAACTGACGACGCATCTGTGATGATCAGGTGCGAAGGCATGGTTCACCCACCCTTACTCTTAGCCCCCTGCCATGTGCAGCGAGATTATAAAAATTTCGACCCATGTTACTTTAAGGGGCGTCCAGGTTTCTGATGGGTCTATAAAAGAGTAGGTTTAGATTCTACATTACATTTTTTTGCTTAGGTTTAAGCTTAGGCTTAGGAACACATTTTTGCAAAGCTTAGGCTTAAGTTTAGGCTTAGGAACACATTTTTGCAAAGCTTAGGCTTAAGCTTAGGCTTAGGATTGGGAACGCTGTGCAAAATTAAAATTTTGTAGCAAGATTTGATTCTAAAGTTGTGTCAACGTTTGTTTCTTTTTGGCCCGGGTAAAGGTCAGGGGTGGGACGTTTTTCTGTAGCACTAGAAAAGAGTAAGCTTAAACATTAGACTAATTTTTTGCTTGGCTTAGGCTTAGGATTAGGCTTAGGCTTAGGCATGTGCTCATTCTTACGCTTAGGCTTAGGCTTAGGCTTAGGTTTAGGCTTAGGAATATGTTCATTCTTACGCTTAAGCTTAGGCCGAGGCTTAGGAATATGCTTATTCTTACGCTTAGGCTTACGCCGAAGCTTACGCTTAGAAATATGTTCATTCTTACGCTTAGGCTTAGGCTTAGGCTTAGGCTTAGAAATATGCTTATAATACTGTTCCGCCACTGTTCTTTACATTGGCCTTCTCTTTTGAACAAATTCTCTGTTTCGGAATAGTCGCCCTCGACAGAGGGTCTCGGACCCCCCACCGAGTAATCCTGGATCCGCCACTGGTTGTGCCCTGTGAATTTCTCCAAATTTCCACTGGTGCTTAACTTCGCTTGATGGGCTGGACAATACATAGGGTTGTGGTTCATTTTCATACTGAATATTGATGCCGTTATAGCGTAGTTGTACTTATCAACATTTAATGAAAGAGTTTGTTACATTCAAACCCTAAAAGACCGAATTTACAAAGAATAGAATATAATTCCAAGCTTATATTTGTCAGCGTTTTGAGACTTACAGGTCACCGCCGTTCGGCTATTTGCAAACCTATTACTAACTAGCGTTATAGATGCTACACACAGTTGAGAATAAACGCTGTATGTTTGACAGGTTGTGAAATAAAACCGAAACCTAAAATCGTGAGCTTGGAACCAGAAAATATAATCAAAATCTTTCCTACTGGTTTGTTACATCGGCCCATGTAAAGATCAGGAGCGGAACGTTTTTCTGTGGGACAGCTATAGAGTAAGCTTAAGCGTTAGACTAATTTTTTTTGCTTGATTTAGGCTTAGGCTTAGGCTTGGGCTTAAGAATAAACTCATTCTTATGCTTAGGCTTAGGCTTAGGAATAAACTCACTCTTATGCTTAGGCTTAGGCGTAGGCTTAGGCTTAGTCTTAGGAATATGCTTATAATACTGTTCCGTCCCTGTTCTTTACATTGGCTTTTACACCAAACTGAACAAAGTTTGAACGTTGACGTCTGAGTTAGACTATTAAGTGTAAAGCTTATTTTAAGCCTAAACCTAATTCTAAGCCTAAACCTATAATTGTAGACCAAGGTTGGAGCTGGCGCCGGCCCAAATGTTAGGCCGCGGACCTAAATGGGCCGGACCCGGGCTTGTACCCGAACTTTGGGCACGGGAGCCGACATATATCGGAGCAGTGCGCGATTACTTTGTATCCCATGTGCCGATAGAACAGACCGTTGGTGTGATATTGTAATATGATTTATATACGTATTTTTGAACCCTAATTCCTAACAATTTTCACAGATATTGCAGTCATGGCGTAGCCAGGGTTTCGAAAAGTGTAGGTTATATTGTGTAAAACCTTGAAGACAAATTCTTGAGTTCCAAACTGAAACCGAGTCTAGAAAACCCAGTGACAAATAAAACAAACGGGGTTGACTCTTAAAATCCCCCTGGCTATGCTCTTGACTTCAGTTCTTCGACACTACCCTGAAGACAAAGGGTTAATGCAAAGTATACCCATGCCTAAGGCTTCCTCCATGGAAAGCTTAAAGCCTAATAACCCGTTTCTAAATAAAGGGATATAATATCTTCGGCCCATGTATAGAACAGGGCCGGAACAGTAGTATAAGCATATTCCTAAGCCTAAGCCTAAGCCCAAGCGTAATGATAAACCTATTCCTGAGCCTTAGCCTAAGCCTAAGCCTAAGCGTGATGATGAGCCTATTCCTGAGCCTAAGCCTAAGCCTAAGCGTAATGATGAGCTTATTCCTGAGCCTAAGCCTAAGCATAAGCTTAATGATGAGCCTATTCCTGAGCCTAAGCCTAAGCCTAAGCCTAAGCGTAATGATGAGTCTATTCCTGAGCCTAAGCCTAAGCCTAAGCCTAAGCGTAATGATGAGCCTATTCCTGAGCCTAAGCCTAAGCCTAAGCCTAAGCGTACTGATGATTCTATTCCTGAGCCTAAGCCTAAGCGTAAGCTTAAGCCAAAGCCTGAGCAAAAAACGCTAGTCGAAAGCTTAACCTGACTCTGTTACAGCTCCGTCGGAAAACGATCCGGGCCTGTTCTATACATGGCCATATCTTCCCGTCGCCTCGCTGTATACAAAAATTAAAAAAAAACTGTGTTATGTTTATATGGTTTGTTTTATGTTTTGTTTTCTGCTCTAAACCTGTATAAAGATCGCAGACCCGCGTCCGTGCAGGCCTGGCCCGGGCCGAGCGGTGTGCACCCGGTCCGGGCTCAGGTCCTAAAAAACCCGGGCTCGTTCCCAACTCTAGGGATGTTCAATAACCAATTCGCTTAGCCTATATTATTTTTCGTCGCAAGCCGAATCATTATCTCATGAACTCCTGTTCAGGTAACTCAGAGTAAGTAGTTTTGCGAGAATATACCGCTTTCAAACAAGTAGCTTGATTTTTACTTTTTCACTACGACAAAGCAACGTTTAAAATCAAATTTGCTATGTCAAATGACAGTATTTTTGCAACAAAAATATATTAACTCCAAAAATTGCGCTATATATTTATTTATTTATTTTATTTATTTATTTATATATTTATTTATTTATTTATTTATTTGTATGCTAAATTTTTAGTTGCGTACAATTGAATCACTCCCACAACCAAGGAATAAGTACAACGGGCAAAAAAGCTGTCCACAAGGGCCAACGACCATTCTACTACCATAGAATTCTTTGACTATCCTATATTCGCCGTCAGAAATTTGCAAAACTTCCACATCCCGGGTTGACACCATACTAGACTCCCCGTCAACCCTGGGACCCTGAGATATTTGAACAAAGTAAAAAATGTCACCCTTGAAAATAAATCAAACACACCGCTTTAAACACAGAGTTGACCGCACGAATTCAACGAGATTCACAAGGGTTGATTTTTGACCGATCCAATATTGTGTGCTCAATCTATCAAAGACCTATTGTTGTTTTATTTTTAGTTAAAACATTGTTTACTTGTTTATTACGTAAAATCTCGTAATATTTTGAGTAAACAATAGAAACTAAAAGTCATGGTATCTGCTTGTACTATTTGAGCCGTTTAGTACTTACGAGCGTATGCTTTTTAGAACTCAACGCTCGTTTAACCCAAAAGCCCATTCCAGCACAGTGAGCTGGCTACGGGGCTGGAGGTCTATCACGTCTTGCAGAGATTAGTACTGCACATGCGCCTAACAAGTGTTAATATTAACGCACTGTGTATATATTTCGCGTATACAGTATAGAACAGGACCGGAACAGTAGTATAAACATATTCCTAAGCCTAAATCTAAGCCTAAGCCTAAGCATAAGGATGAGCCTATCCATAAGATTAAGTCTAAGCCTTAGCATAAGCCTAAGCCTAATCAAAAAAGTAAGTCAAAAACTTCTATTAAAGCCCCGTTGGAAAACGATCCGGCCCTGTTCTATACATGATCCGTTAGCGCCGTGTTGTGGTAGCATATACTCTGTGCTAGAAGGGTTACATCAATAAAACCTGGAACGCACCACATACGTATTTTGGGCACCGTTCCTGTACAGGCAAACATGGTTTTTAGCAATATTAACAGATCGTTCTACAAAAGAATTCGTACAGATAAATTTACTGATAGTCCAACAAGGAACCTAAGCGTAAGCCTAAGCGTAAGAATGAGCATATTCCTAAGCATAAGCCTAAGCGTAAGCCTAAGCGTAAGAATGAGCATATTCCTAAGCATAAGCCTAAGCGTAAGCCTAAGCGTAAGAATGAGCATATTCCTAAGCATAAAAGCCTAAGCCTAATCGAAGCAAAAAAATCGTCTAAAGCGTAACTTTACTCTATTGCAGTCCCACAGAAAGACGTTCCGCATCTGATATTTACATGGACCTACGAAATCCCATCTGTTGAAAACTTTGGAAAATTCAAAATTCTGTGAAATTTTACTTTTTTTCATCAATTTAATATTTGTCAAGGTTAAATGTTCCTATTTTGTCTTTCGTCTTGAAAATAGTAAATGTTTTTGCCCACGGCAAATTTTGCACACTGCATGCATTAACAACGAATGACTCAGTATAATTGCAATAATATTAATATTGTTTGCGTTGCAATCTTCCAACAAAGAAATGGACTGGATTTGGGAGGGGGGGCGCGGCGGTGTTCGCCCCACTTTCATCCATATTTAACTGCTGTCCCGCTGAACGCTCGTTAACGGTTTTTCAATTCTGGGTTGAAAACCAATATTTTAGTCGTTTTTACCGTTCCGAGATTCGCAAAAATTTCAATTCAACGACACTTTGAACTGAAACTTACTGCGGCGAACTGCGTCATATTTGCAATGGGTAGTAGAGTTGTTTCTTCGATATATGCCGCAGGTCCGAGAGCCAGGTCACCTTGATAGCGGGGGTTGGACATTTTTCAGGACGGGCATACGACGGTTTTCGGTGATTTACAAGCAAGGTTGAAAATTTTCTACAGGGATCAAAATTGTTCCAGGGGGGGGGGGGCTGAGCCCCCTTGGCCTTCCCCTATTGGCTACGAGCGCGATGTGTGTACTGTTTTTAAATCTGACGTCATTTCGTTTGAAAATTTTAAAGCTGGCTTTTTGAGTTAAATATTTTTTCAAACTAACGATTTCCTACGCAATTTAAAACGCTTAGATTGGCGTGGGCCCATGTTACTTTTAGGGCCGTCCCGGTTTCTAGTGGGTCTGCAAAAAAAGTAGGCTTACATTCTAGACTATATTTTTGTTTCGGCTTAGGATTAGGAATATATTTTTTGAACGCTTTGGCTTAGGAATGTGGATAATCTACTGTTACGGACTTAAAAGTAACATTGGCCGACTGGCGAATAAAACGTATTGCTCTGGTGCAATATCGCTTGCTTAAACGGTCACCTGCCACAGACTCGCTTTGATAGAGTAAGCTCAAGCTTTAGACTAATGTTTTTGCTTAGACTTAACCTTAGGCTTACTTTGAAGCTGATTCTCTCGCTTAGGCTTAGGCTTAGGGATATGAAGATATCACTGTTACATCCTTATTCTATACGTTGGCCCTGCTGGTCAAAAATTTAATTTTGCAATTATTTTCGCCCGTCAATCGTTTCATTCTTTGTCGTGTGGTTTTTATCCCACTACTCTTAGGCTTACGCTTAGGCTTAGGAATATGAATATACCGCTGTTACATCCTTATTCAATACATTGGCCCTGCTGGTCAAAAATTTAATTTTGCAATAATTTTTCGTCCGTCAATTTTGTACCGTGTCATTCACTTCGACCTTCCGATATTTGCAATATGGTGCTGCATTTCCGGTAGAGTCAAAATGATACACGTTTGTAATTTGCAAAATTTGTCTGTTGTGTTGTTTTTAATTTGTTTTTTTTTACCTTATGGATTTTTAAATATTGGCGCATGGCTGAATATTTGGCGTTTGATTATTTACGAAGAGGCGGACCCCATGCTACTTTAAGGGGAATCCAGGTTTCTGGTGGGTGGCTTATGTTACTTTA
The DNA here is from genome assembly GCA_030248215.1 of Enoplolaimus lenunculus. Classification (NCBI taxonomy): domain Eukaryota; kingdom Metazoa; phylum Nematoda; class Enoplea; order Enoplida; family Thoracostomopsidae; genus Enoplolaimus; species Enoplolaimus lenunculus. Next base: position 253,200 of record JASANG010002985.1, read on the forward strand.
AGGGGAATCCAGGTTTCTGATGGGTGGCTTATGTTACTTTAAGGGGAATCCAGGTTTCTGATGGGTGGCTCATGTTACTTTGAAGGGCGTCCAGGTTTCTGGTGCGTGGCTCATGTTACTTTAAGATGCGTCCAGGTTTCTGGTGGGTGGCTCATGTTACTTTAACGGGCGTCCAAGCTTCCGGTTGGTCTATAAAAGAGTAGGTTTTGAGTCTAGACTACATTTTTTGCTTAGGCTTAGGCTTAGGGCTAGGCTTAAGAACACATTTTTGCAACGCTTAGACATAGGCTTAGGCTTAGAAATACGCTTAATTTACTGTAACACCCCTATGGCCAAGAGGCGTATAAACCAGGAATATTTACCCATTGATGTATACTCTATGCAATTGCCAGAATGGTGATAAAAATAGGAACTTTTACAGGTTTTAGAATTTATCTACTGCATCGTAGACGTCAGGTATGTTGAAGGGATTGTCAACCGGTATAAAATCATCGCTCAGCACCTGGTTATATACACACAGCTGGCGTTGGGTCCATGTGTAATATTCGGGTCGGAACGTTTTTCCGCGGGACTGCAATAGAGCAAGGTTAAGCTTTGGACTATTCTTTTGCTTGGGCATAGTCTAAGGTATAGGCTTATTTTTACGATTATACTGAGGCTTAGAAAAATTGCTGAAACTACTTTTACGGCCCTGTTTCATTCATAGGCCCAGGCGTTGCTATATAGGTAGTTTATGTGAACGCATAGTACGGTTCTAGATCTAGATCAGGGGCGGAACGTTTTTCTGTGGCACTAGAAAAGAGTAAGCTTAAGCTTTAGACTAATTTTTTGCTTGGATTAGACTTAGGCTTAAGCTTAGACATTGGAATATGCTCATTCTTACGCTTAGGCTTAAGCGTTGGAATATACTCATTCTTACGCTTAGGCGTAGACTTAGGCTTACGCTTAGGCTTAGGAATATGCTCATTCTTATGCTTAGGCTTAAGCGTTGGAATATACTCATTCTTACGCTTAGGCGTAGACTTAGGCTTACGGTTAGGCTTAGGAATATGCTTATAATGCTGTTCCGCCCCGGTTCTTTACATTGCCCGGTATTACGCACATTTGAGAACACGGGTCCAAAGCAGATCAAACTCGGCTTCGACCTGTTCGCGATTTATTTTTTTAATTTTGAAAATCTGTAATTTGAGTAAATAAAACATACTGAAAAACAATAATTTACGTGATATTCATGGATACGAACCTATAAAATTCAAACATAACGGAGATATGAATAATTTAAGTAATAAACTCGCCGCTATATTTTGAATTGAAAATAATTACTCAAAATAATATTTGAAATAAAATACAAACGACGCCGAATAGCACGTGGTCGCGTTACGCCTTACGGCGCCAGAACGCAGGGGGGTATAAAGCGAGTATTAACCCCTTTGAAAGTTTTGGAAATATGAGAAAAACAGGCATATATTTTCAGAACCTAAAATTAAGCGTTTGGTATTTAAGAATAGAACAAATTTTCTCGCTCGCTTCGCTCGATCCGACATAAACTTTGAACTGTATTTGTCTGTAGAACAGAATTCCTTCCACATCCTAGTACGCAGGGGCGTCCATATAAAATTGTATTTATGCGGGCACCGAATTATTTTAGAGGCGCCCCCTACAATTGCAATTCAACATTATTATCTACTTTTAGACAGAGTCCATTTGGACAAAGGCACTATCCAAATTTGGGGGGCACGGCCTCCCCCCCCCCCCGCGCCCTCTCCATAGGGACGCCCTTGATGCTACGATGATACGTATCAAAAATCATTTTAAATATTAAAATTTGACAACTTGACATTTGGTAAATTTTTCTGGTATTTACATTTTCGAGATTTTATTTGGTAAAATTGGTTTGAATTTTGAAATTCGCCGGACGCTAGGAATGGTATATCTACGTCTGAGTCGACGCTGAAAGACGATTCAGTTTGTCTGACACCATTGCTAGCGGCTAATCGCGGTTTCCGGCAGCACCCGGACCAGGGGCCAGAACAGAAATCGAAACGAAAATTTTGTGTTAAGATTTAGTACTAAAATTGAGTTAAAACAAAATGTTAATCGCTTTGTCCGCTTTCGATGTATTCGGCACGTATCTGATGAAACCTTTAGTTTTTGTTTAAAATTGTTGATAATTGCAAGTGGTAATACTGTAGTGACCCGAATAAGAGGGGGGCTGATATGTATCTGGCCTCTCCAGAGGGAACCCCTTGTTATTCGGTTACGGGCAGTTATTTGTTCTTAACCAGCCCTCTGCTGCTCTTCGTTACTGACATATATCCGGTGTTGCAAGTATCTGTTAAATTAAACGTTTTTTGTGCTCTTGAATCAAAAGCTTGAGCGATAATGCAAGGTTATACTTAGAAATGAACTTTCAAAACTTAAGTACGCTTTAAAGTTTCGAACTCAAATTATTTGGTCCTGAAGTCATTTATGCCCTACAATTTGGGATAATTGACATTTATGGACTGTATTAGGGTTTAGGAACTCTATTCGCTTACGGACTCTAATTTGGGATACGGACGCCTATTGATTGGGACTCAAAATGAGGACCCTTCTCTTATTACCCCTCTTATTCGGGTCGCTACAGTATATATTCTAAAACTATTGGATGAATTATGCCAGTTCTTAAATATTTGAGTCGGAAATAGGGCCAGATTGCGAAGACAACGTATAATTTTTTAGTTTTTAGCTCATTTTTCCTACGAATTTTTCCACTTAAAATTTTTATTGTTGTGTGTGTTTTTTTCTCGCAAATCTTGTCATTTATTGCGACAAGTTAGGATGACTAAGATTTCCTATTTTTAAATTAAAAATTGCAGTGGCGTTTATTTGGTAAACGAAATCGTAACCTTTATTCAATTGGTTGTTTAAGATTTTGCTTTAAAACTGTTGTTTTAAATGTAAGCAATCCATATATTAAAGCTGAAACACCCACACATACATATTTTGGGCAACTTTCCAGCGTTACTTTGTTTACTTGATTGTTCTATGAAAGAAAAATTTGAAACGAAATTTTTGTGCTTTCGCTACTTTTGTGCTTTGCGCAAAGCTGGCAGACTAGTATTTTTTAGTTGTCTAATTCATTACGCATCAAAGCATGAACACTGCAAAAATATTGCGTTCAGTGGCGGATTTACAAATTTCTGACGGCGGACTTCCAAAATTTGTCAAACGCAATTTGTACTGCATGCTAAATATGTGCCAATTTTCTGAGAGGAAAAATTGAAAGGTAGTGACCTAACCATTTTATCGCAAACAATTTCTGACGGGGGGCGAACGTCGTTTTCCGCCGCCCCCCACATTTGCATCCGCTACTGACTAGGTTGGGGTGAACACGTGAGTTTCGGTAAAAAAATTCGAAATAACCTACTGTGTTTGCAAATTTGGCATTTCGGAAGACATTATTGTTAAGGAACTTGCCAGCAAAACAACCGATTCATCTATAACTCCAGGTACCCAACATATAGTAAGCGTGTAAATCCAAGCCTAAGACTCGTCTAAGGTCTATTGTCTAGCATAGCCGTGAATCTAGGTCTAGCCTAAGCTTAAGCCTAAATTTAAGTTTAAGCCTAAGCATTAGAAAGTTCAGCTGTGATACGCTGCTGTTTCTAAAAGTGTGCGTTGTCACTTGGTTTGCTAAATAGGGCCAATGCATATAACAAAGCTGTAAAACAGTAGTATAAACATATTCCTAAGCCTATAGCCTAAACGTGAGAATGAACTTATACCTAAGCCTAAACCTAAGCAAAATATAAATCTATTGTTTAAGCTTACTCTATTGCAGTTCCGCAGAATTACGTTCCACCCTTGATCTTTACATTGACACGAAATTGTCACCATTACCACTATTTATTTCGTGGCGTAAAATTTCAAATGAAAAAGTTTTAATTGAAATGTTTATTGATATTTCACTAATAACAACAGCCGCTTTGATTGCGGCTTTGTTTCGTTTTAATACTATTTTCCGTTGCTTAAGGCAAACTTAAATCATAGCAATTCGCAGTTTTTGCACGCAGTTTGTACGCGTTTAAAACTAGGTTAACGCAGTTATATGCAAATAGGCGAATTTTAGCAAAATTTGTTTTTTTTTCAATATTTTTAACACTACTGTACTGCAAGTTTGACAAGAATTTGACGGTATTTTAAGTCTTTTGGTATTGATATTTCGGCCCATGTTACTTTAAGGGGCGTCCAGGTTTCTGGTGGGTTTATAAAAGTGTAGGATTAGATAATATATTATATTTTTTACTTAGGCTTAGGCTTAGCAACACATTTTTGCAACGCTTAGGCTTAGGAAACGCTTAATCTACTGTTACGCCCCTTAAAGTAACATTAGCCGATATTTGAATGAAAGTTTTCACAGAAAAACATTTTGCAAGCCACGAGGATGTTTTTTGTGCTTTGTAATTTTGGGTTTCGAAATGAAATATTGCTGTATATTTCTGAGCTAAAATTGCAATAATTATACTCATTCAAATGCTAATATGTGCGTTGACGCTGGGTCTGGCCATCGCTAGTGAAACGCTGTTTATATCATCTTAAAATGAAGCAACCGAACGCCTAATATTTACTTCTAGCACTAACAGATCTATCTAATTTAAACCAAATAAGCCAATGTAAAGATCAGGGGCGGAACACAGTTGTAAGCATAGTCGTAAGCCTAAGGCTTAGCCAAGCAAAAAAATTAGTCTAAAGCATAAGCTTATTCTATTGCAGTCCCACAGGAAAACTCTCCGCCCGTGATTTTTACATGAGCAAACAAACGTGTCAGCTGTCTATGAATCGTAAAATGATTCTCATTGAATTTTTAGGATCTTATACTAATTTGACTTACATTCCTAAAATAGCGTTTGGCTTCCGTTCGCACCTCGAGTAAATCCACCGGTTATCTTTAGCGCCGTCCGGTTCAGACATTTCTGGACCCACCACTGATTGTACCAATTGCAATATTTCCATTAATTATATTCGACTTTTCCTGACCTCATCTTTCAGTTCAATTTCAAATTTTCACCAATTTCTCGGTCGAAACTCACTTGTGAATTTCGCCACGGGGGTAGGGTGGTAAAAGATCACCAAATTGCACCGGCGAAGTGTACTTCTTGAAGCTACAGACACGGGGGGCCCGTAGCCAAGGGGCTAGGGGGGCTCAGCCCCTAATGGAAAAGCTTTTTGGCCCCCTCCTAGAATAGTATCAAACTTGCTTGTAAGTCATTGAAAACCCTTGTATGCCAATCCTGAAAAAGTTTCAGTCCTTTCCTAGCAAGGTGAGCTGGCTACGACCTATACAGACATCGTCAATGTTTTATTATTGTTGAACCACGTGGGCTCAAGTTATCGTGTTTTGAGAAAATGTGTTACTTTTCGGGGTGTCTGGATGCTGGACCCATTTTTTACCTTTAGGGCCGTCTCGGTTTCTGGTGGATCTGTAAACCAGTAGCTTTTAGATTTTAGACTACATTTTTTGCTTAGGCTTACGCTTACGATTTACACTTTATTCAACGCTTTAGGCTTCGGTTTAGGAATATGCTTAAATCTGCTGTTACGGCATTAAAAAGTAACATTGACCGGATGTTGTGTGGGATATAAACTGAGTTGCGTTAAGCTTGTTTTACACCAATGATTAGACTTAGGCTTAGTTTCACACATCTTCGTACGCCTAGAACTAGAAGTAACATTCGCGTTTGTTTGCAAGCAAAGCGTTCTGTGCAGTTTCTTACGCAATATTTGCTAATTGTGCAATATATTTGCAGCAGCATTTAACTTCAATTGCAAACTACAGAAAATTTTACCATGCAAATATGTATTTTAACTAAATACTGTAGTGAGCTAAATAAGAGGAAGACTGATATTTATTTTGCCTCTGCAGCAGGACCCCCTGCAAGCTATTCGGTACCGGGATGTTATTTGTTTTATTCAAGCTTCAGTTATTTAGACAGCATACCTTTAACTTATGCCGACAATTTTCTGTGGATTAAGTTTGTTACTCTCGGAAATATACCTGTAATGCTTGTCTAATGTTTACAATGAATATAGGTAACATTATATACGTTTAGTAATGATTCGAATTCTATTTTGAACTTAATTTGGCACAGGCAGCATTTACACAATTTAATTTGAAGGTAATTGACACTTATGGACTAATTATTAATTTTGAACCGTATTCATTTACAGAATCATTTGGTTCAGGCTTACAACAGAGAACCCGGTCGTATATTATAAATATCTCCACTCTGAGTTGGAAGTGACCCGAGACAAGACGCGGCGGGCCGCGGCTGGGCCCGGGACCACATTTTGAGACCGTGGGACTAAGCTTATCGCGGCCGGACCGCCAGTCTAAGTAAATCGCAGCAGTTGCCTATGCCAGAGCCTAAGCTATCATAGTGTTTAATATATTTGGCCATGTTAATAGCTTGTACATCGTTAACATGAGGACATTTTTGAAATCACATTTGATTCTCTTTGCTTTCGGTGGGATATATGGGTTGGCCAAACTTTATGCAGTTGGCTCCGAAACTGATTTCAAGGTAGTGGTGACATCAAAAAATCATTAAACGTTATCTTCAGTTTACAACAACAACCACCACCGGTAATGTACAATTATCCGGAGACTCATTGCGACAACCAGAGGCGGATCCAGGAATTTCAGACCGGGGGGCGAGGTAGCAAATGTTATGAAACGCAAAAATTGTAAAGTAGAACCCTTATCATTTGATAACCAAAAATATTCTGATAGGGAAAATTGCAAGATAAATAAATACCTTATCATTTTATCACAAAAAATTTCTGGGGACAATTAGGGTCTTTATCTGTTTTTACAAAACATTTTCTGAGGGGGAAAATTGTAACGTAGGAGGGACCTTACCATTTTATCACAAGCAACCACAACACCGTTTGTTTCATGTTTTGTTTTGTGCTGAAATTAGCGGGCCCGGGCCCATGTGGGCCAGGCCCGGGCCGAGGGTGGTAGCCCCAGGCCGGGCACAGGTCCTAAAATACGGGCCGGTTCCAACCCTGGCCCCACCTTTTTGTTCGAGTCACTACACTAGTTTCGTTAAAACAAATAAATGGACACTTTTGGTGTCATTGCATATTAAAAAAGTTTACTATCCCAACGTATATATGGCTTAGGCTTAGGCTTAGGCTTAGGCTTAGGCTTAGGCTTAGGCTTAGGCTTAGGCTTAGGCTTAGGCTTAGGCTTAGGCTTAGGCTTAGGCTTAGGCTTAGGTTTAGGCTTAGGCTTAGGCTTAGGATATATGTATATGTAATATATCTATATATATATTCATCTTACGTCCATTCGCCCCAATGCAAAAAACTTAACACATAAAAGCGCTGGCTTAATGAATACCTTTCAACGAGCCGAAAATGCCATTTTATTTGTGCCCAGCAATCCGTGTTTTTGGTCTACCAATGTATTCACATTAATAGCTTATATTTTTTTAAAATTTTGTTGAAAAAAAATTAAATTAAATCATTTTTACAAGGAAATCGCTATATTCAAGCATACTTACTTATATGCAGTAAACAAAACGGATTACGTGACCATTCTGAGTGTGAAAACTTACAAAAAACAAATAAAAGAGTATCTTAATTCATTTTAAAAGAACGAGACTGTGGTGTGAAAATTATACTTAAAAACGAGTGGAAAATATGAGTGAATAAAATTTTTGTCGGAGTTTTCTTTTTTGATATTTGTGTCAAAATAAGAAAAAAGTGAGGCTTTGTAGAGCTGCGACTGCGGTTGCTGCTTGTTAGTTTTGAGGCTAAGTTTGTTCGTGTAAAACGTTATACTTGCGTGTTATTTTACGCCAATTTTTAATACAAAAATTCTCAAACTATTTTGTGTAAAAAGCGCTTTTTGTTTCTTTTACTTTCTTCAACTTTAAAGTATTTTTAGCTAATTTTCAAGTTTCGCTTTTCTTGCGTTCGCTTTCAACCACAACACAAGCGTATACGCGTTGAAAATAGGTAATCGTATCTTCTCAAAATTCGCTCATTATTCGAGCAAGAAAGCACTTGAATTAGCATTAAAGAAATAACCATTTGGATCCTTGAGATGGTAATCCTTTATATGAAATGGAGACCACTCGAAATGATATCGTAGCCCACATCCCTGCTTTCAGGTTTAAAACGAAGTCTATCAAATCAAAATTAAGCTCTTGTACACTTTCCTCGTCAAGCCTAGACGAAAATCTGAACCTAAAAACTAATTTACGCTTAAGCCTATACTGTAAATTCGAATGAGTTGATTAATTAATTCAGCTAGTGAGTTGGTTATTTTTGAATTAATATCAGTAAACATTAACTCATTCTGAGTTGAGTTGATTTTCACTGTGCGTTGAGTTGACTCTGGGTTAGTTGATTAATTAACTCAGAATGCATTGAATCGACTCAAAATTATGAGTTCTGATAGTCCTTACTCAGACTGATTGCTTCAACTCATTATGAGTTAAAATTAACTCACTGAAATTTACAGTGTAATTATAACTTTATATCAATATATGGATTTTTTGAAAACTGTTGTGGGTGAAAATGTGTTCACAAAACTCGAAAATTTCCTTTAAAATTTATGGTGGTGCTATACCTGTCGGACGGCACCGTCCGACGACGTCCGTCGCAGTCCGTCACCGTCCGACACCATACGGATACGGTATCGTACGTGAGTTATACACGTACGATGCCGTACGGTGACGTACAGTAACCGACGGTGACGGACGTCATCAAAAGTATAGTGCCACCCTTAATATGACAAGAATTTGGTATTTATATTATTGCCAAAAAAATAAAAATTATAAGTTTTCAAATACCTCAAGGGCGTTCATCAAAGTTATAAATTTGAATTTTTTTACGCTTTGAAGTTTGACAAAACAATTAATTTTTACATCTGGCAATCGACAAAGTTATAGAAAATGTGAAAAGTATAAGGATTTTTAGGAAAAAATTTGTTAGCAAACTGGTTAACAAAATGTAAACATTAAGTATTGTTTTCATTAGTTATTTTTTAAGCATTTTTCCTTTTCATATATGTATATATACATATATATGTATATATACATATATATGTTTGTATATATATCTTTTACAGAATACAGTTTTGTGAAAAACAGTAACATACATTGGGCTTTCAAACCCCGCTACAGGCTAAAATTTTAATATTAAAATCTTCGTTAAATTTTCGCCTCATTTTTAACCGATTAATTTTGCAACTGGATTAAAAGACTTCTATGTTTGGAAAATTTTCCTTGCATTCTGTACGAATATTTTCTGGTTGCGGGCCTGGAATTTATGTTCGAAATGTTTTTCGTTGAAAAAAATGTTTTAGCAAACCTCGCTTATTGTCGTAGTGCATTTTTTGCGAGTTTCCAAATTTTTGTCTCAAATTTAATAGAATTTTTACTGCTCTGAAAAAGAAATAGCGAGCATAAATTTTACCGGCGCTTAAAAACGTAGTCGCAAAAGTGTTTGCAGCAGTGGTTTTAGACGCATTTGATTGCAGTAACAAATATATTACTTTGGAATATAACAAAATTGCTATCTATCACAGTCAGGTTTAGTCGTTTTTTGCTTGAATTTTACAAAAGTTAATGTGTAGCAAAAAAGTGAAAGTTTTGTGGCTAATTTTGAGAATTTTAACTTTATTTTTTCTAGAATTTAAATTATTTTCCAATTCGAAGCATTATACTTATATATATTTATATATATATTTATATATTAAGATTCCAACAGGAATTAAACCTTGCCTCAACAGGAACAGAAACTGAATCGCATTACAGGAACCGGAACAGGAATCGGAATTTGAAATAATTTTCGCCACCGAATTTTACTGCTGTACTTTTTAGAAAAGTTGCCAAACAATTGCTAAGCGTGAGTTTTCAGCTATTTCGTCGTCAAATTTTACAAAAACACATCAGGGACAGTCTAAACGCTAACTCTGACAAATTGACTTATGTAAAATTGATATGGCTGTCGCCGACACAAATTTTAACTTTGGATAAACTAAAATTAATAACAACGGATACGGTTTTTTATTTGCAAATTTAAACGCGATGGTGTGGGTATGGACGTCTTTAAATCCAATTCTTTGCCGCATGAATACTTTAAATTCGAAATTCTCAAAATTTAAAAGAACACACGGATCTGAGTATCTTTTCCGGCCGACACGTTAACCAGCTCACCTGGTTAGAGGTTAAAAAAATTTTCCGGACGGGCATACCAGGATTTTCAACGGATTCCAATCAAATTTGAAAATTTTCAAGGAGGGTCAAAATATTTCGCAGGGTGGGGCTTAGCCCCCCAAATTTAACCAATTATACTTAACAGAAGTCAACAATGTTGTTACTTGCATTCGAAAGTCTTCTTACATTTTGCCATGAACGGTGTTTACGTTTACCTATTTTACTGAGTCATGCTTGTAAAAATTTTAAGCAAATTTTGTCAACACCTTAGTCATGCTGGGTTAGAAATAAAACGAAAACATCACCCACCCACGCAAATTTAGAATGACATCTCAGAGTAAAGTCTGAAAAAATTACATCTGGCCCAATCTTCGAACCAGAAATTAGAAAGTTAGTTTCTGATCAGATATGTTTAAGGACAACCTGATAATATCCCTTAAACCTAAAGTTTCACGCTATTTATATCAGATTCCTACCAAATTTCAAATTCTGAACAGTTACCTCTGGACACAATAATACCCTGCTTAAGTACGGATGGCATGGAGTATAAATTCGTAATTTATTTATGCGCCGTTCACAATAACAAATTTGGCTTGGGTAAAAAATGTTATAAGGTAGGGTTAACGAGTGGCAAATGTGAACTTTGACACTCGTCAAGCCTACCCCAACAATGTTTCCGTTAACCCTATCCTAACGTGTGATACAAAGTTCTCTACGACACGATGTTAGGGTAGGGTTAACAAAAATACATGTTACGGTAAGGTTACCGAATAGCAAATTTCAAATTTGCCGCTCGTCAACCGTACCCTATGACATATAATTTGTGCCCAAGCAAAATTTTTTATTGTGAACATCGCGTTTAGTTTTGTTAAAAATAAAAAATTACAATTTTCCTAAAAAATTAAGAAACTTTTTTTCTCACTGTTTCCGCATAACAGATATTTTTAATCTTTAAGATGGCAATTTCAAAATTCATTGCTTAGCTGTAAAATAACGCTAGTGTAAAAATGCATCCACGTTATATTCACACATTGCGTTTATTCACAGCATAGCAATGTCTCACCATCGTTTAATCTTGAATGAATTTTGTGCAATTTTCACAATTCGGTAGCTATGTAATTTGTTTAAATATTGCAAAAACGTAGCTATGACTTACCAAACATAACGTTTACATAGCTAACGTTATATTGCGTTTAAACAAAAATTACATAGCTACTGTCGGAAGACAACACAACGCTTGCGCGTTATGTTTCTTTCGACAGTAGCAAATGCATAGCTATCAATTGTCTTCGAGAGTGTATAATATTGCTTAAACCTTTTTTGACGAGCGAACCAGAAAATTTGTTAAACGTCTAGGATCCATAAGGTTATTCTAAAGCCGGTTAAAGTACCTTTTACCTGGTCTGTGCTATTTTTTGACATATCCCCCTAACTCCTAGAACAGTAGCTATGTAATATTTTGTGTTAAAATGCATTACGCAGTGACTTTACTGTGCCATATGGTTGCAAAAGTGTTTTACACTTTATGCAACTTGTATCGCACAGTTAAAGTCGCTGTTCTCAAGCGAAGATTTCGCTAAATGTTGTTAGTATGTTACATTTTGGGCGTCTATAACATTTTGCAGTACTTAAAATAATGTTTTTTCAAGTCTTTTTGACTTTTAAATGCATACTTGCGTTTATATTTAAGTTTTAGGTAAAATGTTTCAGGGGTGAATTTTTCTTCTTTGCCAATAACAGAGTTAAAACTACACAGTTTAGGCTTTTAAAACGTCTTTATTTAATGGTTATTTTATGTTAAAAACGAAAAATTTGCGGAAATATTAGCAGTGTTTTTGAGAAATAAGCGTTGACTATTTGAATCAAAGGTGGGAGAAAGCAAAAAAATAAAACCAATGTATAGAACCGTGTCGTAACAGTAGTATAAGCATATTGCTAAGCGTAAGCCAAAGCTTAGACGTAAGGATAAGCTTTTACAAGCAAAAAAATCAGTCGAAAGCTAAGTTTACTTTTTATTGCAGTCCTGCAGAAAAACGTTCGGCCGCTGATTTTTATATGGGTCATAAAGTCAAATTAAGAGTTGCTATTAATTGTTCGAGAGCAACAGACGTGCACTGTATAATTCCAATGAGATGATTAATCAGCTCAAGTACTACGGTCGTTCCACCAGCCCTACTGAGATGAACATTTGGCGATGCAAATGACTGATCGGAACTCACAATAGGATTCTAGCGAAATAGCTACAAATTTGGGCGTTCATAAAAAAATTTGAAACTTAAAAAGTAATGCATTGTTCACAATAAAAAATTTCATTTTGCCACCGAAAACATTATAAGGTATGGTTAACAAGTGTCAAATTTCAAAATTGCCATGTGTTAACCTTACTGTAACGCAAAAATTGTGTTAGCCCTATCATAACACGTGTCACAGCTCTCCCGTAATTCGTGTCACTGAGCATTTGGTGACACGTGTTAGGGTAGTGTTAACGCAATTTTCGCGTTATAATTGGCTAACGTGCGACAATTTTGAAATTTGGCACGTGTTAACCATACCTTATAATGGTTTCGATGGCAAAATGATATTTTTTATTGTGAACGATGTATAACCTGCGTCATGGGCTCGTATCTAAGAGGAGTGCAGGGAGCTCATTCCCCGAGTGAAAATTTTGGCACCCCTGATAAAATTTTCAACCTTGCTTGTAAGTCATTGAACACCTTGGCCGTTAAAATTATATGGAAGCGGAAACTGTTCAATTCGTGAAAATTGATTCTTAGTAAATCATGAAGTTACAGTCCATGTTAGCAAACCGTATTAAAAATAACCACAAATCAGCGTGTTTTTCGGACCGTGACCCAGGGTTATAACTGTGAAATTTGCCAGACTACTGTGACACTGCCCTATTGAACCTTTGGCCTTACTGAACATTTGTTCGGGGCGATAACCTCTGACTGATCTATTTGGGCCACTTAGGCCTAATGCCTCCCAACAGGGCATCAAACCATATTTTATGTTAAATTGTAGTACTAAAATTGCGTTTGGCTTTGCTCGCTTTGCTCGACTGTTTTTTCCGTATCGCAAACTCCGTCAAAATTTTTAAATTCGACTCTGGCGATAAGTCGTTTATATTCCACGCGACTCAGACAAATTGTTGAAGCTTAACTTAGGCTTAGGAATTTAACTAATTTGGCAGACGTTTCTTGCGTCGTGTAAACTTTTAAAAATTGTTTTGTTTTAGTTTAGCGTAAACTTTTTATTATATTTGTAATATTAATAATTGGGTAATGTAATTTTTATAATATCGCAATGTTTACCACGCACATTTCAATTAAATTTAGCCTTTGTCAGCTTATCATTTTAGCTTCAGTATTTCTTGCCTACTGCCAACAGCGATCTTATCCTCAAGGTGTTACTAACGGACGTAAGTTTATACAGACAGTTTCTTGTGATCCTGTCGCCACCGTAGCCAAAAAGGCCACGTGACAAATTCGACTTCTCGTACAAAAATGTTGCCCTCCACAGAAAATTTTCAACCTTGCTTGTAAGTCATCTGATCTCTTTGTGTGCCTCCCGTGAAATAATTTTTGCATACCATACACTGCAAAAAATGGTTAGTCAAATTGATTCGCTCCGAAATAGGCTTTTGCTGACTATACAAACTGAGTCAAATTCGACTCTACCAGAGTCAAATTAGACTCATTGAGCCGCACATTTGACTCTGGCGGAGTCGAATTTGAATCAGTTTGTGTAGTCCCGTAAAGCCTATTTCGGAGAGAGTCAATTGGACTCACCAGTTTTTTGCAGTGTAGTATGTTGATCTGGCAACGATCATGTATCGCATAGCCAGGAATCTATTAACAACACGAGAACATGGATTGATGATTATTTCTTGGTATCATTACAGTGTATAGCATAAGAATTAAAGGGGATATACGCTTGTTTCTTAAATTCCAAAATGGGGTGATGAATACGTTAATTTTCTTGTTTTCAATATAAATTTTAACTGGTCACTACGTTTGAAACAAACCCGAATTAAAATAACCAACGAATGGACCGGTAATAAACGTACGACGTTGGTTTGACATTTTTCATGTATCGTTTGTTTTATTTGAAAATTATATCTCGATTATTATGATAGGTGCTACACACATTTGAGAATACAAGATTGAATTATAAACGCATTTTAATATTAAATCTTTACACGACTGTCACGTTTCCTGTTCGCCATAAAATATCGCGATTTTAAGCACAAGCTTAAGTGTCTGAGTAAGTACCTTTGATCTTCTTGTGTTTCAGTGTAGAAATTTTTCAACTTTTCTAAGAATTCAGTCAAAAAAACACGGGAATTAATGCGGCGAAGAGTCTTCGCATTGAAAAGAAGTCAATTTTTTGAAGTGATAACACTTGACAAAAAATGAACAACTTTAATCAAAAATAGAATATAAATAAGCGAAAAGTTAAACACGGAATACGAGAGTTAAATGAATGGTTAAGGAGTCAGAGCAGGAGCAGCCACCCACGAAACCCTACATTTTGGGGGTGCGGCGTAGGCTCAAAAAGAGACTTCCACCCTAACAAAATTTAAGAAAAAGTTGAAGAATATTTTGATGATAGTAAGCCCCTCCTCAGAATTGTTTGGAAGGCACCATAGCTTGCTCCGGCACTGCAAGGAGTGGACAGTAATCAAAATAGCGAAGGATTCAACACCAAGCGTGGGTCCGGCTAAAGTACCAAGTAAGGTAGGGGGTGACCTTACCATTTTATCACAAAAAGTTCTGACCGAGGATGAGTCGTATGCCCTCCAACAGCTCCCTCGGTTAGTGATGCTTGCCATATTAAAATTGCAAGCCGTTTGGCTGAAAAAATCGTTGCAAACCTAGAATTCTTAAAAAAACCCAGGCAAACCTAATAATATCAACCGTACAAAATTTTAAATTTAGCTGTTTTTCAGCCTTCTTTTGACAGAAGCATAGATGAACTACTGATAGGCAGACATCAGCTAATATTTTCATTTGAGCTCGTTTAGAAATAAAATTATATATTAAAATTACTTTCTGTAATGATATCCTATGAAGACAAAACTATTGCCAGATTGAACCTAAAAGTGTCCATCGTTGTTATATGTGAACCTTTATTTTTTGTGTATATTTTAATTTTTGTTATATTTTTGTGAATTTTTGTTTTTTTGTTTATATTTCAATTTTTGTTGTATTTATTGTCAATTTTTGTTTTTTGGTTATATTTTAATTTTTGTTATATGTATTGTGAATTTTTATTTTTTTGTTTATATTTTAATTTTTGTTATATGTATTGTGAATTTTTATTTTTTTGTTTATATTTTAATTTTTGTTATATGTATTGTGAATTTTTATTTTTTTGGTTATATATTAATTTTTGTTATATTTATTGTGAATTTTTATTTTTTTGGTTATATATTAATTTTTGTTATATTTATTGTGAATTTTTGTTTTTTTTGTTTATATTTTAATTTTTGTTGTATTTATTGTCAATTTTTGTTTTTTGGTTATATTTTAATTTTTGTTATATGTATTGTGAATTTTTATTTTTTTGTTTATATTTTAATTTTTGTTATATGTATTGTGAATTTTTATTTTTTTGTTTATATTTTAATTTTTGTTATATGTATTGTGAATTTTTATTTTTTTGGTTATATATTAATTTTTGTTATATTTATTGTGAATTTTTGTTTTTTTTTTGTTTATATTTTAATTTTTGTTATATTTATTGTGAATTTTTATTTTTTTGGTTATATATTAATTTTTGTTATATTTATTGTGAATTTTTGTTTTTTTTGTTTATATTTTAATTTTTGTTATATTTATTGTGAATTTTTGTTTTTTGGTTATATTTTAATTTTTGTTATACGTATTGTGAATTTTTAATTTTTTTGTTTATATTTTAATTTTTGTTATATGTATTGTGAATTTTTATTTTTTTGGTTATATATTAATTTTTGTTATATTTATTGTGAATTTTTGTTTTTTGTTTATATTTTAATTTTTGTTATATTTATTGTGAATTTTTGTTTTTTGGATATATTTTAATTTTTTTATTATTTTGCTTTCAGAATGCAACATTGCCACCGAATTTCAATGCGATCGACGTTGTATTGCATTATGGCGAGTATGCGATGGGATTACAGACTGTCGAGATGGATCCGATGAGCATCCAAATAGATGTCAACGAGGTATAATTTAGTTGAAGTTTACGTTGAAATAGAAACTTTCAAATATGCATATTTTAACCCATACAAAGATCAAGGGCGGAACGTTTTTCTGTGGGACTGGAACAGATTAAGCTTAAGCTTTAGATATATGTTTTGCCGAGGCTTAGGCTTAGGCTTAGACGTAAGCTTAGGTATAAGCTCATTCTTATGCTATATTTAGGCTTAGGAATATGCTTACACTACTGTTACGGCCCTGTTCTATACATTGTCCCATATTTTAAACAGTTTCCTCAGTGTTGTTTTATTTTAAATTTCTTGCTTCAAAGTTAATGTTGTAAATTATATTTTCGCCGCTTGCTTGCAGGCAGCAATTGCGCTCTTGGTGCAGTTTCATTTATACCAACATTTAGGGATTTATCATCACTGTTCGGGTATAACACAACTTGTCGCTCGATCCGACCTGGTGTCCCACCGTCCCTGCAGTCTCGCATCCCATTGTCCCAGCAGTGCCCCTGTCCGATCTGTGCTGTCATCCCTGGTACAGCAAGATATCAACCTCCAGTAGGATTAATTCACATTTACTCGTGTGGTTGATTGTTCCTGGGACAGTTGGGCTGTTCTCAGTGTAACATTGACCGTATAGAATCTACGACTATTCGTCGTCCGATAACTTGTCGCCCAACAGTGTTCTAAAACCTATGAATCAACCTACGCTTAGTCGAAAGCCTACTCCTAAGCCTAAGACTATCCCAGAGTATAATGATGGGTGAACGATTTGTGGAATCAATGAAATTTCAGATTATAAGTTGTCGGTCGACGAACTGTCGTGATACTTAATCTATACTCAATGCAGGAAAAATGGTTGAAATTATATTTAATTTTTGTTTTTGTAGGAACCGACAAAATTTGTCACCAGCTCAAAGCGGATATTGTATTTCTATTGGATGGATCCGATTCGATCGGCCGGTATTATTTCGACGCTCAAGTGTTGCCGTTTATCGCCGACGTTGCCGGGATATTCCGCGTGGGGCCGCAAACGACGCAAATTGGTCTCGTTCAGTATTCGGATATAATACGAACTGAGTTCGATTTGTCTACGTATCAGACTACGCAACAGGTACACTGTCAATTCCAATGAGTTGATTAATCAATTCAGCTAGGGAGCTGGTTATATCGCAATTAATATCAGTAAACATAAACTCACTCTGAGTTGGGTTGATTCTCACTGTGAGTTGAATTGACTTCGGGGGAGTTGGTTAATTAACTCAGAATGAATCGAATCAACTTAAAATTCTGAGTTCTGATAGTCCTAACTCAGACTGAGTAATTCAACTCATTCTGAGTTAAAATCAACTCACTGAAATTTACAGTGATAAAGTATCACTCGTTTGAGTAAGGGTATGCTTAAGCCTAAGCCTAAACTTAAACCTAAACACTAAGCGTGAATCTAAGCCCAAGCCTAAGGTAAAGCCTATGCCCAGCCTAAAGCGTACCTCTAAACGTAAGCCTAAACCTAAATTGAAACCTATGGCCCGTATTCTCAAACATGTGTAGAACGTTTGGTGATAGGTCTTGTAACTTTTGAACCAGCAAGTATTGAGGCTCAAAATTGAGCACATTTTCGCGTATAATTTGCTCTACTGCTGTACTAATTTTGAGTTCACCAACTGCAATAAAATTAGCAAGTTTATAAACCTATTACTAACTGATGATAGTTGCTACACACAGTTTTAAGAATATGGGCGTTAGGCCTAAGACTTCAAGCCTCCACCAGTCAGCATTTTTCCCAGTGGGTAGAACCTTAAAGTAACACGGACTGTAGCGGTTGACCAGATTGAAACCAAAATTTAAAATTAATATTTTGATTTCAGGTTGTCAACGCAATCAATAACATCGACTATTTACGTGGTATGACCAGAACAGGCTCTGCGTTAACATATATGCAAAGGACTGGATTCAGTGGAAACCGAGGTGCAAGGTTATACGATCCTCAAGTAAGTTTATTTGGTTGAAATTGCAAAAAAATAACTTAATTGTAAGAATTTTCCAAAATTCTAATTTTTTCGATTGTACTTAAATTGAGCTGGTTGAATTTAAGTATTTTTTGAACATTTGTTCAAATTGGAAACAATATGGTTTAAACGAGGATTTTGCATTTTCTCGGGATTTTGCATTTTCTTGCAATAGTTTTTCTGGTCCATTTGAACAATAGGGTGTTGTAATTGGCAGACAGCGAGGTAGAGCATCAGACGTACTCTGTAAATTGGCAATGAGTTGATTAATCTATTCAGCTGGCGAGTTGGTTACTTTGGAATTAATATCAGAAGACATTGACTAATTCTGATTTGAGTTGATTCTTTCTCAGAGTTGAGTTGACTCTTGGTGAGTTGGTTAATTAACTTAGAATACATTGAATCAACTCAAAATTCTGAGTACTGATAGTCCTAACTCAGACTGAGTGATTCAACTCATTCTGAATTAAAATCAGCTCACTCAAATCAACAGTGTAGAGTTACGGATTAGGATTAGGTTGAGGGTTATGTTTAGGTTTACGCTTAGGTTTAGGGTTTGGCCTAGGTTGACAGGCCTCTATAGTGAATATGACCTATTAGATACATTTTTGTCAATATAGTCAGGCAGTTTGCATCCAGATAAAACAAAATTTTTATCCTTCGAAATTTTAAAATGTTTCAAAAACAAAATAATTTTAAAAATAAGTTTTTGTTGTCAATTTTCATTTTGTCATTCACTGAGAAGAAAATTCATTCATTTTGAGTAATTTCAAAGAATTTGAGTTGTAGTTGATTTGAGGTCAAAAACGTTACGTTTCAAGGTTAAGCACAATTTAATGTTTCTTTTTTTTTACTTTCTTTTATGATTTTTTCGTCAATTCAATTTTGTATTAAAATTTTGAACCAATGTTTCTAACAATTTCACTGCGTATTTTGATTACTTTTGTCAAAAAAATTATATATTTCATTGTTTAATAAATTTAAGATATTGTATTTTTTCAGCCACGCAGCCAGAAATCGTTAGCAAAAAGTGTAGAAAAAAATGTTCGCAAAATAGAATTCTTTCAACATTTTAGAAAAAGTTTCGGGCCGATGTAGAATGGGAGGCGAAGCTGACCGCCGTAGGACCCTGTATTTGTGGCCATATCTGGTTAATTTGAGTGTCGTAAAATAAAATGTTTTAATTTTTATACATACAAACTAATTAACGGTTATTTTCTTATAAATTTAAGACAATTTTTTCTAAATAATTATACAGTCTTAAAGTGGAATTTTTATAAATTATGAGCAATGCAAATTTAAAATTGTTTTCAAAAACTCGAGTCACTGATGGTGTTTTCAAGGTCGCAACAGTTTTGATTATGCAAACTTTTGCAATTATGCAGTCACAACATTTGGAATATATACATACACACATATACATATATATACATATAATCGTGTTTAAAAGTTATATAATAAAAACAAAAATCACCTCTATAGGGGACAATTAACAGCGATTTTAAACTTCTAGAACAGCAGTACTACCGTCGATCTGGCAGCCAGAGAGCCAGGGTGTTTCAGTTGAACCTAGAAATGTTTTAGCTCCCAAGAAAAATTGTAGCTCCGTTGAAACCGTACTAAAAAAATTTTGGCCTCCCTAGCACAGTGAGCTGGCTGTGGACTCAAATATGGTCTATAGGATAATGAGAACACTTAAGCATAATTCGCTCAGATAGAAATAAATACTCCAGTTTCGCTTAGATTTAGGCTTAGGTTTACGAAAATAATAAACGGTAATTTAGGAGGGGTAGCCTTATATTAGCATTTTAGCATTAGGGTGGAAAACTATTTGACTGGTGGGGTGTGCCTAGTGTACCGGTCTAATAAATTATTAATATTCAAAGTCTACACTGACAGTAAATGCTTATAAATACTAACTGTAGAAAAGGTGGGCCCATGTTCAGATCAGGGGCGGAACGTTTTTCTACAGGACTGACATTGACTTAGCGTAAGCTTTATTACAATTTTTTTTGTTAGGCTTAAGCGTGCACTTAGGTATAAACTCATCTTTGCACTTAGGTTTACGCTTAGGCTTATGAATATGCTTATACTACTGTTACAGTCCTGTTCTATACATTGGCCAAAAGTAGTATAAATATGTTATACCAAAAAAGTCCTTAAGAATTTAAAATAATTTGCTTGATCTTAGAGGTGAAAAAAATTTTGTGGATCGCTACGCTCGTTCGCAATCCAACCCTTTACATGGGGGTGATGCCCTACTGAATTAAATCCTGGATACGGCCCCATTTAACGAAATCTGTTAGTTTCAGGTCAGCCGTATTGGTATAGTTATAACGGATGGCCGGGCGCAGGACAGTGTCACGTACGCTGCAAGACAAGTCCGCGACTCAGGGATCCAACTTTTTGCCGTGGGGGTGACAGGGCATGTTCGGCAAGAAGAGCTTGAAGATATTGTCGGGGGTCGGCGACAGAACTTTTTCTTAATTTCAAATTATACTGGCTTGAACCCTCGGTTGCGCAATCTATTGGTTACGTTGATATGTAAGTTGCCAAATCGTAATATAGTATATCTAGGCGATGTTAGGATATAAACATGAAGTATACATACATACATACATACATTTATAGTCAGAGCCGGCGTTAAGATAGTCGCTCCGCCTTCAAACAGGTCAGAGGCCATCCACCATAAAATGTTTCTTATACCTGCAAAATTAACTTCGGTGTCCGCAAAAACCTATTTTAGTTTGCCAAGATGAGGGGCCCTGAGGGTCGGGATCATCCAAATTGGTACGGTTATGGAGCGGTCCGCCGGCACTGAGTATAGTTGTTATTTTGGTTGCGTTGCAGAGACACGACTTACGTCGACCTTTGCGTTCTTGAAACCGGTTTCATTTGCCGGTATACAGGTTGCAAGTTGCTGTGAACATTGCTGTTTGCAGTCGAGGTGTTTCGCTGTAGAGAATAATCATTTGAAACCCTGATACACAACACAGGTTTCAAAATTCAAACTGAACTTGAAACATTCAATTGTCAAATGTTTAAAATTTGATTTAAAGCTGAAATTAAATTAATGATACTAAGAGTGCATGATATGTAAGCATGTGAGATATGCTTGTCCGCTATGTGCACATGCAATGCAGTGCAGTGCACTGTATGTATTCGACGAAAAATGCAGTTGAAAAGTTGGGTTGCGTTATAGTAGTCGGTAATAATGTAATGGTCAGCCAAAGTATTAGGAGGAAGGCTGATTTAAAGTTGCAATGACATATCACCGTAAACATTCTGCTATTGTGATTTATTTCATTAGGGTAATGCAAATACACCTAAGAATAACATATGAAGATAACAATCCAAAAAGAACCAGACAAAACGAACACAGCCATACAAAGTAATAAGTTTCCATCACCCCACTAAAGTGACTGACAACCAAATATATATTCTGGCTACAGAAACTAATTTAAATATACGAAATTACGCTCAATATTCAAATTGGCCTAATAGCCAAATGTACAAAATATGTGCGCCACATAACCCCCTCCTTTAGGAAGCGGAGCTATTTTAAAAATAGGGATTCGTTGTCTGAGTAAAAACTAACCGTTTTTTAAAACGTGAAAGGTGGAACAAAGTGTAACCGTTTTTTCAATGCACGATGTGTCATTATCTAAAGCTTTTTCTGCTAACCGCAGAGCATGGCGCAATCCAGCATGATTGGTATGTTCACACCAGGTAAATTGGCAAATATTAGAAAATTTAACAAAAGCAAAACGATTGGTGTGAAAGAATTGAACCGGATGGGTACCACTAGGTTGTTTACTAAACTCGAGTGGGGTAGGTAGCTGCGATATTAACTATGCGAGCTGGCCATAACGGATAATTACGGACTTTGGCATTAACGATCTTGCCAGTAGGTAGGGTTGCAGTGTCAAATGCAACATAATTTACGAGCCGTGATTTAAGACAAGGTCTGAGATAATCAGGGTTACTAGAATTTTGGTTGAAACTGGAGTTTTTGGAACCATCTTCCGGAATGGTAAAAAGGTATGCCGGTTTGACGCGATCAACTGAGACTCTGTTTGTAGCATCTTGTTGATAGATTGTAACCGTTTTTCCGTCTCGGGACAGGACCTTATGCGGGCCAGAATAACGGGGTTCAAGAGTGTTGCGAGGAGTTGCGTTTTTAATCCATACAAATTCACACGATTGTAGGTCTTTAGGAACATAGCACTGTACTCGGTGGTTACGTATATGAGCCGAAAATTTTTTAACACCCGAAAATAAGGATTCTAAGAAATGATTTGAAAAATTTGGGCATTCAGGTGTATCTGCTGTGAAAAAATAACCTGGTAGGTCCAATGATTTACCATATAGGACCCATGCTGGGCAGATCCCAAGTTCGTTAATTGCACAACGCAAGCCTAAAAGTACTAGTGGTAAGTGTGTTGTCCAATTATTAGTATCGCATTTTGCCCGAAATGCAGACTTCAATGTACGATGGAACCGTTCCACCGCGCCATTGCAGGCCGGATGATAAGCAGTTGTTCTTTTCCGTGAAATCCCTAATTTTTGCATTAACTCGTACCAAACGGCTGATTCAAATTGGGAGCCGCGGTCTGAGATTAATACCCGAGGCACGCCAAAACGACTGACCCATGTATTGATGAACGCGTTAACTATAGTAACAGTTGCCATGTCAGAAATTGGGATGGCCTCTGGCCATCTTGTAAACCGATCTACTATGGTTAATAGATAAGAACAGTTGTTGGAACGTGGTAGAGGTCCCACTATATCAATATGTACAGTATCTAGCCTGCCAGAGGTTGGTATATTTCCTACAGGGGCTCGTGTATGACGACCAATCTTACTAGCTTGGCACTCTTGGCACATTTTACACCACAATTTGACTTCTTTATTCATTCCTGGCGACATGAACCGCTGCGCTATTGTGCGCAAGGTCGATTTAGAACCAGTGTGAGCAATGTTATGGATTTCCTGAAAAATTTGGCGGCGCATAAAGGAGGGAACATATGGTCTAGTAACAGCGGTACTAGCGTCACAAACTAGTGCTTTACCATCAACCATTAAAGTCTTAAGAGGTAACGTAGTAGCCTTGAAAAAACGTTGAAGATTTTCGTCCTGTAATTGAGCGATAGCAATTGCCTTGTCGCTTTCAGAACTGACGGACGAACAGGACGAACGCGAGAGTGCGTCCGCAACAATGTTGTCAGAACCCGAAACATGCTTAATAGTGCAGTTATGCTCAGATATTTATGAGAGCCATCGGGATTGTTGCGGAGTGGCATTTCTCATACCTAAAGCATGTACTAAGGGTTTATGATCAGTCCTGATGGTGAACTCTGTTCCCAGCAACCAATTAAAATGTCTATGCGATGAATAGATTGCTAGAAGTTCTCGGTCAAAAGTAGATTTTTTACTCTCAGCCTCCGAAAGCTTGCGTGAAAAAATGACAACGGTTTTCGTTGCCCATTATGAACCTGATTGAGGACAGCACCAATAGCGACATTGGATGCATCAGTGGTCAATTCAACAGTTGCGTTTTCAACTGGGAAGCATAAGGTTTGACTACGCTGCAAGGCTTCTTTAAGACTTGCAAATGCTTTCTCAGCTACATCATTCCAAATTAAGTTTTGCTTAGACTTTTCTTTAACATTTCGTGTTAAGTCCGTAAGCGGAGCCGCTATTTCCGAAAATTTTGGGATAAAGCGGTGATAAAAAGCACACATGCCAATAAAACGTTTTAAGCCCCTAACAGTGGCTGGCTTCTCGAACCTATTAATGGTATCCAGTTTGGCGTTAATTGGACGAAATCCTCTAGTAGAAATTTCAAACCCAATGAAAGTGGTTTCGGTTACTAAAAACTCACATTTTTCTAGTTTCAGACGCAAACCATTAGACACTAACCGCTCGAATACTTTGCATAAATGTGTTAGATGCTGCGGAATATTTTCGCTCGCTATGATAATGTCGTCCAAGTAGGCAATTGCAAAAGGACAACCATGTAACACAACGTCTATGAGACGTTGGAAAGTCTGTGCTGCGTTGCGCAGGCCAAACGGCATACGCCTGTGAATGAAAAGACCAAAAGGAGTTGTTATTGCCGTTTTGGCTTGGTCCTCAGTTGCGACCGGTATCTGGTGGTAGGCTGAGACTAAATCAATTTTGGAAAAATTTTTGCAATTACCGAGTTTGTTTGTTAGATCTGCAATATTCGGCATGGGTTATCGATCCGGAATGGTAACTCTGTTCAACTGGCGGTAATCACCACATGGACGCCAAGGATTTACACTATCTGCCTTTGGCGCCATATGCAAAGCCGACGCCCAAGGAGATTCACCGCGAAATACCACGCCTTGTTTTTCAAGGTCCTCCATTGATTTTTTAACAATCTCAAGTTTTGGGCAGAAAAGCCGTCGTGGCTTAGTGAAAACAGGAAGCCCATTCGTTAAGATATGGTGAACCGTACTATGTCGAACTACATCATCAGCAGACACCTTATCGAAGAGTTTCGAATACTTGCTCAAAATTTTACGAAGTTCACAATGGAAAGTTTCATTAATCGAAAAGACACTTAAACTGACTTCCGGATTTGTAATGAGAGGAGGTTCATGGGCATTAGCCGCGATTATGGTATCATTGTTGTTCTGTATTATGCGGCCATTTCGGCAGTCGACAACCAAATTATGCTTACTCAAGAAATCGGATCCCAAGATTGGCTGTGACACATCTGCTATTATAAAATTCCAAGAAAATTGTTGCTTAAGCTGTGGAATGCTAAATGTTGAAGTCCTCGAGCCAAAAGTAGATACGGGAGAATTGTTTGCAGCGTAAAAAGACTGTTTGCTACGGGTGCGAGCATAAACGTGCGCGAATGACTTAGGTAAGAAACTTTTAACGCTTCCTGTATCCGCAAGAAATTTGCCTATTTCGGGAACTGCGACTTTCACTGTGTTTGCTCCGGCTCCTGTCGCTTTGGAGCCGGAGAATTTGCGTTTCCCGATCTTATTACGCAATCACAAGGCTTAACGCACTTTCGCGCTAGTGGCCCAAACTTTGCGTGGTAAAAACAAAATTGCCGGTTTGAACTGATCCTATGTCGAGAACTTGAGTTATAAGCAGAGTTTGAGCGGTTTCTTCGGGGAAACCTTTGCCTATTTTTCCGAAAATGTTGTCGTGACCGATTCAAATCAGTCATTTGCTTGCTGAGATGCGCTATACAGTTGGACATTTCTTGCATTTGCAATTGCAAGGTGCTATCTGTTTTTTCTGGGTTGGTACTGGTAACTGAAGTCACACAAGGGTCTTTGGACAGTTCAGGTGAGAGTTGTTCTAAAATTTTATCCGCAAGACTCGCTAGCTTTTCTATATCAACGTCGTCGACAACAGCTAGCGAGATTCTCACTTTTTCAGGAATGGCTGCCATGAACCGATATTTAACCAGGTCAGCATGGCCGGGGGCTTTTCCCTGAAGCTGACGTAGTAAAACAGAAGGTTTCCGATCACCCAAGACATGCTGCTCTAATAACCTACGTAGGTGCATTTCCTCGCTCTGGCCAAAAAATTTTAGAACGCAGTCTTTTATTTCTGCGTAAGTGTCCGTGGCCTTAGTTCCGCTATCAATCATCACATTAGTAGGCAGTGCGTTAAGCAACGCGTTTCTCTTTAAAGTATCAGAGAGGCCTTCAATAAGTGGTTCAATCTGAGTGAACCAAACCCGTGCGTCTCGTTCGTAGAAATCTGGTAATTTGGGTAATCGGGCGTTGCAATCGGCAGAATTATCCTCAAGCGACTTCTGTCCGCTTTCTGCCCACTTCAGAGCAACATTAACAACACCCTGTGGTAACTCCGCTAGAGTGTTGCAAATCAACCGTTTTGTTCCTGGCATTGCAAAATCGGCATCATGCTCAAAAATGAGTTGAAGTGCCCTAGCTAGAATTTCTTTATTATATTTATCGAGAGTAGACACATCCCATTTATGTGGCCCCGGGTTAGGCTCAATGCCTGCAATCAATAGCAATAGCCGCAACCCACTAGCGTGGCGAGAACTAATACCCGCCACGTCCGAGTACCGAATACTATCCCCCGAGTGTGAATCAGGCATCGAAGACCGAGTTGATGCACAGGTTGAGAAACGTATGCATAGGATTAAAACTATAAGGTAAACTAAATATAACCTAATTCTAAATAAGAATCCCGAAAATAGAGAATTTGGTAGTGAAGATATCGATTGTAAGTGGGCATGTTGGCGCATTGTCGTGCGTTGGATTAACTGTCGTGGATTAACTTTTTTAATAGAGGATGCAGCAGGATTGCTGCAAAAGGTGATTTCAAAAGATGATTTCCGGCTACTATATGATTTCCGGTTAGCTTCGGTATTTTGTTTCAGCATTTTGTCCGCTACTCTTGGTAACTGTATTTTAGGAACAATGTTTGTGTCCTTTACCTTGCTTTTATACACCTTAGTGTGCACGCTTAAATGGGGTTTAAGAAGTTCCTTAGCCATAGAACAGATAATACGAAAACGGTGGGACCCCAAATGGACCCCGCCGTACCATCGAGTAACAAAAACCACATCATTTATAGCACCGGTAAGCTCTAGAGTTTTTAGTAAACGACGGCCAGCACCAAACTCTCCATCGTCATTATAGCCCGAATCAAAACCAGGTTCACAGAAAAAACGATATGCATAAATGTTGTGAGTCGCAGATTCAATTTTTTTACTGGAGGCTATCAAATTATCAAGGGCTACCCGAACATCGGCAGTCAAAAATGCGCTTGCAAGATGTGCCTGAAAACTGCTTTTTTTGCATACAAAAACCTTTCCAGACTGCAAGAGCTTGACTTGATTTTCCTTTAAACCCTGGAGTTGCGGACCGGGATTCCGTTCCACATCACCAGCAATCAGCAAAAGAATCCTTAGGGCAGTAGCTTGGTTAAAGCATATACGACCTGAATTATAAATGGAAAATTTGATCCTTTTATTTCTAGAGTATACTCGTAACCTGCGGGCCGAATGCGTCTGAGCGAGCTCACATGAGACAAATAGAATCTGGACGCGATCAAAATTTACGCCAATAGTAAAAGGTTTACCAAAGGGTGGGTCGCACAGTATGATACGTACACATAAGTACAGTAGTAATATATGAAAATTTACAGTCTTTTTTTACAATGCATCTTTCGTTTATATCGGACAGTCGTGGACATTTTCATTGTCACTGCAGGCGCCGTTCCACCATTGACTATACCAAATCGCCAGACCGATATTGTTATCACATCAATCAGTGTGAGACAGCAAATAAAACACACAGCTTGGTACAAGGCCGTACGAGAATATTGATTTCCCAGCAGTAACCTATTCGTGAATAAGGACAGTGATTCCCTGAGCCATGACGTGTTTGTTGAATATTGCATTGACTCCGTGGTTTGATGCCCGTGTTTGTTGCGAACAGAAGCTCCGTCGGGGTCACCAAATATAGTAGTCGGTAATAATGTAATGGTCAGCCAAAGTATTAGGAAGAAGGCTGATTTAAAGTTGCAATGACATATCACCGTAAACATTCTGCTACTGTGATTTATTTCATTAGGGTAATGCAAATACACCTAAGAATAACATATGAAGATAACAATCCAAAAAGAACCAGACAAAACGAACACAGCCATACAAAGTAATAAGTTTCCATCACCCCACTAAAGTGACTGACAACCAAATATATATTCTGGCTACAGAAACTAATTTAAATATACGAAATTACGCTCAATATTCAAATTGGCCTAATAGCCAAATGTACAAAATATGTGCGCCACAGCGTGGCGCAGTGGTAGAGTATTCGCTTAAGGGTCCGTAGGCTGAGACGTCGACCCCCGCTCCGGAAGCCGGTTTTCCAGTCTGATTAGTAAAAAGGTATGATGTTCCGGTTCCTACCTAGACTGACATGATACGCTTGAACAAGAGTATTCATGTAGATAAAAATGTACCCAGCGCGCGTTGCGTTTTTTGCTTACCCTCTGTTTGAGGAAGGGAAGTCAAAATCTTCATAGATACTGAAATTCATGTGCGGTTGTATATACTGAACATCGGTCCGATTATAATTTCGATGTTGGCTTGGCATTTACATGAGTAATGAACGTACAATTGACCCCCCCCCCAAAAAAAAGTGAGGGGGGTACGGCCAAAACGCAACGAGGGCTGGTATATTTTGTCCATGCCAAACAAGGCTTGTTGCATACTCTTGTTTAAGGGTATCATCGACTCGTGATAATACAAAGAGTGCGTGATACTCTTGAATAAGAGTATGCAACTGCTCAACTGGGCACATTTTGTGTAGAAAAGAATATACTCAGCGCGCGTTACGTTTTTGGCCGACCCCCTTTATTTCGGGGAGGGGGTGGTTAAAACAACCAAATTCGAGATGATGCTATTAAATTGTATGGTAAAAAATGGTCTACTATTATTCTTGACCTTATTATCGTTTCGCCTTCTGTTTTATGTTTTGCGTATCTAATTTCGACCCCCCATTGAATTGAGGGGGGTATGGGAAAAATGCAACGAGCGCTGGTACTTTGAGTGCCATGCATATTTTAAAGCGTTGCACACACTTGTCTAAAGAGAGTCATTACACTGTAAATTTCAATGAGTTAAGTAATCAACTCAGACGGAAAGTTAGTTATTTGTGAGTTAATAACAGTAAAGTTTAACTGACTCTGAGTTGACTTGATTCTCGCTGTGAGTTGAATTGACTTCGGTGGTGGTGATTAATTAAATCAGAATGCTGTTGAATCAACTCAGAATTGTGAGTTCTGATACTCCTAACTCAGATTGAGTAATTCAACTGATTTTGAATTAAAATCAGCTCACTGGAATTTACAATCTCCTAACTCAGACTGAGTGATTCAACTGATTCTGAATTAAAATCAGCTCACTGGAATTTACAATCTCCTAACTCAGACTGAGTGATTCAGCTGATTTTGAATTAAAATCAGCTCACTGGAATTTACAATCTCCCAACTCAGACTGAGTGATTCAACTGATTCTGAATTAAAATCAGCTCACTGGAATTTACAATCTCCTAACTCAGACTGAGTGATTCAACTGATTCTGAATTAAAATCAGCTCACTGGAATTTACAATCTCCTAACTCAGACTGAGTGATTCAGCTGATTTTGAATTAAAATCAGCTCACTGGAATTTACAATCTCCTAACTCAGACTGAGTGATTCAACTGATTCTGAATTAAAATCAGCTCACTGGAATTTACAATCTCCTAACTCAGACTGAGTGATTCAGCTGATTTTGAATTAAAATCAGCTCACTGGAATTTACAATCTCCTAACTCAGACTGAGTGATTCAACTGATTCTGAATTAAAATCAGCTCACTGGAATTTACAATCTCCTAACTCAGACTGAGTGATTCAACTGATTTTGAATTAAAATCAGCTCACTGGAATTTACAATCTCCTAACTCAAACTGAGTGATTCAACTGATTCTGAATTAAAATCAGCTCACTGGAATTTACAATCTCCTAACTCAGACTGAGTGATTCAACTGATTCTGAATTAAAATCAGCTCACTGGAATTTACAATCTCCTAACTCAGACTGAGTGATTCAACTGATTCTGAATTAAAATAAGCTCACTGGAATTTACAATCTCCTAACTCAGACTGAGTGATTCAACTCATTCTGAATTAAAATCAGCTCACTGGAATTTACAATGTAGGCCTCTCTTGATAATACAATATCAACCATTTTCTGGATCGGGACAATTCATAAATCAAAAAAATTCAAAATTTAAACTGTTCCAGGTCCGATACCGTGTCGTTCGAACTCAGACTGTGATCGATCCCGAAACGAAGTGTGTCTATCCGCCGGATACTGTGGATGTCCTATTGGCTTTCAACGAGATCCGGTGAATCTTGAATGTGGTACGTTAATATGTTTTTCTTTTTATCCTGTTTATTTTTTGTTTGTTTCTGGTTGCTGTTTACTATTTATAGCGTAAAGGAACAAATGTGAGTTTTAAACCGTAGTAATTATTTAACCATTTTGGCGTTTTTAAAAGCGCACTTAAGTTAAGCAAATACTTAAGTAGCTGACTAAATTTTGGTATATTACGAATCAACAGTTTAGGCGTATTAAGTTTGGTCTAAATCATCCTGTAGACTCTTGTTGCCTTTTCAATATAAAGGAAATGTAATATTCTCTTGTTATGACAATAGCTCAAATTTGCGATTTGTTTTTGCTCAAAAAGTTAAGTATTTACTTAAAGTCGGCAACTTAAGTAACTACTTAAGTATAATTTAAGTAAATACTTAAGTAAGATTTTAAAAAACCTAGCCGGTGACTAGTAAATAGTTATTCAACTGCCTTTATAGGGTCTAAAAATAGCTTAATGCTCGTTAAGTTTATTCGAACGACCAGTTTAAAGTGAAACTTTCTTGAAATAACAATTACTGCCTCGTGGGGTTGGCTATGATATTTCATAATTCACAGAATTTTGATAGATAAACCGCAGTATTAGACAATTGTCTATCACCTACAGATAAAACTAAATTTAAATACAGCATCAAGCTTTTTTAAAAAACATTCCCCCTCTGTAGCTTTGCTTCTTGCTCGGATCTGTAATCAGAGGGGGCCACGTTAGGTTCAGGCCCTCTTGTATGAATTTTGACTCCTAGTAGAAAATTTTCAACCTTGCTTGTAAGTCATCGAAAACCCTTGTATGCTCCTTGTGAAAAATTTTAGGCTACCCCTAGCAAGGTTAGTTAGCTACGAGCCTGTTGTAGCTACAGCATCTGCTCAACCACGCGAAAACATACAAGAATCAAATTTCCTAACTGATTCCAGGGTTCTGAATTTTTAGGGTCAGCAGATGTTCCCCTGTTTGTCACCCCTAAAATTCGTTTCCGCGTCTCTGAAACTTCTCGTGTAAATGCCGTACACAGAATCAAGAACGCATAGGCATGTTTTCAAATGCTTAACATTATATATGAATTTGTGTAAATTTGAAAATTAGTTTGATTCGTTTCGTAATTTTTGAAGAAGTATTATTTTTGTTTGTTATTTATTTTCAGGCAGTCCTCGATGTGATCCACTAAATTCAATCTGCCCGCATCCGGAATTGTGCAAGCAAACGCCGTATGGTGATTATCGATGCGCGTGTCCGGACAATTTTCAAAAACGACCAGATACGGGAGTCTGCGGTACGTTTGTTTTTGCAGTTAGCAATTTGCAATAAACAATGACGTTGGTTGTTGCATTCAAAAAGTACCATTAAAAATTCCCTATCAGTTTTTCTTTACAATATCTTGTGCAGCGTCAAAAATTCAAATTATTTAAATTGTTTAATTCTTTTTTTATTTATCAAATTTTAGAACCGAATCCTGATCAAGGGATCATTACCCCACCGCCGCCTACGGCTCGACCTTCTCATCACTACTGCATCCTCGAAGATCCAAGGACTTGCAACGCTGCCCTCAACGAATGGTGTTTGCGTTTGCCGAATGGAACTCAAATCTGCGACTGTCCACCGAATAATTTACGCAACCCACAAACAAGAATCTGTCGTAAGTTCGTCAAAATGTTGTTGGCTTCAAAATTAAACATTGAATATGTGTTGCTGTTATTTTCAAATATATCCGAATCGGCCAATATTACTTTTACAGCCGTAACAGTAGATTAAGCGTAATTCCTAAGCTTAAGCCTGCGTTTAAGCGTTTAAAAAAGTATATTTCTAAGCCTATGCCTAAGCCTCAGTAAAAATAGACTCTAAAATGTAAGCCTACTCTTTTACAGACCCACCAGAAACCGGGACGGCCCTAAAAGTAACATGGGTCGCTGAATCAAATGCCAGACCGAAGCAAATGAGGCTTAAGAAGGTTGTCCGCCGAATAATTTACGCCACCCTCAAAAGTTTGTTGTCTAAAGTTGACAAGAAACTTGTTGGACCCATCATTAATGTTTCTGTTTTTTACCACAAATTGGATTTAGGTATTTAAAAACAAATCATCAACTGGTGATAGGTGCTACACACATTTGAGAATACGGGCTTCAGTTTCAACCTGACATTCCTGGGATTGCCTATTAATTCGCAAACTCAAAATAAATTATAACTGCGCGTGGTCAATTATTTAGCATACACCGTTAGCTTCAACTGTTGCTAACGGTATATTCTACTTTGGAAAGGGTTATACCCAAATTTAGCTAAATATATATTTGGTGCTGGGGCTTAGAATTTTTGTAATTTTTCAAGACAGAAAAAAATTTTCGTTACATTTTAGAACCTCGTGAAACGTGCGCCAACAATAATGGAAGATGTCAGCACGTCTGCCAGGACACTTCACACGGTGTCGTTTGCTCGTGCTATGAAAACTATGATTTAGATCCTACAGATCGACGCTCATGCAAAGGTTAAGCGATTTATGTAAATTTTTGACAATAGATTCAACTCAACTGAACTTCAACAGACTTCAGTTGAAATCTTCGATCTGTTATGTAAATTTTTTGACAATAGATTCAACTCAACTGAACTTCAACAAACTCCAGTTGAAACAGTCAATCAGCTGGTGTTTCAACAATACCAAGCAATTTGCTATCGCTTCAAAGTCATTTATGTTTACATGGCTTATATTACTTTGAAGGGCTTACCGCTTTTTTCGCGGAACTCAAGTAGAGTAAGCTTAAGATTTAAACTAATATTTTTGCTTAGGCTTAGGCTTAACCGTAGCTTTATTGCTGCACTGGCCCATGAATAGAACAGGGTCTCATCGTTTTTAGAAGGGATGTGACAGAGTCAGTTTAAGCTTTAGACTAAATGTTTTGTTTAGGCTTAGGCTAGTCTTAGGCTTAGGAATAGGCTCATTTTTACGCTTAGGCTTAAGCTTAGAAACATGCTTATATTACTGTTCCGGCCCTGTTCTATACATGGCTCGCTCCGATGGTGACAGAAACGATTAAATTATCTGTCAAAGTTTATAAAATATTTTTACGAAATTTTTGTCAAAAGTTTACAAAATACGTTTTTGAAATTTTTTCAAAAGTTTATAAAATACTTTTTTGAAATTTTTTCAAAAGTTTACAAAATACGTTTTTGAAATTTTTGTCAAAAGTTTACAAAATACTTTTTTTGAAATTTTTTCCAGTTGAATTAATAATTTCATTTGAGTATTTATAGAAAGTCGAGAATCATGTGCAAATAACAACGGCCAATGTCAACATATTTGCAAAGATATTTCAACTGGTGTTGAATGCTCGTGTCGTCCGGGATATACGTTGTTTCATGATTATAAATCTTGTACAGGTATGCTGATCCATAAGGGGGTCAAAGACTCCGACCTTATTTTGCTACGGTCTTTTTCACAAAAATACATCTTTGTGATCGGTTTGTAATCAACAGATATCAACTCGTTTTCAAGAAATATTATCGTTTTTGCTTTGGCAAATTCCAGATGGGCTAAAATTTTTCAGGATTTGCATGCAAGGAGTTTAGATGACTAACAAGCGAGAATAAGACTTTACCAGGGAACTAAATGTTTTCAAGAGTGCTCAGGTTGCTCAGTAGCGTAGCCTGTTGCTTTGGGTACGGTTTAGAAGTGTCCACAAAACTTTTGATATATTTTTAATGTATTTCTTGGGATAAAAACCGCAACCTTTTTTTTGAATTTTTAATTTGATATTTCAGAAGACAAAGAACGTTGCTCAAACTACAACGGTAACTGTGAACACTACTGTCACGACGTGGAATTGGGAGTAATTTGCAGCTGCAAATCAGGATTTGAACTACAAAGCGATGGCAAAAAATGCAAAGGTCAGTTTGAAGTCTCGTTCACACGTGCAAGTTTTTGTAGCAGTGTTTGCAATGAGTGGAAATTGTGCAATAATAAATGCTTGGCTATTCATACCGATGAATAAATTTTTGGAGTATATTCATCATAAATAAATTACAGCTGCAAGTTGTTCGAATTGTTTTGGAACAAAACTTGCAACTGCAAGTTCCAACTGCACGAAACATTATTAATTCAGGAGAGGTTTCAATAGCCTGGTTTCCGATTGGCCAATCAAACTGCAGGTGTAACAAAATTAATCGAATAGCAACTGCATTCACAACTGTGAATTAAATTTATTAGCATGAATTCCAGGACAATAATTTGCAACTGCATGAATTTCAAAGGTGTTTTGTGACCAAACTTTCACATGTAAGTTGCATTTACAAGTTTTTGCTGCAAAAACTTTGCACATGTCCATCGGTCTTTTAGAGTTTAAGCTTTATTTCAAAGTTGAGCTATGATGCTTAAAATTTCACCTCTTTCAGATAATCGCGACCGATGCAATATACACAACGGTTACTGTCATCACATTTGCACTGACGTTGGTCTTGGCGTTATTTGCACTTGTCAAACCGGATACGCACTGCAAAAAGATCAAAAAACTTGTGTCGGTACGTTTCCATTGTCCATCCGGTTTCAATAGTTAGGGCATCCGTTAAGCTAAAATTATTCTACAGCAGCAGAATACTTCTATGGTGCGAAAATGTTTCCGTACCCCATCTAGAAATCTTCTTGCATCATCTATAAGATTTCCTGGATGTTGACCAGCGCAAAAATAATTTTTACCAAAAAGTGAGAAATTACATTTTGGGGACGCAGCTCCAATGCCCCTTGCAGGTCCGTTCTGGTTATACCCAAGCTAATAATGGTAAAGTTGTAATATCTCAATAACGAAACGTAGCTTAGAAATTAAATCAAAATTTTTTAGTATAATTAATTTTAAAAGTTTTGCAGCGAAACATTTATTTACTTAAATTATTTTCAGATTTACGCGAACGATGCAGTGTCAATAACGGAGGTTGTCAGCAACGATGTCGCGATGTTGAACTTGGAGTGGTGTGCTCGTGTGAGTCCGGATTTGAATTGCAACCAGATGCCAGGTCATGTGTCGGTAGGTCAATGGCATATTTTATTTGGCTTAAACACTTTATTTGATATATATATATATGTGTGTGTGTATTAGTTTTAATTAAACGAAAGTTTTAAACTAAAAAATTTTAGATTAAAAATTCGTTGCACAACCGTGATAGAAAACTAAAAAACCAGGTCTGTAGCCAGAAGATCAGGAGGCTGCTGCGCTTCAAAACCACTAAACATCGTTGCCAATAATATCGAATATATCAAAATCAGGTATGCAAAAATTTTCAAAATCGAACCATTTTTCGACAAAAGAGCAAACGCCATCTGCTGGCATAACTTCACCAACTGGATATATATGCTTTCCACTGTTATCATTACCATTGATCGCCATTCAATGTTATGTATCACTCAAAATAATATTTCTGATATTTAAGAAAAAATTTCTTACATTTAATACAATAAATTAGCAAGGTGCACTTGAAAAGTATTTCTGTTATAACAGAAAAGTTTTCAAGAAAGCTTTGAAATAAAGTTTGAAAATAAACGTTTTCCAGTGATCTTTAGAAAAATTGTCTTAAATATCAGAAAAACTTTTCAGATTTGCGACACAGAAAATACTTTTCTGAATAAAAATTGAGAAATATTTTATTGTGGGTACCCCGGGTATTTTTCTAGACACACGAGAACGATGCAGTGTTAATAACGGTGGGTGTCAACAAAATTGTCGTGATGTTAATCTTGGAGTCGTATGCTACTGTGACGATGGATTCGCATTGCAACGGGATGGCAAAACTTGTATCAGTAAGTCAATTTGAAGTGAAACCAATCAGGTTAGACGACTTACAACAAAATTTTGCTTCGGTTACGGTAGTTTGCTCTACAAATGTAATGTTCGAGTTAACTGAACTGCAGTTCGAATCAACCGATGCGACGACTCAACGCAAACTTATCGCTACGATGGCTCTAAATCACACGCAACAAGTTCGATGTAGTGAGTTGACGTTTGTTGCAGTTGAGAATTTTGGACGTAAATATTACATTACAGATAGCGACTCATGTATAGAACATGTTCGGAACTGTAGTATAAGCATATTCCTAAGCCTAAGCATAAATCAAAGCCTAAGAGTACGGATGAGGCTATTTCTAAGCCTAAACATAAACCTAAGCATAAGCCTCAGCAAAAGATAGTCTAAAACCCCAAATGGCCAAGGCAACTGGCTTTCTACGTACGGAGTGTAAAAAAACTGATCTTAAAATCATTTATAGCTTAACCCCTGACTAAAAATTGTAAGCCCAATGCTAACTTTATGTCAAATTATCAGTTTAAGTCAAAGCTTATAATCTAAGCCGAAGCATAAAGCGTGACTCATCTAAACAAAATCCAGCTCAAAAATTCATTTAATTAAATTAAAATTACTAGTCCGCCGGCTTTGCGCAATGCGCAAATGTTAGCGCATAAACAGCAACCTGTATGCACATTTTCTTTTAACAGAACAATCACTTTTCTGTTGTAAGATAATATTGTAAACAAAGTAACACTGGAAAGTTGCCCAAAACACATATGTGGAGCATTTCAGCATTAATATATAGACTTTTGTTTTAGAAACTAAAGAAACTTGTGCAACAAACAACGGTCAGTGTGAACAAATTTGTCGCACAACTTCAACTGGAGTTGAATGCTCTTGTCGACTTGGGTTCGAACTCTATCGTGACGGAAAATCCTGTGTCGGTAAGCTGTTTGAAATCCGTATTTTTAAAATTAAGTCCAGTATTTTCAAATGTGTATAGCACCTATTACCAGTAATTGACATTTTGCCAATAAGGCACGTGTATCACACTAGGATTTACTTACAAGCATCACTAAAACTTTTTTTGAAACATGAAGCAAATATTTTCTTGGGGGGCTTACAAATTTTCCCCACGACTGCAACTGTTGTTGCAATTAATTGTTTTGAAGCATGAAGCAAATATTTCCTTGGGGGTGACAAATCTTTCCCCCGACTGCAGCTGTGGTTGCAATTATTTGTTTTGAAGCTTGAAGCAAATATTTTCTTGGGTGGGGGGTGCTGATAAACCTTTCCCCCGGCTGCAGCTGTTTTTGCAATTATTGTTTTGAAGCATGAAGCAAATATTTTCTTAGGTGGGGGGTTGACAGATCTTTCCTCCGGCTGCAGCTGCGGTTGCAATTAATCCTTTTGAAGCATGAAGCAAATAATTTCTTGGGTAGGGGGGCTGACAGATCTTTCCCCCGGCTGCAGCTGCGGTTGCAATTATTGTTTTGAAGCATGAAGCAAATATTTTCTTGGAGGGCTGACATATCTTTCCCCCCCAGCTGCAGCTGTGGTTGCAATTACTTGTTTTGAAGCACGAATCAAATATTTTCTTAGGTGGGGGGTTGACAGATCTTTCCTCCGGCTGCAGCTGTTTTTGCAATTAATCCTTTTGAAGCATGAAGCAAATAATTTCTTGGGTAGGGGGGCTGACAGATCTTTCCCCCGGTTGCAGCTGCGGTTGCAATTATTGTTTTGAAGCATGAAGCAAATATTTCCTTGGGGGGTGACAAATCTTTCCCCCGACTGCAGCTGTGGTTGCAATTATTTGTTTTGAAGCTTGAAGCAAATATTTTCTTGGGTGGGGGTGCTGATAAACCTTTCCCCCGGCTGCAGCTGTTTTTGCAATTATTGTTTTGAAGCATGAAGCAAATATTTTCTTGGGTGGGGGGCTGACAGATCTTTCCCCCGGCTGCAGCTGCGGTTGCAATTATTGTTTTGAAGCATGAAGCAAATATTTTCTTGGGGGGCTGACATATCTTTCCCTCAGCTGCAGCTGTGGTTGCAATTACTTGTTTTGAAGCACGAATCAAATATTTTCTTAGGTGGGGGGTTGACAGATCTTTCCTCCGGCTGCAGCTGCGGTTGCAATTAATCCTTTTGAAGCATGAAGCAGGTAATTTCTTGGGTAGGGGGGCTGACAGATCTTTCCCCCGGCTGCAGCTGCGGTTGCAATTATTGTTTTGAAGCATGAAGCAAATAATTTCTTGGGTAGGGGGGCCGACAGATCTTTCCCCCGGCTGCAGCTGCGGTTGCAATTATTTGTTTTGAAGCATGAAGCAAATAATTTCTTGGGTCTGGGGGGAGGGGTGCTGACACATCTTTCCCCCCGGCTGCAGCTGTGGTTGCAATTGTGTTTTTATTTCAGTTGCAAAAGAAAGCTGTGCGGTGAACAACGGTGGTTGCGCGCATATTTGTCTCAACATCGCAACTGGAGTTCAGTGCTCGTGTCGCTATGGATTTGAGCTGTTGCCGGATCAAAAATCGTGTGGAAGTAAGTAGAAATCACCATTTTTTTTGCTTAACGAGAAACTGTAATGAAGTCGAGCTTGTGAGAGGGACGCTGTTCAGCGCAGACGGTGTCGCGGTGTATTCATATACGTATCTTGTAGTACCTAATTTAGGGTTTATAGAGCCAAGAGCAGCTGACCGGCCTTTTGTACGGCGTGCACTCAAAAATTCCAATGAGTTAATTAATCAACTCAGACGGAAAGTTAGTTATTTCTGAGTTAATAACAGCAAACTTTAACTCACTCTGAGTTGACTTGATTCTCACTGTTAGTTGAGATGACTCCGAAATAGTTGATTAATATAAATCAGAACGAGTTGAATCAACACATGACTTTTGACAGTCCTAACTCAGACTGAGTAATTCAACTCATTCTGAGTTAAAATGAACTCACTAGAATTTACAGTGTGGACCTAATAAGAGTCCGTAAGCGGATAGAGTTTCTAAACCCTGATTAGAGTCCATTAATGTTAATTATCCCTAATTGTAACGCATAAATGACTCCAGGACCAAATAAAGTTGAGTTGGAAACTTTAAAGCGTACTTAAGTTTTGAAAGTACATTCCTAAGTATAACCTAAAACAACGGATATGGCAAGCAACAAACATGGTGCGGAACGTCAGCAATGTCCAAAAGAGAGAATGACATAAAAGATGGCTGTTACGTCCAACTCACAAAATGCGACGGAGCGTGTGTTAAAAATAAATAACAGTCACCGAATAACAGGGGGGCACCCTCTGGAGAGGGCAGATAAATATCAGCATCCCCTTCTTATTCGGGTCACTATAGTATATTTTTAAGCTGGAAGTGTCCAAAGCACATAACCGGATTGTGGTTTGTATGCAAATTAGGTCGAAAATTGGCTATTGTCAGACCATACAAGTAGGGACGTTGTTTTAAAATACCGTTTTTCGACCAAAATTCTTTATTCATAACAATTCACATTATAATTTCAGTTCAAACAACAACGCCAAGTCCTGGAATATACTGCAATGTGGTAAGTTTTAATGGTTGATTATATTTGGAATTTTTTCAAATTTTCCGATTTTGGTAATATGTTTTTGTGAAATTTGACAAAAATTTTAATGAGTTCCATCCCTTTGTCTATTCAAATTGAAAATTTATTAAAAAAACTACTTAAGTCCTGGCTATTTTTGTCCTTTTATCCAGCAGAAACTTACGAAACACCGAATGATTCTTCAAAAGATTTTGGCACCGTAAAGTCTTTTTTGGCACCGCTAATTTTAAAATGTCTGCCCCAAAGTAAAACCTAAAAATGTTTGTCCACATTTTGAGGTGAGCCAGTTTTAGTAATATTTAAATGAAAGCAAATATTTGGTAACGAAATGCGTATGTTGTTGTTTTAGGGCGTTTATTGCAAACCGGAATTGTATGAACAATGCATTAACGGTGAATGCACCTGTCCACCGGATACGAACCGCGCGTCGCCTGAAGAAGCTTGCATTCGTAAGTTGTAACGCTTTTTTATATCATAATATTAATAATAACTAATATTATTATAATTATTATTTTCTTTATTATCGTTATAATAATAATTATTATTATTTTCTATGTTATCGTTATTATTATTATTATTATTATTATTATTATCTTTGTTATCGTTTTTATTATTATGATTATTATTATTATTATTATTATTATTATTATTTTCTTTGTTATCGTTTTTTATTATTATTATTATTATTATTGTTGTTGTTGTTGCTACTATTATTGTTAATATTCGCTGGAATATGTTTGCATTTGTAAGTTACAACGCTTATTTTTAAGTAATAATGTTAACAATAATACATAATAATAATAATATTATTATTATTATAATAATTATTATTATTATAATTATTATAATAATAATTATAATTATTATTATTATTATTATTATTATAATTATTATTATTATTATTAATTATCCGATTTTGAAATTGCTTTTAAGACTGATTTTGGTTTTAAACCACAGGATTATTGTGATCTTAGATTTCGGTTTCAAAGGTTTTTATTGTAAGTGTACGCGAATAGAATACTAAACGCGCTGTTCCTGTTATCATCGAATCTCCGATTTTTCAAAAATGATACAATTTAACAAATATGCGAATACCTAATGTTCATAATCTCTCGTTTACATTACTCACCGAAATGTGAATTTTTGAAAAATTCGATTTATTGTCGAGATCTTGTGATTATCATCCTGTTTTTAACAAAATTTATTTGTGAAAAAACGATTCGACTCTCAAACGGAAGTGGACAGGCGTTCGATGAAATATAATGCGAAATTCAGCACTGTATTAGCGTTTCAGCTGTAATTACGTTTACGTTGCCATTAATCGTACTACGCCGAGGTCAAACCACGCTATTTTACAACCGCGCCTTTGGAGATCCAAATAACGCTCGTCATATCGAAATTAGTGACGTTTTTGAACCCGGAGTAAGTCTGTGTTTTAAATTTAATTCAAATTTTTCAACTTTAAATCCAAAAATATGAGCCATATTTTGTTTTTAATACATCAAAACATTACTAATAATTCTTATTTTCGCCTTTAACCCTTTAACTCATACAGTATAATATGAGGAAATAAATACAAGTAATATACAAGCAACACAGATACTGTGACTCGGTCTCGAGCGTTAAGCTCCTGTAGCTGAGTGGTCATCGTAAACGCCTCCAACTCGAGAGACTGGGGATCGAATCTTACCTTGAAATTACATCTCATATGAAATTGAAAATATTTATGTGAGAAAGGGTTAAGCCTTGCTATGTTGTTGTACTTGAGTACTTAAGCGTTTGCCAGTCAAATATTCTATTAGGTTGAATAATTTGTAGCAAACATTTGTGAGAAATATTTTGAATTTCCGTTGGCACAGAAGTTTCAAACTGACCCGTGGTAGACAGTATCAAAAATTGGCAAAGTTTTGCCATTTAGCAAGCAAAATACGCCTATTATCTCGATCCGACGTCTGCTTTGTTGTTTTTGACATCAATTACTGCTTAAATCTCTTAACGTTTCGCGTTCGAGTTACGTTGCTGGTCCCATATTCTCAAATGTGTATAGCAACTATCATCAGTTAGTAATAGGTTTTCAAACTCACTAACTATCGCAGTTGTTGAACTCAAAATTGGTACAGGGATACAGCAAATCATATGCGAAAAATGTACTGAATTTTTAACTTCAGCATCGATCTGAGTCGCGAAGTTACAAGACCTATCACCAACTGGTAATAGATGTTACTAGAGGTGTAAAAGTGGGTCAAAATTTTTTTGCGCACGCATCGCTTTACCCGCGGAAATTATACTTTTTTACCCGTAGGTACACTCGCGCCAAATTTCTTTACCCATTACTCGCCTTTACCCGCGCAAAATTCCTTTACCGTTACCCGCCTACGGGACCCGCGTGTAGCGTGCAGCTCTGGATGGTACACACATTGGAGAATACGGGCCCTGATTATGATTTTGGAAAATACCAATTCGAAACCTATGCAATTTATGAAAATGTAAAGAATAGGAGCAGAACAGTATTATAAGCATATTCCTAAGACTAAGCCTAAGCCTAAGCCTAAACGTAAGAATGATAATTTTCCTAAGCCTAAGCCTAAGCCAAACAAAAATAGTCTAAAGCCTAAGCGTACTCTATTCTAGTCCCACTTCCGCCTTTGATCTTGTACACGGGCCTCAATTTATGAGCTCTCATAATTATTAATTTAAGATCAAAAATACATTGGAAACAAGCGACAAATACCGCGACAGCTATGTAAATGTTAAAGTAAAACAAATAATCAACCCACGAACACTGAACGCATCGCTTACAGGCGGCCTTTGGTTCAACTACTATCTCTACATGCGGCCTGAACTGGTCGGCAAAGGCGATCAAATACATCGAGATTTAATCAAAATCATCATTGACAGTTATAATTATTCGGTTGGAGGCTCAGAACTCTATATTAATCCATGGCAACCTGGTTTGAGTAAGTTTGATTCGAAAGTCGAAGATATGAGTACTGGCAAACTATAGGATTGTCGATCCTAAACGACCGGATATAGTGACAACGTTGACGAGGGTCGAACGAGCATATTTTACCCTCTGCGGATGTTGTGCAAACTCTTGACTAGGGTATAGCTGTCCATAGCGAATGTGAGATTCAGCCCTGTGTGGATGCTTAAATGCGTCGTGGGTAAGAAACATTACTGACAGCTGTAGCTATTCAGTTGGAAGCTTGGAGCTGTGACAGATTGGTCGGAGAACGTTTGAAAGAGACAATCAGCTTTTTTCAGCAGGGAAAACTGGCCTCTTGTACACGTTTATTTACATCTTTGGTTAAGGCTTAGGTTTAGGCAAAGGTACGGATAAAAGCCTTTTGCTAAGCCTAAGCCTGGCCGTGTGGTATTTAGGCAAAATGTTGAGTTTGTTGGTTGTAAACTTTCTGTTCACAAGAATGGCAAACGAGGCTCGAACGAATTTTTAACCTTGAATGCTTAACAGAATTCGCTGAAATATCGAGAAACGGTACCCCAGGGTACGGAGCAGTTCCACCCCCAGGTAAACAAATCTAAATTAATATTGAGCAAATCAACAGTCAATAGCGACTCTGGACACGAGTGTCAAACTGACAAAATATTCCATGGTCGTAAATGTGTCACCGGGCGTTGCGTTTTTTGTCCGACTTTCCTTATTCAGGAGTGGTGTTATCGCTTAAAACAAAGAGTACGAATGAGTTTGAAAATTATAAGAAAATCAACTTTACAGTAATGGAATATTTCAACATCTGAAATGGATCCGTTCTATTTTTGGGAGTGGATTAAGCCAGACAGGCAACGTGCGATGTGTAACCGTCGTTTGTACACGGAATGTACCCAGTTGCATACTCTTCTTGCAATTATCCACTTTTAATTAAATTAAAATCATTCTTAATAGCGATAATTATTCGTTTAAGCCAATCGGACAAGCCCGTAGCCAGCTCACCTTGATAGGAGGGCTAACACATTTTCAGGAGGCGTATTCAAGGGTTTTCAATGAGTTACAGGCAAGGTTTAAAATTGTCTAGAGTGGCCAAAATCTTTCTAGGCGGGGGCTAGGCTCCACCTGGCTCCCCCCTGACTACGGGCTTAATCTTAACTTATTCCTAGCCCGTGGCGCGCTGAAAGTACTCTTGAAAAGATTTATTTAGCAAAATAACACGACGTATCACTAATTGAGCATAAGACTGTTGGTACAATAGTGATTTTTTTCGCTGTAAAACTATGTTCTTTGCTTGTTTCAGCCCCAGTTTTGACTTGCGGCGACGATGTATGCCGCCAAGAACTAAATGAAGTTTGCCTTGGAGGCCGGATTTGCGGATGCGCGTACGGATATCAAAGACGTGGTCCTAATCAAGAGTGCATAGGTTAGTGCTGCAGCCACGTTGTTAGTAAGGCATCGAATCAGATATTCAAGTGAATTTAGACTTCCGGGGAATCGTAAGTGACTTCTCTATGTGCAAATCTAAAAAAGTTCCTGGGCCGTAAATTTTGTTACGTACTTTTGGTACAATATATTTCATTAAAATGTGTCATTTTAAGCTCTGGTGTATGAAAAAATGACGGTTATTAAAATTTCTGTACAGCCCTATTCACACATGCAAGTTGATGCTGCGAGAACTTGCAGTTGCAAATTGCACGCAGAACTTACATATTTTCATCAGCCAATGACAAAGCGGCTGCGATAAATTCAGTGAACTTGCATGGTTATTCACGCATGTGAACTAAATTCCCAGCTATGATTTCTAATGAATTATTTGCAGCTGCAAGTTTTTCGAACGAGATTTTGGACAAAACTTGCAAGTGCAAGTTGCAGCTGCCAGTTCTTGCAGCAAAAACTTGCACGTGTGAATAGGGCTTTAGTGG
The DNA here is from genome assembly GCA_030248215.1 of Enoplolaimus lenunculus. Lineage (NCBI taxonomy): Eukaryota > Metazoa > Nematoda > Enoplea > Enoplida > Thoracostomopsidae > Enoplolaimus > Enoplolaimus lenunculus. The sequence continues at coordinate 297,759 of JASANG010002985.1, forward strand.
TACGGACCGCGGGTCACCAACCACGTTAATTTGGCCCAGACGCACGCATGTACGAATGATTGCATTATTGCAATATTTGCCACAAATTTGAGTTGGTTTACATTTAATGTCGTCACGTTATTCTTGCGAGATTAGCAATAGAATAGCCGTAGGCTTTCGACTAACCTTCTCGCTTAGGCTTAGGTTTAGGTTTAGATTTATGCTTACGTTTAAGCTGAGGGATAGAAACAGAATTATATTAATATTTCCACCCGCAAAACTGTTAGTCTTAAATCTGATGAAGTAGAAAATATACCACACACAGTGGTTATTCACTGATACTGATTCTAATTTAAGCATTGTTCGTTTTTGGTAAATGCATCTTCCACAATAACTTGCGTTCACCATGTCGACCCATGTAAAAGATCAAGGGCGGAACGTTTTTCTGTGGGACTAGAAAAGAGTAAGCTTAATAAGCTTTAGACTAATTTTTTGCTTGATTTAGGCTTAGACTTAGGCTTAAGCTTGGGCTTAAGAATAAACTTATTCTTATGCTTAGGCTTAGGAATAAACTCATTCTTACGCTTAGGCTTAGGCTTAGGCTTAGCCTTAGGATTATGCTTATAATACTGTTCCGCCCGTGTTCTTTACATTGACCACCATGAGTCAAATTTGTCACTTATTTCAGCGGTGGAATGCAATCCACTTGCGATGCGAGTGACCCGAGAAGGACTTCGAAATTTAGTATGGAATCCGAACTTTTTAAATCCAAATTCTCGTGATTACAAAACGCTTGAAGAAAAATTCAATTTTGGGGTATGGTTTTTAAACAAAAATTTATCAACAGAGTCGTATTCTCAACTGTGTGTATAGCATCTATCATCAGTTAGTAATTTCAAATAAGCAAACTGTTACAGTCAATGCGAGAATTGTGGTAAATGTCGAACCTTATTATTCATCGGTTCACAAAGTTACAAGACGTATCACCAACTGGTAATAGATGTTTTGAGCATATCGTCACAAGAAACAACTACAGTAGACAGAGAAATACTTTACACAATCTGACACAGGAGCTGGAGTTTTTTGCCGAAACCGAAAATACAAATTACTGCATTAATTTCGACGGGACAGAAAATTCCACGTCATACGTTGCGTAAATCGATGCATTTGTGGCTTTATTTTAACATTTTTTTAATTTGCGGTTTCTTCGTGCGTTGTACCAACCGAAAATTAAAAAATGTTAAATTTAAGCCACAAATGTATCAATTTCGACAGGACAGAAAATTCCACGTCATACGTTACCTAAAATCGATGCATTTGTGGCTTAATTTTAACATTTTTTAATTTGCGGTTTCTTCGTGCGTTGTGCCAACGGAAAATTAAAAAATGTTAAATTTAAGCCACAAATGTATCAATTTCGACAGGACAGAAAATTCCACGTCATACGTTACGTAAATCGATACGTTTGTGGCTTAAATTTAACATTATTTAATTTTAGGTTGGTAAAACGTACGAAGAAACCGCATTGCAGCCGTTTTTCGTGTCATCTGAAGTGATTAATATTCAGAAACCGTTGGATGTTAACGGAACATGGATCCATGGACTATTTTTCAATTTTACGTAAGTCATTCCTTTACTTTATACGAAGCGTAATTTCGGCCAAAATCAGCGTACTCTGTCAACGCGGAAGTCGAGTCCAAAAAATACGCTATCTGTATAAATCAAAGCTGAAATGCAACACATACGTATTTTGGGCAACTTTCCAACAGTTAACTTCGTTTACAATATTTTCGTACAACACAAACGTGAGTGTTCTGTGAAAAGACAGTTGTGTATTCGCTAACATTATGCGCATTGCGCAAAGACGGCTGACTAATCGACATTATATAAGGTATATTATTAAGTGTTTTAATGCATTCTTCACAATAAACTGTGTGGACCAATTCACGGTTTTTCGCTTGTCATGTTCCAGTTGCAATTTTTTCCTCACGTATGGGGACGGCGTTCTTAATTTTGAAGGGTATGCGTGGAACGAGATCGTGTCAGTAACCGGGATATCCTGTGGCAATCTTTGTTCCGGCGGGTGGTTGATAACGGAAACCGAGTTACAGATACGGATTTGTTTATTGACGATTTCCAATATAATCCGTTCGGTACGTTTGAACTTGATATTTTTGTCTAATTTCAACCAGTAGTTGAATTAGCTATGTAAACTTTTGTAATATTTTTAGTTTACAACGATTTAGCAATTCGTTTCAAACCTATGGCCCATGTAAAGATCATGGGCGGAGAGTTTTTCTGTGGGACTAGAATAGAGTAAGCTGAAGCTTTAGACTATTTTTTGCTTGGCTTAGACTTAGGCATAGGCTTAGGAATATGCTCATTATGCTTATGCTTACGCTTAGGCTTAGGAATACGTTCATTCTTATGCTTAGGCTTAGGAATATGCATATAATACTGTTCCGTCCCTGTTCTTTACATTGGCCAAAGCTATTCATGATTGTTGGTTTCAGTTTCGTTTGTGATTTGCATAAAATGTGATAGATGTCATAGCGAAACCTGCATTAATAGTAGTTATCAAAAACTTGGGACGTTGCTAAATTGTTTTAGGTGATTAATTGTGATATTTGAACTCCCTGTCCGGAGCGGTCCGTCACCCACACGGTACCGTCCAGCGCCGTCCGTCACCAAGCGGCATAGTCCGTCATCGTGCGGTGCCGTTCGTTACCGTGCAGTATCGTACGCAAATAACTCACGTACAACAACGTATGGTTACGGACGGCACCGTACGGGTGACGGATGGCGTCGAAAATTTTGACCCGTTAAGTTAAGTCGCTTTGTTGACTTAAGTCCAAAATCGATTTAAGTTAAAGGTCGATTTATAAGTCATGTTTCTGCAACCCAGCCAATGTTTTCGTAAAAGAATCTTAAACGTTTTACCCTGAACTTCGAGATAAGTCTAAACTGAAAGACGTTTTTGGGTAGTGTATCAACAAATGTATTCGTATTTAAAACAGCCCAGAGTTGTTGGCCGGAAAACAATTACCGAAAAAATGGAAAAATATTAAATTTGTCTTAAATATAATTTCCAACTAAACATGATATAAAATAACGTTTTTGATGACATGTAACTAATTTTCATGCAACAAATTAACAGTGACCGCGTGTATATGTCCACCAGGACACATTATATGTCCGAAAAACGCGAAAATTGCAGCATATGAATATTAAGTGGATTTCAGAATTGAAGCTTTGGCACGAGTTACAATGCAAAACTACATATGCATCTTGTTCGGTTCACTTACCAGGTTTCGTCGACAGTGGGGCCAAAGTTACGGCGCTCAAAATTAAAAGCTTGCTTTTACCATGATTGGACACAAGAATGCGTCTAGCTTCAACCTTGCTTTGCTCGCGATGTTGCAGCAATTGAGAGGCTTTGATGTAAAAACCACAAAATTGTCTTGGGATTTAATATATACTTACAAAAACAAGTGTGACTTCTTTAGCTCGCTCCTCTCATGAGTTTCTGATTTTCTGATGACCTCCTACGATTATTCCAAGCCAAAACTTAAATCTTTTAAAAATTGGAATTTTAAGGTCACAACTTCCTGCATTGGACTCAAAATGATTTAGTCGAAAAATTATTCAAATTATATATCTTTGGACACAGGTTACGGCGCTAAGACGAATATTATTAAATGTTTCCCAATCAGACGTCTGGCTAACGAGTCATGTGATATATAATTTGTCCAACTTATCGAAAAAACATTTTTGGGTCTCAAGGGGCTGAACTTGTGGCCTTAAAAATCGAATTTTTCCAAAATTCAGATTTGGGCTTAGAATGATCACGGGATGTCATCAGAAGCTCAAACATGCAGAAAGTTTCAAAATGCAAGCATTTTTGGGCAAACGCCGGCTAAGGGTGGGAGGACCGATCACTCGGACAAAGAATGAATTTTTTCCATTTTTTCCATTTTTTCGGAAAAAACAACCCTGAAACAGCCTAAAGTATCTTGCATGTACCTTTATTTTGCAGGTTTTTGTATTCGAAGCGGCTGTCACAAAAACGCGTGGGTAACAGAAAGTAACGCACGGTGTATTTGTGAATGCCCGCCGAACTGGCGAGATGCCAGCCCTGAAGGGTCACAACCAGGAAGTTATTGTATCAATAATAACGGTAAGCAGATATATCAATGTTATAAATTTTAACCCTTTCTCACATGGATATTTTCTATTTCCCGTGAGACCTTCTTTTATGCTAGGATTCGAACTCCAGTGACTGGCGTGGGAGGCGTATACCATCACCACTCAGTTATAGGAGCTTGACGCTCGAGCCCGAGGAGGCTCTTACGTCTTGTGGTGATTTAATACTATGTATACGTGTTGCAATTGTTAAACACGGTGCGATATATACTATTTATCGTATATACACTGCGCTGAGTTGCCTACAGGCAACTCAATGTGAGAAGGGGTTAGTAGGTAACGACATTTGTACCCGGCTGGCGCTTTATCCGTGGAATTTTCATTTTTTCAGTCTCGGGTCTACCAGCGCGAAATTGCGTTACCCTCGATTCTCCTTTACCGACCGTTATTTTTTGAGGTTAGGAAAAAATTTGCTAAATTCTTCAGTGTATTTATATTAATACTACATAATCGCAATTCCTAAAATTCGTTTTTTGAAACTAAATTTAAACATTTAAAAATTGGAAACAAAATTGTTTTTTTTTTAAATTTAAACATTTTTTGTTTTTTTCAGGTCACAACGACTGCATCGATGATCGAGACAACGATTGTGACTCAAACGCGTTTTGCATCGACGAATTTTATTTGTACAAATGTCGATGCAAAGACGGATTTCAAGACTGTGGCCCGAAAGATTTGCCTGGTCGATGCTGTAGACAAAGTAAAACCTGTCGCTTTTATAAGATTTAAGCTTCGACTGTAAATTCCACAGGGAAGATTTAAGCTTCGACTGTAAATTCCACAGGGAAGATTTAAGCTTCGACTGTAAATTCCACAGGGAAGATTTAAGCTTCGACTGTAAATTCCACAGGGAAGATTTAAGCTTCGACTGTAAATTCCACAGGGAAGATTTAAGCTTCGACTGTAAATTCCACAGGGAAGATTTAAGCTTCGACTGTAAATTCCACAGGGAAGATTTAAGCTTCGACTGTAAATTCCACAGGGAAGATTTAAGCTTCGACTGTAAATTCCACAGGGAAGATTTAAGCTTCGACTGTAAATTCCACAGGGAAGATTTAAGCTTCGACTGTAAATTCCACAGGGAAGATTTAAGCTTCGACTGTAAATTCCACAGGGAAGATTTAAGCTTCGACTGTAAATTCCACAGGGAAGATTTAAGCTTCGACTGTAAATTCCACAGGGAAGATTTAAGCTTCGACTGTAAATTCCACAGGGAAGATTTAAGCTTCTACTGTTAATTCCACTGCGAGAGAATTAGTTTTTTTGGTGATTTCTGAGTTTATAACAGTAAATATTAACTCTCTCTGAACTGGTTTAATTCGGGTCGAGTTGATTAATTAACTTAGAATGAGTTAAATCAATTCGGAACGCCGGATTCTGAGTTGATTCAAACTATTCTGAGTTAATTAAAAAGCCAACCCGGAATGAAATCAACTCAGAGTGAGTGTAATTATTTTACCGTTATTAACTCAGAAATGACCAAAAAAACTAATTGTCTCTCTTAGCTGAATATTTAACCCATTAGAATTTCCAGGGTAGGTTTTATATACTCAGATAGCGAGTTAGGTTAAACTTACTCTGAGTTGATTTAACTCACTCCAGGTTAATTTCGGATGAGTTGATTAATGAACCCACATTGAGTTGAATTAACTCAGAAATGTGAGATCTGAAAGTTCTAATTCAGACCTCAGAGTTCTGAGTGGATTCAACTCATTCAGAACTAAAATCAACTCACTGGTATTTAGAGTGAGGTTAAGATTAATGTTTGTTTTTATTTTAAGACAAATGTATCACAGCTGGGGCTGATTTTTGCCCGACGGTGAACGAAACTTGCGTTGAAGTCAACGGAGAACCCAGTTGTATCTGTAAACAGGGATATTTTGATGTTTCCGTCCGAGGTGGAGTCGTTTACCAAAATCAACGCATTCGCTGTTTAAGTACGTTTCAACGCAACGCCTCAATGGCTGAGTTGTTTACAAATACTTAATCGATTTCTCGTTTCTAAAATATAAAATAGTCGAGTCCAGGAGGTGTAAAATGGGTAAAGATTTTTGTTACCCCCTGTGCGCTTTACCCGCGGAAATTTTTTTCCCACGATTTCTCGTTTCTAAAACATATTAAATACTCAAGTCCAGGAGGTGTAAAGTGGGTAAAGATTTTTTACCCCCTGTGCGCTTTACCTGCGGAAATTTTATTTTTTTACCCACGGGTATACCCAATGGCGGATCCACGGGGGGGCACCCCGGCCGTGGCCCCCCAACAGCATCTCGACAAAAATTATATTGGGACTCAAAATGGGGACCCCCCTTTTATTTGGGTCACTACAGTATGGGTCAAAAATATGTTTATTACCTGTGAAATTTTGGCCCCCCATTTTGAGATCCTGGATCCGCCACTGGGTATACACGCACAAATTTCCTTTACCCACTACCCGCATTTACCCTGCCTTTGTTTTTTCTTTTGTGTTCAATAGAGTTGTGTAATTCTACAGTGTATATTTCATCTGACGGCTAACTTCAAGCTAAGGATTGGATAATTAGCCTTCCAATAAAAAGCACTTACCATCATCACTCAGCTACTGGAGCTTAAGGAGCAGTCTCTAACCATGTGGAAAGTGTTTGACACACGCGCGTATCAATTGTTAAACACTGCTCATTGAGTATTTATTGCTCGTATGTTTGCAATTAGTTACTCATAGTACACTCTGGGTGGGAAACGGTGACGCATCGTCCAGTTAATAATGCGCACGCGATGCAAAAACTTGTCTCGTCTCTTTATGATGCCTAGGTACCTTTGAACATTTATTTTAATAAAGTCCAAATATCACTGGCTGTTAAAATAAACGGCAAAAAATCATTAGATTCACAAAATGGGTCTAAAAAACTATAGTCAGATAAAATAGTATGCAATTAACCTGTAAATATATCTGTTTTCATTTGTTGACTGTAGGTTGACTTTGCTATCAGCTCAATGTTTTAAATCTGCGTATCTTAGCCTTCCAAAGCACTCAGTTTGTAAAATTTACATATTTTAAAGAAAAATAGTTTTGAAGCTGTAAACATTTAGTGTTGCACTATACTTATCGTCCGGCGTCGTCCAACACACGTCCGTCACCGTTGGTCATCCGTACGGCACCGTCCGTCAGCGTTTGTATCATACGTTATCGTACGTGAGTTATTTGCGTACGATACGACACGGTGACGGACGATGCCGTATTGGTGACGAACGGTGACGGACGGTGACGGACGATGCCTATTGTGACGAACGGTAACGGACGATGCCGTATGGTGACGAACGGGACGGACGGTGCCTGATTGGGACGAACGGAACGGACGAGCGGGGAGGGACGTCATGGTGACGAACGGTGACGGACGGTGCCGTATTGGTGACAACGGTGCACCAAGAGGGGTGGTTGGGGACGGTGACGGACGATGCCGTATTGGTGACGAACGGTAACGGACGATGCCGTATTGGTGACGAACGGTGACGGACGGTGCCGTATTGGTGACGAACGGTAACGGACGTGCCGTATTGGTGCGAACGGTGACGGACGGTGCCGTATTGGTGACAAGGTGGGACGTGCCGTATTGGTGACGAACGGTGACGGACGGTGCCGTATTGGTGACGAACGGTGACGGACGGTGCCGTATTGGTGACAACGGTACGGACGTGCCGTATTGGTGACGAACGGTGACGGACGGTCTTGGGCGGTGGTGCCGTATTGGTGCACGGTGACGGACGGTGCCGTATTGGTGACGAACGGTGACGGACGGCCCCCACCCACCACACCCACCACACCCAAACACACACCAACACACACCCAACAACACACCCAACAACACACCCAACAACAACACCCAACAACACACCCAACAAGACGACCATGCCGTATTGGTGACGAAGGTGAGGAGGTGCGTATTGGTGACGAAGGTGAGGAGGTGCGTATTGGTGAGAGGTGGGAGGTGCGTATTGGTGACGACGGTGACGGACGATGCCGTATTGGTGACGAACGGTGACGGACGATGCCGTATAGGTGACGAACGCTGACGGACGATGCCGTATTGGTGACGAACGGTGACGGACGATGCCGTATTGGTGACGAACGGTGACGGACGATGCCGTATTGGTGACGAACGGTGACGGACGATGCCGTATTGGTGACGAACGGTGACGGACGATGCCGTATTGGTGACGAACGGTGACGGACGATGCCGTATTGGTGACGAACGGTGACGGACGATGCCGTATTGGTGACGAACGGTGCCGGACGGTGCCGTATTGGTGACGAACGGTGACGGACGGTGCCGTATTGGTGACGAACGGTGACGGACGATGCCGTATTGGTGACGAACGGTGACGGACGGTGCCGTATTGGTGACGAACGGTGACGGACGATGCCGTATAGGTGACGAACGGTGACGGACGGTGCCGTATTGGTGACGAACGGTGACGGACGATGCCGTATCGGTGACGAACGGTGACGGACGGTGCCGTATTGGTGACGAACGGTGACGGACGATGCCGTATTGGTGACAAACGGTGACGGACGATGCCGTATTGGTGACGAACGGTGACGGACGATGCCGTATCGGTGACGAACGGTGACGGACGGTGCCGTATTGGTGACGAACGGTGACGGACGATGCCGTATTGGTGACGAACGGTGACGGACGATGCCGTATTGGTGACGAACGGTGACGGACGATGCCGTATCGGTGACGAACGGTGACGGACGGTGCCGTATTGGTGACGAACAGTGACGGACGATGCCGTATTGGTGACGAACGGTGACGGACGATGCCGTATTGGTGACGAACGGTGACGGACGATGCCGTATTGGTGACGAACGGTGACGGACGATGCCGTATTGGTGACGAACGGTGACGGACGATGCCGTATTGGTGACGAACGGTGACGGACGATGCCGTATTGGTGACGAACGGTGACGGACGATGCCGTATCGGTGACGAACGGTGACGGACGGTGCCGTATTGGTGACGAACGGTGACGGACGATGCCGTATTGGTGACGAACGGTGACGGACGATGCCGTATTGGTGACGAACGGTGACGGACGATGCCGTATTGGTGACGAACGGTGACGGACGATGCCGTATTGGTGACGAACGGTGACGGACGGTGCCGTATTGGTGACGAACGGTGACGGACGGTGCCGTATTGGTGACGAACGGTGACGGACGGTGCCGTATTGGTGACGAACGGTGACGGACGGTGCCGTATTGGTGACGAACGGTGACGGACGATGCCGTATCGGTGACGAACGGTGACGGACGGTGCCGTATTGGTGACGAACGGTGACGGACGATGCCGTATTGGTGACGAACGGTGACGGACGATGCCGTATTGGTGACGAACGGTGACGGACGATGCCGTATTGGTGACGAACGGTGAAGGACGATGCCGTATTGGTGACGAACGGTGACGGACGATGCCGTATTGGTGACGAACGGTGACGGACGATGCCGTATTGGTGACGAACGGTGACGGACGATGCCGTATTGGTGACGAACGGTGACGGACGATGCCGTATTGGTGACGAACGGTGACGGACGATGCCGTATTGGTGACGAACGGTGACGGACGGTGCCGTATTGGTGACGAACGGTGACGGACGGTGCCGTATTGGTGACGAACGGTGACGAACGATGCCGTATTGGTGACGAACGGTGACGGACGATGCCGTATTGGTGACGAACGGTGACGGACGATGCCGTATTGGTGACGAACGGTGACGGACGATGCCGTATTGGTGACGAACGGTGACGGACGATGCCGTATTGGTGACGAACGGTGACGGACGATGCCGTATTGGTGACGAACGGTGACGGACGATGCCGTATTGGTGACGAACGGTGACGGACGATGCCGTATTGGTGACGAACGGTGACGGACGATGCCGTATCGGTGACGAACGGTGACGGACGATGCCGTATTGGTGACGAACGGTGACGGACGATGCCGTATTGGTGACGAACCGTGACGGACGGGTGTCGGACGGCGCCGGACGATAAGTATAGCGCCACCATAAATGTTTAGCTGCGAAACTATAGTCATCAAATGAAAACAGATATATTTAAAGGTTAATTGCATACTATTTTAGCTGCAATATTTATAAAAAAGGAATTATTTATAATTTTTGTATTTTTAGAAAACATTGACATCAACGAATGTGCCCTTGGTCTGCACAACTGTCACACAATCGCCACCTGCATTGATTTGGATATTGGATACACGTGTCAGTGTCCTGAGAATTCAGTCGACGGTAACCCTGGTGAACCGGGTCGAGTCTGTTCAGCGCTCAGGTCGTGCTCGCTCTGTAATGGACACGGAGATTGTGTACCCGATGCTGATTCAAATAGTGTTGTTTGTCAGTAAGTCTGGCATTTTTTTCAGTAAAAGACAAAGTTGCTTATTCAATGCCAGAACTTCATTTCCAAGTTTTGGCCCTTGTAAACATCAGAGGCGGAACGTTTTTGTGCTGGTGTGGAATAGAGTAAGCTTAAACTTTAGACTATTTTTTGCTTAGGCTTAGGCTTTGGCTTAGGCTAGCGTATTAGCTCATTTTTACGCTTGGGCTTATTTTTAGGCGTTGGCTTAGGTTTAGGTATTAGCTCATTCTTACGTTTAGGCATAGGAATATGCTTATACTACTGTTCCGCTCCTGTTCTATACATTGGCCTAATTTTGAAACGTTTCTATACAAGAATTTGTGTATTTATTTAAGCATTTAGCTTGAACAGAGTGTAATTTCTGGAGAAACGTGAAAAACATCACCTTGAATTAAACACCAATTGAAATAGTCGACGTTTGAAAGTAAAGTTGAAATTAGGATTTGTTATTCAGGGGCGGGGGGTGCAAGTGGCTACTTAGTTTAAGGGAGGTAGCAACCATTTATTTATCAAAAAACCTGTATTTCCTTTAAGCATTTAGACTGCACCACTGCACCACGTGTAATTTGTGTAGAAACAAGCAAAAATCAGTTGAAAAGTATTAAAAAATTCACTAAACTTTACGAGAGCAAAAATATTTTCTCGCTTGCTGCGCTCGCTATGTAAAATCTAAAATGAATACGGACGTATGTCTAAAAGAACGGTTATTTCTATGCCTGAATATTTTTTCTACGCATTTTGCCTAAGTCTAAGTCTAAGCCTAAACCTTAATAGTGTGGAAAAGGTCCAAGAATCGAAAAAGTATTAAATGAAGTTATGTTCTCCGGTGAAATGAAGATCTGGCGACGTCCCTGGAGCAAAAGCCGTTAGTGGTCAAATTAAATTGGTACCTACCGTAAGAGCCCATATACTTAAATGTGTATAGCAACTATCATCAGTTGTAATAGGTTTTCAAACTCACTAACTATTGCAGTTGTTGAACTCAAAACTGGTACAGTAGTAGAACCAAATCATACTTGCGAAAAATGCGCTCAATTTTGAATCTTAGCATTCATCTGGTTCGAAAGTTACAAAATACTTGTGATTGGTGCTACAAACTTTTGAGAATATGTAATTTTTCATTTAAATTTCAGATGCAACCGCTGGTTTACGGGTAAATATTGCGATCGCGATGTTCGAGGTAAAGTTTTTGCTAAATTGAACGGTATTTTAGAAAAATTTTGAAATAAAAGTATTGTTTTTCTGGCATTTTTCATAGAAACAAATATTTCTAATTATAGTTTGCATTTTAGTTTTAAAATCTAAAACCCAATCTAAATCTAAAAGTCTAAAAAAATGGTTGCGAAAATTTTCCAAAAATGACATTTGATGAATTTAAGTGAAACCCAAATATGGGCCCGTTGTCAGTGCAGTGGGGCTAAACATTTTTCAGGACGGGCATACAAAGGTTTTCGGTGACTTTACAAGCAAGGTGGAAAATTTTCTAGGGGGGGGGGGCAAAATTCTGCCAGGAGGGGCTGAACCCCCACTGACCCCTCTGTGGCTACGGGCCCGAGACCAAACCAAAGCACGATATATTTATCGATCCAATCAAGTATTTCCTACTGTATTTCATCTTAAAATAGTGTTCTTGAAACTAAACCGCTATTTAGGAATTCAAAACCAAACTATCTTAATACTTAACCAATCAAAAGTAGCTTACAAAGTAAGGGTTGCGCTATACTTTCTTTGACTACCGGCGCCATCCGTCACTCGTGCGGTACCGTACGCAAATAACTCACGTACGATAACGCATGGTGACGGACGGTGCCGGACTGGCGACGCCCGGCGTCGGACGTCAAGTATAGCGCAACCCTAATCCGTAAATTTACAAAAGTGTCCATACATGTTAATTATTTAAGTATACTGTATATATCATGAATAAATTGCAGCTGCAAGTTTTGTAACGATGCTTCCAAAAACTGCACATTTCGGTTGCAGTTTGTAACTGCAGTTGCAATAGCTTGCGCGTGTATAATTGTTTAGCATATTTGTAATTATTATATTTTCAGTGATTCTGCTTATTATACTAGCCATTATATTCTTGCTGCTAAGCTTATGCTGCCTGTTGTTTTTCTGCCTTAAATGGTACGTGGACTTCTCAAGGCACAATTTGTGTTTTGTAATAATTATTCGAATATTTTTTTAAATTGCAAAGATATGAGTTGTGCTACAATTGAATTTACGTTGTTTAGTCCTGAATTAAACGCTTTATCACATGTTTATTTTGTATAAGAACTAATTTTACAAGTCAGGATTCGAACCACAGTCTCACAAGGCGTTTACTATCACCACTCAGCTATACAAGCTTGACGCTAGAGCTCAAGAGCGCTCTCACGTATAGTATTGATTTTACACTACGTATGCGCGTAGTAATTGTTATAAACACTGTGCATTTTGTGTTAATGTTGTTATACAGATTGCTCTTAGTTGCTCACAGTCTACTCTATGACACAGGGGATCAGGTTTTTTAAATTAATAAATTCCAAACGATGAACCAAAAACGTTAAAGCCCTATTCACACACGTGTAAGTTTTTGCAGCAAAACTTGCACGTGCAAATTGCATGTGCAAGTTTGGTCACAAATCAGATTTGAAGCACCTTGCAGCTGTAAATTCTAGCAGCAAAAACTTGCACGTGTGAATAGGGTTTAATGTTGTTAATATAAATTCACCCTAAATCAATTATATGTCGTCCATCTTCAAATACTTTTGGCCCTTATCTTTGCCGTCCTAGTTGGATTTCCCATAAATATATCATTTATAACCCTATTTTAAAATCATTTTGATCCCAAGTGTGTTTATCCACTGGTTTGAAACTTGTGCTCGTATCATCGAAAGATGAGTAGCATCTATAATCAGTTGGTGATAAGTCGTATAACTTTCAAACCAGTGAATGTTGAGGCTCAAATTTAGCACATTTTTCGCATTTGACTTGCTTAATTGCTGTACCAATTTTACGTTAAACAACGGCAATAGTTAGTGAGTTTGAAAACCTATTACTAACTGATGATATTTGCTGTATTCATTTGAGAATATGAGCCAAGCTTTGATTTAAGCAGGTATAATTTTAAAATTAATTATTTGTTGTTTCAGCCGCTGCCTGGATACAAAACCAGCTCCAGTTTACGCCGGTGGAATGGTTCCGTGGGGAGCGACAAGTAAAGGATCATCTGCTGAACTCATCTCAGGGGTAAGCCGTGTATTTTTGCCTAAACTCCCCCCATGTCACATAAAAGAAACTGTTGTGTTGAAACTATGATTTAAATGTTGTCTATTTCACTTGTGTGGGGTCAAGTTTGAAGGTTACGCTATACTTGTCGTACGACGCTGTCCGTCACCATACGGTATCGTAAATGAGCAATTCATGTACGATACCGCACGGTGACAGCCGGTGACGGACGACGTCGGACGTCATCAAATATTTTTAACTTTTTAAAATTCAAATATTTATGTTTTTAAATTAAACTGTTTTTTCAAATTTAAAAGAATGTTTGGTAGATTCAAATTGCAAATCATAGTTCAACACGAAATATTTCATTTATGTAACTTATTTTCTAGCGCTCTATTAGACTAACTAACCGTTACTTGGTAACTTTAGTATTTTGCTAAATCAAAGCTTGTAATTATTTTACAGATGCACTGGACTAAATCTGCACCTCCCATTGCTGACATTAGCAAATTAGCTATTTACTAGCGGTTCAGGCCCGTAGCCAGCTCACCACTTTCAAGGGTGGCCGTAACATCTTTCAGGATGGGTATACAAGAGTTTTCAATGTCTTATAAAAGCAAGGTTGAAAATTTTCTAGTGAACAATTCTTCCGGGGGCAGGATTCAGTGCTCACTGCCCCTCCCCCCTCAGGTTACGGGCCCGTTAGCGGTTTCCAACCTGAAATTTTGTTTTCACATCCGGTTGCATTCTGGGCCGATATTCTCAAATACGCACAGCACCTATCATCAGTTAGCGATAGGTTTTCAAACTGACCGAGCGTCTGCAATTGCGGATCTCAAAATTGGTACAGAAGAGGTCAAGTCAAACGTGAACAATGTGCTGAATTTCGAACCTCACCATCATGCGCTGGTTCCAAAGTTACTAGACGCATCACGAACTGGTGATAGGTGCTAGACACATTTGAGAATACGGGCTCTGGTTATTACCAGCCTCAATACAGAATGTTACGCACGGGAAGTGATAAAGTTAAGCGCTGATGTAATATTTTTTCATAACATTTTTTTATTTTACCTGTAGTCTAATTCTACTAAACCTATATTAGTTTAACCATTACAGATTATAGTCAGGATTACACATAATGGGGGGTGTAACGGTCAGAGATAAAAATTTCAAAGGGGATATCTATTAAACTACTGTATAATTTTCGAAAAAAATTCCTTTACTAAAATTATAAGTTTGATTCCTGAAAATCCATGCCTGACTACATCCTTAATCCTTTCCAGTTGCTTTGATGCACTCGAACTTACGTACTGTAGTGACCCGGATAAGAGGGGGTAATAAGAGAGCGGTGGTTCCCATTTTGAGTACCAATCAATAGGAGTCCGTATCGCTAATAAGAGCCCGTAAGCGGATAGAGTCCCTAAACCCTAATTGAAGTCCATAAATGCTAATTATCTCTAATTCTAATGCATAAATGACTCCAAGACGAAATAAATTTGAATTCGAAACATAGAAGCATACTTAAGTTTCGAAAGTACAGTTCCTAAGTATAACCTTGCATTATCGCTCAAGCTATTGACACAAGACAAACAAACGTTTCATTCAACAGATAGTTGCAATACCGGATATATATCGGTAACAAAGGGCGGCGGATTGCGGGTTAATAATAAATAACCGAATAACAGGGGGATTACCCTCTGAAGACACCAAATAAATCTCAATCTCCCTCTTATTCGGTTCACTACGGTACTATGAACCTTTTGGCTTTTAAATATTTTAAACACAGATTTACTAATGTCATTTTAGATCAAATCAGGCTCAGAACTATACCATAGCCCGGGATTAGGTGGTTACTTAGATCACGACTCTCAACAAGTAAGTTTCATCGCAACCATAGACCAAGCAGAAGCCAAACAGAACCTGTTACCAGCGTAACCGAGTAAATTTATTGAGGAACAAGAAAAATTGCACCTTCATCGAATTCTTTTTATGTTGGCGATCCGAATTTTCGAGCAGAGGTGTGAATATTTCGACCCATGTAAAGATCAGAGGCGTACGGTTTTTCCGCGAGATTGCAACAAAGTCAGCGTACGCTTTTGCTTCGGCTTTGGCTTAGATTTATCCGCACGCTTAGCCTTAGGTTTAGGAATATGCTTATACTACTGTTACGGTCCTGTTCTACAGATTGGCCAATAGTTTCATAGACAAACAACGCCTTTTATTCGATCCCAACCCGTGTAGAAACGTCGGTGTTTGGAGGCGAGCTTATGGTGCATATTTTGCTTTGATTCATTGAAGTAAACACTTAGAATTGTAGAGACTAAATGCATTCTTAAGTTCATTTAGAAATTCTATCAAGAAAGTAGTTCATTAAACTCAATCTTAGCTGGCCGGTAGCCAGATGTCCTGGCTGGTTTGGCTAAAAAATTTTAGGAGGGGCACACATTGGTTTTCAGTGGCTTACAAGCAAGGTTGAGTTGAAAAATTTTTTAAGGGGGCCAAAATTGTTCCAGGGTGGCTGATCCCCCGCTTGGCCAACCTTGGCTGCGGTCCCGAATCTTAATAGTTCGTTGTAGTTTTACTAAATACAGCGAGGGTTGAATGATATCTTCGGGTACACAAAGGTAAATCCGGGTCCGGTAAAAAAGGTTTACCCATTTTAATTCTTTGAATTTAGCAAAATACGATCGTTTTCTCATTGAGACCTTAATATTTACTTAAAATTTCACGCCGTCCCTATTTCCGAGTTGTGCTCGCAGCCAAGGGGGACTCAGCATTCGCTGGAGAAATTTGTTTTACCCCTCTGGAAAATATTCAACCATGCTACCTACCAATAGGAACCGCGTGGCTACCGCAAAGATAAAGAATTTTGTGTTACACGAGAGAAAACCGTAAGCAACTTATTTGCGTATTTATCCCTAATTTGCAAGCTTGGCGACTCTACCCGATCCTACCTCGCGGTCTTAAATACCGAAACTCAACGTGCGTTGAATAAATTTTTTCAACACAGAATGTACTCAGTTGCATACTCTTGCATCAAAGTATCGTTGGCGGTTATGATTGTGCGTTGAATAAATTTTTTCAACACAGAATGTACTCAGTTGCATACTCTTGCATCAAAGTATCGTTGGCGGTTATGATTGTGCGTTGAATAAATTTTTTCAACACAGAATGTTCCGAGTTGCATACTCTTGCATTAAATTAGTGTTGGCGGTATGCACGTGCGTTGAATAATTTTTTTCAACACAGAATGTGCCCAGTTGAATACTTTTGCATATCAACCTTAATAAACGTGTGCGTTAAATAAATTTTTTCTATACTGAATTCTTTTCCACACAGAATGTACCCAGTTGCATATTACAGTTTTGAGGACGACTTTTGTTAATATGGTTGCGTATTTTAGATGAGGATTCCACGTGCCCATTTAGACGCTGGTGCATTGCGTCGTCGGGACAGCTTTTCGGGTTCATCCGAGTCTGGTTCCAGTGGTTCGTCCGAGTATGTAACCCGTGAAGAAACAGAGCGTCGGGTTCTGACCACGTATGTTTCTATGTTTTTATTCCTAAATCCGTATTCTCAACAGTGTATAGCATCCATCGGCACTTGTCCGCTTTCCGCCGATATTTACGCTTACGCCTGAGCTGCAACCGGTCATCGGTCCCGGCTCAGCCGCTACAGCTGGCACATCCGGCCGCAAACATAGTCATGACAGCAAAATTGTTGTATTACAATATATGTCAGCTATCATGAAATGATTTTTCATTAAAATCTATTACGTGATAGCATTTATGGCCCATGTATAGAACAGGGCCGGATCGTTTTCCGGACGGGCTATAATAGAGTCAGTTTAAGCAGTAGACTATATTTTTTGCTTAGGCTTAGGCTTAGGAATAGGCTCATCCATACGCTTAGGCTTAGGCTTAGGCTTAGGCTTAGGCTTAGGAATAGGCTCATCCATACGCTTAGGCTTAGGCTTAGGCTTAGGAATAGGCTCATCCATACGCTTAGGCTTAGGCTTAGGCTTATGCTTAGGCTTAGGAATATGCTTATACTACTGTTGCGGCCCTGTTCTATACATGGGCCGCATTTATTGTGCAGTAGCGTCGCATGGTATTTGTTATGGATGTCATAGTGGTTTTCGGTTTAAGACGCATACACGTTTTGATAACATTTCGCTTAGATCACAATACCTATACAACAATCTAAATAATAGTAGAAATGAAACAGCGAGTGAAAAGAGTCGGCCAATCCGTCCACGGCCGGCCAGTTGGTAACGGCCTTTGGCTCGGCCCAGTCGGACTCTTCTCGGCCGGTTCCAACCCTGACTTAGGCTTAGGTATACGAAAAATGTTTATATCTGGCTAAGCCTTCGCCTGAGCCTAAACCTTTACTTGAAATACTGGGACAAAGTGTACAACAGCTACATTTATCGCCAATTTGCAATAGACTGCCATGCATATTTCCAAACCAGTGAATCTATAATTTTCGCTAATTTTACTTTTTAAGACGCAAAATTTTATTTTTTACCAGTCAAAATTGTAATTTTGGCGAGAAAATTTTTTTGAATAACAAAATGAATTTAAACACTTTTATATTTTTACTCGGCTGTTTATTAATTTTAGCAACACGCGAACAACTTCTGGTGGCGGTTCAGCGTCAGCTCAGTTCAATGTTTACCCGCCGGTTCATCGTGAATCAGTCATGAACGAAGAGAATCGAAGCATTGGCGAACATGAAGTTGAACGGGTAATTGTCTTAATATTTGGTGTTTTTTCACTCAAAAATATACGAATCTCAGTATATAAAAATTTTGTAGTCACAACCACGCCAGGAAATTCGATCTTTTAGTCATTTTGCAATCTGTGTTATTAAAGCTGGCACGTCTAACATACGTATGTTGCGCGGTGTTTGCGTGGCGCTATACTTTTGATGTCGTCCGGCGCTGTCCATAACCGTCCGTCATCGCGTACGTCACCGTGCGGTATCGTACGTGAATTACTCACGTACGATACCGTATAATGACGAACGGTGACGGACGGCACCGAACGGCGCCGCAAGACAAGTATAGCGTCACGCTTTCACTTTGAAGCATGGAACAAACAAATCTGTTTTTGTAAGCTTAACCCTTTCTCACATGAATATTTTCTATTTTCCTTGAGACTTACTTTTATGCTACGATTCGATCTTCAGTGACTGGACTGGGAGGCGTATACCATCACCACTCAGCTATAGGAGCTTGACGCTCGAGCCCGAGGGGGCTCTCACGTCTTGTGGTGATTTAGTACTGTGTATACGTGTTGCAATTGTTAAACGCGGTGCGATATATATTATTTAACGTATAGACAATGCGCTGAGTTGCCTTTAGGCAACTCAATGTGAGAAGGGGTTAAACATAACTAATCATACTTGACACTCAGTTGTCGGCTTTAATTTTTGTGAAACTTTTGAAATTTTCATAATTTATATTGTAAACCATGATCTGATACGGATACTTTGAGATCTTGGCTTAGGCTTAGGCTTACAAATATGCTCATACTTACGCTTAGGCTTAGGCGTAGGCTTAGGCTTAGGCTTAGGAATATGCTTATAATACTGTTCCGTCCCTGTTCCTTACATTGACCATTTTGTTTATAGTTTAAATAATTTTAGGAAGTCTATACGTCGCGTCAAAGCCGAGCTGATGATCAGCATTCGTTGAGTTCGCATGGTGAAAGTGTTGGAAATGTAATGGTTTAATATTTTTATTTGCCTTCTTTAGGCCCTAAACCTAATTTCACCGACACAGTTATGAGCCTATGCCTAGAACGGTATCACGACAATTGTTCGCCCGACAACTCGCCGATCGACAACTTGTAATCGTTAATTTCATCGACTCGACAATTCGTCACACATCATTATGATGCGTAGGCTTAGGATTACACTTAGAATTATGGTTAGATTTATTCATACGTTTTAGCACACTGTAGGGCGGCAAGTAGTCAAGCGACGAATTGTCGTAGATTCGTCATGAGGGGTGGTGCTTCAACCTGTCCCACAGGATTCCCTGCCTCTCATTCATCTCTGTTTAAAATCATCAGGGAACATTATTTAATATCTTTGGGAGGACAATTTCAAGTATATACCTGTTTTTAGGAGTGCACACGTTCCTTGTGTTTTTGGCAAGGATCATATCCCTTCTGTTCTGTATCCTGAATATGGATGGCGCTGTACTTTTTGAGCGCAGTCACGGCATAATAGATAAACAAAAAATTTTTTGGCTTTCTTCGCCGTGTGACAAAGTTCAGCGCCGGACGGAACCACACGGCAAGCATAGCGCCACTTGGTGCCCATCCTGTGTCATTTGTGCTCATATCGGTTCGAATCCTAAGTTGTGAATCCTTCAGTGTTCCAAATGGACCAAGTCCCCCTGATTAGAGCTGTCAAATCAAGTATGGTTCACATTTCAGGAAGTCTACGATACCCAAACGACCGTCCGTCGCGGTCACGACTACGAGCCTGACGCCCGTGGCCGGGGCGGAACCGAACGGGTTCACAGCGAAGTGAGCACATTCACTAAAACGTCGAGCATTCATTGAACGCTTCGTTCAATTTAATGTTTCATTCAGTTGAATGTTTTTTTGCGTAATTTTGAATAGATTTGTCATGCTGAACAAGGTAAAGCGGTTCAAGAGGGACCGTAGCCAGAGGGGGTAGGGGGTGGCGCAGCCCTCATGTAAGAATTTTACCTTCTTTAGAAAATTTTCAACATTGCTTGTAAGTCATCGAATACCCTTGTATGTCACTCCTGAAAATTGTTTAGCTCCCCTAGCTAGCTGAGCATGCTACTGGTCAGGACTAATGCTCGTAACTTTATACAGTAAATTTCAGTGAGTTGATTTTAACTCAGAATGAGTTGAATCACTCAGTCTGAAGACTATGAGAACTCAAAACTTTGAGTTGATTCAATTGATACTGAGTTAATCAATCAACTCAACGAGAGTCAACTTAAGCTGATGCGCCTTTCACAATAATTTTATCAACGGAGCCACAAAATCTCTTATAGACCAGTGTTATTACGAGGGCACTCTGAAACTAAGCTCGTTATAAGCCTGGTCTATAACTGAGGAGACGGTCATAGCTCACTGGTACTCGTGGGCTAAGATAGAAATCTGATACAGAGCACAGCGATCACGAGCTTATTTCCAAAGTGTTCTCGTAATAATAGCTCTGGTGTATAACAGATTTTGTGGCACCGTTGACAAAATTATTGTAAATCGCGCATAAATTAATAGTCGTGTAAACTGTTCGAACTGAATCCGTTAACCTTGAATTTTAATGATTTCGTTTTTGATTAATTCTCCTGGTATTTCACTGCGTCCTTATCAAATCTTCTGATTGGTTAAAATATCAAAGCTTAAGCTTAAAATATGTGAAAATCAAAAGTTTGTCTTGTACATTTACAATATTCCCCCCTTTTTTCACGTTTACGACAAAGATTAACCAGTTTCTCAAGAAAAAATCAAAAGCCTAAAAACTAAACTAAATTTAGTAAAATTCACTATTTGCCCTGACCTCAAGGATGATATGCTGACTGGTGGTTTTCGTTGGTGAAATCATACTGGTGTCTGTTACCCCCCGTTTCGTTTGTTGAATGTTATTCCTGCAATGTGACCCCTAGTGCATTTCTGTACCATTATTATTATTATATTAGTTTTTGTGAATTAGCGGCTTTGTATAGATTTTATTGTCAGTGCTTAAAGCTAAACGCTAAATTTAAAAGCTAATGAATTTCATGACCACATTGGCCCATGTAAAGATCAGAGGCGGAACGTTTTTGTGTACGTATGGAAAAGGGTAAGCTTAAGCTTTATACTAATTTTTTTGCTTAGGCTTAGGCTTACGCTACACCTTTTAGGAGGATGCTTATACTACTGTTCCGTCCCTGTTGTATAACATTGGCCTCTGTATGGAAGAATAATGTACGAGATTAATAGTCATTCGCACATTTTTTAAATATACTCAATCGAAATGATATTCGCAAAACGTATGTGGCTAAGTGTAAGCAATAATATTTATTTTAGCAAAGATTTACTCAATATTTATGACACTTATACTTTAAAAAGTTAGTGAAATATAACTAAAGCCCTATTCACACGTGCAAGTTTTTTTATTGCGAGAATTTCGAGCTGCAAATTGCACTTGCAAATTTTGTCCAAAATCCAGTTCGATAAACTTGCTGCTGCAAATAATCCATTAAAAATGACAGCTAGGAACTTAGTTTACATGTGTAACTAATCATGTAAGTTCGCTGAATTAATTGCAGCTGGTTTCTCAATGGTTGATGAAAAAATGCACGTTCGGCGTGCAATTTGCAGCTGCAATTTCTCGCAGCAAAAACTTAAACATCTGAATCGGGCTTAAAGTATTTAAAGTAAAGTGTTTTTACACACTGCAATATCATCGCAGACCTAACTTTAATAAGCATTTGAGTAGAATAGCAGTTTGGCCGACGACATATGATACGCATTTACGAATGAGTTAATTTTAAAAATGAGCAAATTTGATTGGACAGAATTTACTCTTTGAATTTAAGTTTTTATGAAAAAATAACATTAATAACGTTAGTAGACACATTTAGCTAAAAATGTTTTGGTTATCCAATTTATTTTTGAAACTTCTTATTTCTGTAATAGTAATTTTTTTAAAAATCCGGTTGCTATATTTGTTTAACTCAATTTTAGCACATGATGTAGTATGTTTTTTGTGTTGTGATATCGCACCTTGCCTGCCTGTCTTGCTTCATAATATACTTACGTTTATATATACTGCCTTGTTTTATAAATATTTCGGCCAATTTGTAAAACATGGACGGAACAGTAGTGTAAGCATATTCCTAAACCTAAGCCTAAATGCAAGACTTGCTACGCTAAGTTTTTAAACTTGTAAAATTTATATTCTAAACTTTGATTTGTTACGAATATTTTGAGATGTGATCGTTTTAAAATATTGCAACCACTTTGACGCGTACAATATGAATTTGACTATTTTGTTGGCCCATGTAAAGATCAGGGGCAGAACGTTTGTCTGTGGGACAGCAATGGAGTAAGCTTAAGCATTAGACTATGTTTTGCTTCGTTTAGGCTTAGGCATAGGCTTAGGAATATGCTCATTATGCTTAGGCTTAGGCTTAGGCTTAGGCTTAGGCTTAGGACTATGCTCATTCTTACGTTTAGGCTTAGGCGTACGCTTAGACTTAGGCTTTGGAATATGCTTATAATACTGTTCCGCCCCTGTTCTTTACATTGGCCATTTTGTTTACAGTTTTAATAATTTTAAGAAGTTTATACGTCGCGTCAAAGCCGAGCTGACGATCAACATTCGTTGAGTTCTTTTGGCGAACGTGTTGGATATGTAACTGGTTTAATATTTGCATTTGCCTCCTGTATGATTAGGTTAGGGCTGGAACTGTAGTATAAGTATATTCCTAAGCCTAAGCGTAAGCCTAAGCCTAAACCAACGCGTATGGATGAGCCTATTCCTAAGCCTAAGCCTAAGTGCAAGACTGAGCTTGTACCTAAGCCTAATCAGAAAATCGTTTAAAGCTTAAACTTACACTATTCCACACTCACTGAAAAACGTTCTAGAAAAGAGTAAGCTTAAGCTTTAGACTAATTTTTTGCTTGGCTTACGCTTAGGTTTAGACTTAGGAATATGCTTATAATACTGTTCCGCCCGTGTTCATTGGCCGCAATTATTAAGCAATTTTGTGTATTGCCATGTTTGAAGGTGCTGATTTTTTTATTCTGTGAAACAATATGTCTTTGCTGTTTAACACGAGAGTATGAAATGATCATAATTTTGAGAACCCTGATACCCTCCGATTTCAGCGATACGCCTAGCCGAAGGGGGTTGATTCAAAAATTTGGATACTTTTAGGGAGACGCTATACTTTTGATGACGTCTGGCGCCGTTCGTCACCCGGACGGTGCTGTTCGTCACCGTGCGGTATCTTACGCAAATAACTCTCGTACGATGACGTATGATGACGGGAGGTGACGTACGGTCATGGACGGCGCCGTGCCACAAGTATTGCGCAACCCTTCTTTCAACTTGTGCCAAATTTAATTTCATATTTTTGTGCAGTACACTTGATATATGTTTCATGTTTTGTACTGTACATTATTTTGGCCTTAGCCAAGTGTTTTTTCACAATAAATACAATGTTCATATTAACCAAGAGTTGATAATCACTCTTTTTACGGCCAATGTTACTTTAAGGGACGTAGCAGTAGATTAAGTGTATTCCTAAGCCTAAGCCTAAGCAAAAATATGTAATCTAGAATGTAAACCTACTCTTTTATGGATTCACCAGAATTCTGGACGCCCCTTAACGTAAACATGGGTCGCTTTTTACAAGAGTGTGTAACTGGGTACATTCTCGTGTGGAAAAGAATGTACTCAGCGTACGATGCGTTTTTGGCTTACACCATCATTATTTAGAGGACAGTACAACCTGTGCGAACCTTGGCATTGTACGTATAGGTTGTCACAAGTGGTCTGCTTATAGCTTAATTTAGGATTATTGCATATATTGATCCACTCTTCTAAATAGGGTGATCGGCTAAAAACGCAACGCCCGGTGGTACATTTTGTACAATACGGAACACTAACAGCCAGGATGCAACCGGAGGTGAAAAATACCGGAGCCGGAGCCGGAGGTCAGCGAAACTTGCCGGAGCCGGAGGTCAGCGAAACTTGCCGGAGCCGGAGGTCAGCGAAACTTGCCGGAGCCGGAGGTCAGCGAAACTTGCCGGAGCCGGAGGTCAGCGAAACTTGCCGGAGCCGGAGGTCAGCGAAACTTGCCGGAGCCGGAGAAGAGGAGAAATCAGGTAGTAAAAATGATGGTTAAGTAGTTAATTTTAGCCAATGTCTGCAATATGTTGTTAAGTTGTTTGGATTTGCGCTAATTTTCTGCACAATTTTCAGGAAATTTTTTCCAGAAAATTGTGACAAACGTAAAACGAAAGGCGCTAAATAGATTAGTAAATTTTGTAAAACTATGCAAATTTTTATACCGAAATTGCCGGAACTTCCGGCAAAAATTTTACCGGAGACGGAGGCCGATTTCTGCAGGATCCGGACTCATACCTCCGGTTGTACCCTGCTAACAGCTGCATACTTTTGTATCATGCACTCTTGATATAACTAATCAAAGAATTTTGCTGCGGAATTTGTTTCCAGACAAAATATTCGCTTTTTCTACTTCCCTAAAGTTTAAATACC
Organism: Enoplolaimus lenunculus; assembly: GCA_030248215.1. Taxonomy (NCBI): domain Eukaryota; kingdom Metazoa; phylum Nematoda; class Enoplea; order Enoplida; family Thoracostomopsidae; genus Enoplolaimus; species Enoplolaimus lenunculus. The sequence goes on from JASANG010002985.1 coordinate 322,822, forward strand.
TTTAAACCTAAGCCTAAGCTTAATAAGCACGATCGTTCTAGTGGCTTAGGCTTAGGCTTAGGCTTAGGCTTAGGCTTAGGCTTAGGCTTAGGCTTAGGCTTAGGCTTAGGCTTAGGCTTAGGCTTAGGCTTAGGCTTAGGCTTAGGCTTAGGCTTAGGCTTAGGCTTAGGCTTAGGCTTAGGCTTAGGCTTAGGCTTAGGCTTAGGCTTAGGCTTAGGCTTAGGCTTAGGCTTAGGCTTAGGCTTAGGCTTAGGCTTAGGCTTAGGCTAAGGCTTAGGCTTAGGCTTAGGCTTAGGCTTAGGCTTAGGCTTAGGCTTAGGCTTAGGCTTAGGCTTAGGCTTAGGCTAGTATGTGAAATTAAACTCCTTGGCGCACGTAATTGAATATATTTCATTTCGGTTCCTCGTATTTCGTTTTTAACTTCACAGGTAAGCTTATACGGACATCATATATATAAAGCATGAGCCAATTTATAGAACAGAGCCGTAACAGTAGCATAAGCATATATTTTTTAAGCCTACGTCTAAGCGTTCAAATGAGTTTATGAATAAGCCTATACCTAAGCATAAAAATTTGTCTTACCCCCCCCCCCCCCCCCCCCCCCCCCCCCCCTCCTCGCTGACCTTCGGCTCGGTTTTTTCACCTCGGTGCCGTGTGGCTGTTAGTGTTCCCGTTTGTACATGTAAGGGGGTGTTTAGGTCATTTAGAGTTGTCAATTATCATAATTTTATAAATTACACTATAGCAGACCCGTTGTGACAACCTATCCTACGCTGCGCGAGTTCGTAGCAAGTTGTACTGTCCCTCTACATACTGATATAGCTAAGAAACGCATCGTCTCGCTAAATATTTCATTGTTTTCCACACGATTTAAAGTACTCTGGTTGGGAGAGCATACTGCTTGTATTTAAAAGCACCCATGTTTACGTTCAGGGGCGTCCAGATATGTCTCCTGACTCCATAATAGAGTAGGTTATACATTTTTTCTTAGGCTTTACTTTAGGCTTTTTCCAAGCTGTAGGCTTAGGCTTTAGGAATACTCTTAAACTACTGTTACCTCACCCTTTTAGTATCAGTTTTCCTTAAAAGAATCATATCAACTTCTTTGGTTATTATGAACATTGTATTTATTGTGAAAAAACACTTGGCTAAGGCCAAAAATAATGTACAGTACGAAACATGAAATATATATCAAGTGTACTGCACAAAAATATGAAATTAAATTTGGCACAAGCTGAAAGAAGGGTTGCGCAATACTTGTGGCACGGCGCCGTCCATGACCGTACGTCACCTCCCCCCGTCGTCATACGTCATCGTACGAGAGTTATTTGTCGTGGTTGCCGCGCGGTGACGAACGGCGCCGTCCGGGTGACGAACGGCGCCAGACGTCATCAAAAGTATCGCGTCTCCCTAAAAGTATCCAAATTTTTGAATCAACCCCCTTCGGCTAGGCGTATCGTGAAATCGGAGGGTATCAGGGTTCTCAAAATTATGATCATTTCATGCTCTCGTGTTAAACAGCAAAGACATATTGTTTCACAAAAAATAAAAAAATGAACAGCTTCAAACATAGCAATACGCAAAAATTGCTTAATAATTGCCCGCACAATGGACACGGGCGGAACAGTATTATAAGTATATTCCTAAGTCTAAACCTAAGAGCTTAAGGCCAAAAGCAAAAAAATTAGGTCTAAAGCTTAAGCTTACTCTTTTCTAGAACATTTTTTCATTGAGTGTGGAATAGTTTAAGTTTAAGCTTTAAACGATTTTCTGATTAGGCTTAGGTACAAGCTCAGTCTTAGCATCTTAGGCTTAGGTAATAGGCTCATTCATACACATTGGCTTAGGCTTAGGCTTAGGCTTAGAAATATACTTATACTACTGTTCTCACCATAGCCTAATACTTACAAGAAGGCAAATGCAGATGTAAAGCCCGTACCATATCCAAACCCCTGCGTTCGCCGAGAGAACTTAACAAATATTGATCGTCAGCTAGTTTTAAACGCAACTTATAAACTTCTTAAAATTCTGAAAGTTGTAAACAAAATAGCCAAATGTAGAAAAACAGGGGCAGAAGTGTGTAAGCATATTCCAAAGCCTAAATCTAAGCATTACGCCTAACCTAAACGTAGAGAATGAGCATGGTCCCCCTTGAGGCCTAAGCCTAAAGCCTAAGCCTAAGCCTAAGCAGAATGAGCATATTCCCTAAGCCTATGCCTAACCTAAACAAAGCAAAACATAGTCTGATGCTTCAGTTTATTCAATTGTTGTCCCACAGACAAACATTTCTCCAAGATATTTTCAAATGGGCGGGGATTGGTCAAACTCATTATTGTACACAGTCAATCATTGCCATCTTTTAAAACTAATACACATTTTTGCAAAATTTTTCATGTAACAAATCAAAGTTTATAAATATAAATTTTACAAGTTTTAAAAAAAACTTCCCCAGCATCACATTCTTGCAAGTTTAGGCTTAGGTTAAAATATTACACTAAGTCTGTTCACTCCATGTTTTACAAAATGGCAGAAGCAAAATGAGAAGGCAAGGCAGTATATTATAAACTTAAGAATATTATGAAGCAAGACAAGCAGGCAAGGTGCGAATATCACGACACAAAAAAACATACTACATAATGTGCTAAAATTGAGTTAAACAAATATAGGCAACCGGATTTTTAAAAAAAAATTACTATTACAGGAAATAAAAAGTTTCAAAAAATAAATTGGATAACCAAAACATTTTTTAGGCTAAATGTGGTCTAATCTAACGTTATTAATGTTATTTTTTCATAAAAACTTAAATTCGAAGAGTAAAATTCTGTCCAATCAAATTTGCTCATATTTAAAATTAACTGCAATTCGGGAAAATGCATTTAATATGTCCCGTAGGCCGAACTGCTATTATTATTCAAATGATTCTTGAAGTTAGGTCTGCGATGATATTGCAGTGTGTAAAAACACTTTTCTTTAAATATTTTACAGGCCCCAAGGGAATTTAAATGGTTAGTTTTTTGCTGCAAGAAATTCCAGCTCCAAATTGCACGCCAAAATTACATTTTTCATCAACCATTGAGCAAAACCTGCTGCAAAAATTGATTCAGCGAACTTACATGATTAGGTTACACATGTAAACTAAGTTCCTCACTGTCATTTTTAATGGATTATTTGGGGCCGCAAGTTTATCAAAAACTGGATTTTTGGACAAAACAACAATTTTGCAAGCTCGAAATTCTCGCAAATTAGAAAAGCTCAGCGGGGGGAACTAGGGCTTTAGTTATATTTTCACTAACTTTTAAAGTATAAGTGTCATCAATATTGAGTAAAATTTTTGTAAATAAATATTTATTGCTTACACTTAGCCACAGTACGTTTTTTTCGAATATATTTCGATTGAGTATATTAAAAATATCTGCAAAATAGCTATTAGGTCTCGTCCAGTAATTCTTCCATCAAGGCCAATGTTATACAACAGGGACGGAACAGTCGTGTGAGCGTCCTCCTAAAAGGTGTAAGCGTAAGCCTAAGCCTAAGCAAGGAAAAAATTGGTATAAAGCTTCAGCTTACCGTTTCCAGTGCGTACACAAAAACGTTCCCGTTCTCTAATCTTTTACATGAGCAGGTCATGAAATTCATTAGGCTTTTTAAATTTCAGGCGTTTAGGCTTAGGCACTAAACAATAAAATCTATACAAGACCACAAGTTAGTCACAAAAACTAATATGATAATAATAATAATGGATTACAGAAAAATCACTAGGGGTTCACATTGCCAGAAAAACATCATCAAAACGAAACGAGATTAAGACGCCCCCAGTATGGTTTTCACAGCGAAAACCACCAGTCAGCGGTATCCATCCTTTAGGTCAGGGCAAATAGTGGGAATTTTCCTAATTTAGTTTAGTTTTTAGGTTTTTGGATTTTTTCTTGAGAAAATTGGTTAGTTCTTTGTCGTAAAAACGTGAAAAAAGGGGGGGGGAATATATAAATGTACAAGACAAACTTTTGATTTTCACAGTATTTAAGCTTAACTTTGATATTTTTCACCAATCAGAAGGTTTCAATAAGAGAAACGCAGTGAAACTGCCCAAAAAATTAATGACATCAAAAAATCGTAAAATTCAAGGTTAACGGATTCCCAGTTCGAAAGTTTCAGTTTACACTACTATTTAATTTATGCGCGATTTACAAATAATTTTGTCAACGGTGCCACAAATCTGTTATACACAGAGACTATTTTTACCGAACACTTTTGGAAATTAAGCTCATGAATCAGCTGTGTTCTGTATAGGATTTCTCATCTTTGGGCCCGCGAATTGCCGGTGAGCTATAGACCGTCTCCTCAGTTTGTAGACCAGGGCTTCTAACGAGCTTGCACTTTGAGGAGTGCCTGGTAGTAGCGCTGGTTATGAGGGGTTTTGTGCGCTCCATTGATAAAATTATTGTGAAAGGCGCATCGGCTAACTTGCCTCTCATTGAGTTGATTGGTTAACTTCAAGTTATCCAATTAGAATAAACTAGAAGTTTTGAGTTCTCATAGTCTTCCAACTGCGTGGTTTGGACTCAAATTCTGAGATTCGAAAATTCAACTCACTGAAAGTTTTACTGTATAAGTTACGAGAGCATTGGTCCTGACGAGTGATTCGCATGCTCGGCTAGGGGTCAGAAACTAGAACGATTTCAGGAGTGACATACAAAAAAGGGTATTCAATGACTTACGAGCAATGTTGAAAAATTTTATTTAGAAGGTAAAACCTACATGAGGAGGTGCGCCACCCCTCCCCCCTCTGGGCTCCCGGTCCCTCTTGAACCGCTTACCTTGTTCAGCCTGGCGGAATCTATTGTGAAATTACGCAAAAAAAACATTTCAACTGGAAAATGAAACATTTAAATTGAACGAAGCGTTCAAATGAATGCTCAACCATTTCAGTGAATGTGCTCCGCCTTGGCGGAGCCCGTTCGGGCTCCGCCCCCGGCCACGGGCGTCAGGCTGCGTAGTCGTGAGCCGCGAACGGAACATCGGGCGTTTGGGGTCGTCATGCAGACTTCCTGAAATGTGAACCATACTAGATTTGACAGGCTCAGTGGGGGATTTGGTCAATTTTGAAACATTGAAGGATTCACAACTTTGAGGAATTCGAACCGATATGAGCACAAATGACACAGATGAGCGCCAGAGTGGCGCTATGCTTGCCATATGGTTTCGCTCCGGCGCTAAAAACTGTGGCAGCGAGCGGCGAAAAAAAAAGCAAAAAATTTTTGTTTATCTATTATGCCGTGACTGCGCTCAAAAAAAAGTACAGCGCCCCAGTAGGTATTCAGGATACAGAACAAAGGGATCGAGATATTTGCCGAAAACACAAGGAACGTGTCCGCTCCCTAAAAACGGGTATATAGCTACAAAATTGTCCTCCCCAAAGATATTAAATAATGAGCAA